>JADRCH010000004.1:16714887-16845536 GCA_019843965.1 Rhynchomys soricoides | reverse complement strand
GTGTGTGTGTGTGTGTGTGTGTGTGTGTGTGTGTGTGTGTGTGTGTGTAAAACAACCCTGGCTTTTTGGAACTTGCTTTGTAAACTATGCTGGCCTTGAACTCACAGAGATCCCCTGCCTCTGCCTCCTGAGTGCTAGGATTAAAGTCATGATGACCCCCCCCCTAGGCTATGTAGCTATAAACATGGTTGAACAAGGGTCTCTGGTAGGATGAAGTATTATTAGGATGTGAGCCCAAGAATGATATAAGTGGTTCTTGAAATTGATTAATTTCCATCTTCGTGAGAAATGGCCATGCTGATCTCCATAGTGGCTGTACAAGTTTGCACTTCCACCAGCAATGGAGGAGTATTTCCCTTGCTACTCTGCATCCTTGACAGAATGAATTGTCACTTGTTTGAGTTTAGCCATTCTGATGGGTGTTAAATGGAATCTCAAAGTGGTTTTAATTTGCCTTTCTCTGATGGTTAATGGTGCCGAACATTTATTTAAGTGTTTCTCATCCATTTGTCTTTCCTCTTTTGAGAATTCTTTAGATCTATACCTCATTTTTAGTTGTTTTGTTTGTTTCTTTGTTTCCTTGAGTCATGTTTTTTAAGTTCTTTATATATATTTGGATATTTGTCTTCTATCAGATGTGTAGTTGGTAAAAATCTTTCCCATTCTGTAGACTGCTACTTTGTCTAAATGGAGGTTTTGTTTTGTTTTGTTTCGTTTTTGCCACTGAGGAGGTTTTCAGTTTCATTTCATCCCATTTATTTATTGTTGGTCTTCATGTCTGTGCTATTCGTGTTTTTTTCAAAAAGTCTTTTCCTGTGCCAATGAATTAAAGAGAAAGTCTCGTTTTTTTCTTCTATCAGATTCAGTGTGTCTGGTTTTATATTGAGTTTTTTGATCCTTTTGGAGTTGAATTTCATGTAGCATGATAAATATGGATCTAATTGGATTCTTCCACACACAGCCATCCAGCTTGGCCAGCAACATTTGTTGAAGAATCTGTCTTTTTTTTTTTCAGTGTGCATTCTTTGCTTCTTTACCAACAATTAGGTCTTCATAGGTGTGTAGATTTATGTCTGTGTCTTGGCCTTTTCTTCCTAGTGACTCTGTTGCTTTGGATTGGTGGGCATAAATTTCTTAAATTATTTTTTATCATGAAGTATTTTTCTTTGATTACTACTGATAGTTTTGCTGCAGGTAATAGTGTAGGCTGGCATCTGTGGTCCTTCAGAGTTTGTAGAATACTGTCCAGGGCCTTCTGGCTTTCAGAACCAGCTGAAACTTTGGTGTTATCTAGTGGTCCTGCCTTTATAAAAATGACTTGGTCATTTTTCTTGCCAATTTTAATATACTTCCTTTGTTCTGAAAATTTGCTGTTTTGATATAATGTATCATGGGGCATTCCTTTTGGGATTCTGTTTGTTTGGTGTTCTGTATGGGTCTTGTACACTGAAAGGCATTACTTTCTTTATACTGGGAAATTTTTGTTACATGATTTTGTTACAATATTTCCTGTGCAATTGACTAAGGGTCTTCTTTTCCCTCTGTACCTATTATTTGTTGGTTTGGTCTTTTCACAGTATCCCAGCTTTTCTGGGTGTTTTATTTTTGATTTTTAGGTTTAACATTTTCTTTGTTGTAATGATGCATTTCTTCTTTCCTTGTCTTCAAGACCTGATGTTTTTGCTTCCACATCATCCAACCCTTTGAGTATGGCCTTAATTTTGAGTTAATGTCAGTTAGCTTTTGTTTATTCATTCTATTTGTTAAACTACATTTTATATCCTGAATATTTTTATTACTTCATTCAACTATTTGTGTTTTTGTGGTCTTCATTCATATCATCTTTAAATTCCTTGAATATTTATAATTACATGTTTTGCAATGGGATCCTGACACGTGAAATTAGGATGTTTGTGGTGTTTCTTAGTGTAGATGTTTGATCTTACCTTTTGGGTTTTTTGTTTTGTTTTGTTTTTTTTTGCTGCTATCCCAATAGTTCAGATTGTGGACAACCTGAATGATGCTTTGATTTTAGTCTTGAGGACACTCATTTTTTTAGGATTTAGATTCTGTTTATTCCCAGATCTGCATAGTTGGTAGAACATATAATAGCTGAACAGATAGGTAGGGAGGAAAGTAATCTGGAAGTGTTTAATTGGACTTCGTATGTGGGATTCATGGCATTTCAGGAACATTCAGTAGGGAATAGTGACTGTTCAGGTAGGCTGGTGAGCTCTCTAGGAGTTCCTTCTTGAACTTCCAGTTTACCTCCAGACTTGGATTCTAAGTTGATGTTCTGATTATGACTCTGAGTTCAGACTGTGAACATAATGAAAGTTTGAGCATGTGGATGAATACTGTACAAGATTGAAGTGGTGCAGGAAAAAATATTGTTGAGAGGAAAGGCTCTCCATTGAGTGAGAATCAAGAGCAGGACATATTGTTTACTATTTGCTGATGATATTTTGAAGTAAACAAAGTGAGTCTTGCAGAAGGAAAAATGTTGAAATTCTAGGATTTCATGACTTTTGTTTGTTTTAGACATTGTCTTTACTAACCCAGATTATCCTCAAACTCACTTAGTTTTTAAGGATGACCTTGAACTCAGTCTACTGCCTCCAGTTCCTAAACACTAAGATCACCACTTCAGATTTTGTATTGTACTGGTAAGCACTCTACCAATCGAGCTATATCCCCAGATACCAATTTCAATATTTCATACTTTAAACAGCAATGAAGGTAGAGAATAAATTACTTTGACCAGTATCCTTACATATGAGTAGCTTTCTAAAATTAGCTAAATGTTCTAATTGATTAAATTCAGCTCCATGTGGAGGATGCCCATAAATGAGAAGTGTTATGACAAGTGACTCAGTATGAGAAAGATAGGGAACATGGCTGAATGTTTGTGTTGAAGAAGGACATTTCTTGTGCAGTTGGCTACATAAATTTTATAATCTGGAGGTATATGGAGAGGCTTGGCGATGCTGGGAAACCTCAGCTTTATGGATATGGTTTAAAATTGATGACATCTTTATGAGTTGAACGAATGTGTTTATTCAGTAGGATTTCTTCTCTACCTTATTGAAAAAAATTCAGACATTTATCTCTTTCTGGAATCACTCAAGCCTTTGGTCATTGGAAGTAGTAAGGTGTCAACTCCCTTGTCAGCAGGTCCAGGCGAGAGGAGAGAACCCGGTCCAGCCTGGTCTGTCTGGGGCTGAGCGGGATGGCGAGTGTTGATGGCCCAAAAGAAACACACAAGGCCAGGAGTCTTGTCGAAGCAGGAACTCACTTTATTAAACAGGCACTTGCTTATATAGAGAAGGCAGAGGTGGGCACTTAGGTATGGGAAGAGATGAGGTAGGGTGACAGAGGGTAAGGGGTAACTGATAAGGCCAAGAAGTTCATTTATGTCAGCTGTAGCTAAGCAGGCAAGGGCTGGTGCAGGTCGTGCTGAGTCATCCCTGGGCAAAAGCGAGAGAGACAGGTCTCGAAAATCGAGCCAGGCTTAGGCTTTCCCACAAGGCCACAGAAACTTGAGCCAGCCTCAGATTTGTCCTCAAGGCCCAAACCAGAGCCAAAATGGGGCCCAACAGTAGGGGTGGGGAGTAGAATTTTAGGAACGGAATCAAAGATAAGAACTAAAAAGGAACATGGAGGAATTCAAAATGGAAAACTCAAATTTAGTAATTTCCTACCTAGAAAAAAGGGGAAAGAAAATTGAGAGCAAGAAAAGCTCAGAAATTTTACATCACATCTTTTAAAATTTTATTTATTATTTATTTATTTATTTATTTATTTATTTATTTATATTTACATCCCAAACACTGCTTCCCTTCCTGTTCCTTCCCTCATTGAGTCCCTCCCCTCAACCCTTCCCCTCCTCCTCTGAGAGGGTGGGACCTCCTTCCCTTAGGTATCCTCCCATCCTGACACATCATGTCTCTGCCAGATAGGGAAACCACAAAGTCTGAGCTGCCTGTCTGCTACATATGTGTTCAGAGGCCTTGTTCCAGCCCTTCTATGTTTTTTAGTTGGTGGCTCAGATTCTGAGATGTCCCAGGGGTCCAGGTTTGTTGACTCTATTGGTCTTCCTTTGGAGTTTCCATCTATGTCTGGGCCTTTGGTCTTTCCCCCAACTCTTCCATAAGTGTCCCTGACCTCTGTCTAATGTTTGGCTGTTGGTATCTGCTTCTGTTTCAGTCCATTGCTGAGCAGAGCCTCTCAAAGGACAGTTATACTAGACTCCTGTCTGCAAGCATAACAGAGTATAATTAATAATGTCAGGGATTGGTGCTTGCCTGTGGGATAGGATTTGAGTTTGGCTGGTTATTGGTTGGCCTAAGTCTCTGCTCCATCCCTACATTTCTTTTAGACAGGATAAATTTTGGGTTGAAAATTTAGTGGGTGGGTTATTGTCCCTATCCTTCCACCAGGGGTCCTGTCTGGCTACAGGAGGTGGCCTTTTCAGGTTTCATGTCACTACTGTTGGGCATCTTGGCTAACTCCTCTCTCCAGTTCCCCTTTTCATTCTGTCTCCTGTGACTATTTTGTTTCCTCTTCTAAGTGTGATACAAGCATCCTTGCTTGGGCCTTCCTTCTTGTTTAACTTCTTTGGGTCTGTGGGATATATCATGGATATTCTATACTTTATGGCTAATATCCACTTATCAGTGAGTACATATCATGCATGTCTTTTTTGGATCTCAATTACCTCATTCACAAAGATATTTTCTAGTTCCATCCATTTGCCTGCAAAATTCATGATGAACTTATTTTTAATAGCTGTATAGTATTCCATTATGTAAACATACTACATTTTCTATATCCACTGATGGGTTGAGAGATATCTGGGTTGTTTCCAGTTTCTGGCTATTTATGAATAAAGTTGCTATGAGCTAACTGGACCCCACAGAGCTCCTAGGGATTAAACCACCAACCAAAGAGTATACATGGGTAGGTCTACGGATTCCACTGCATATGTAGCACAGGACTGTCGTATCTAACATCAGTAGGATGGCAGGCATTTGGGCCTGTGGAGGCTTGTCATCTCAGCGAATGGGGAATGCTAGTGGAGAGAGGCAGGAGTGGGTGGGTGGGGAAGTACCCTCTTAGAGGCAAAGGGGAGAGGGGATGGGATGGAGGCTTCTGGGAGGTGGGGAGAAGGGGAAGGGGGACAACATTTGAAATGTAAATAAATCAAATGATCAACAAAAAAGTATATTTCTCTGAAGAAACATAATCCTTCAAATAAACTGCCTCCAAATTCTGATGTTTAAAAATATATACAATCCAAGAGAAATAATGACTCATCTGTTTATAAATCATTCACAACACTTTTGAATACTACTCAGTTTAATAATTATCTACTTGGAATTATGTTTCAATTTTACGTATGTGTGCCTAAGTATATGTATATACATCCCATGTGTGCAGATGGTGGTGGAAGCCAAAAGAGAGTATCAGAGCCATTGGATCTGCAGTTACTGGTGGTTATGAGCTGCCCGATGTGGATACTAGGCACTGAACTTGTGTTTTCTGAAAGAACAGCAAGTGCTCTTAATTACTGAGCCATCCTTTTGGCTTCATTATGATTTTTTTTTTATATATAAAATTAGAAGTGGTAAATGACACTCTGACTAAATCAACCTAACAGGATTCTTCCTCAAGACAGGTCAGAATGATCAGACTTCACATAATTTCCTGAGGGATGATGAAGAATGAAGGACTACATCAGAGACTAGGGAAAGGTTGCTAAAGTTGCAGTATGAGGTGCTTGCTCTTCAGTATGGTGATGTTACAAACTGGTGAGACTTAAGGGTATATGTCAATGGGAAAGAATTGTCTCATTGAAGACCCTGCCCTTGGAAGGAATTGATCTAATTCTCTTTAGTTATCCAGAAAACATTTTTCAAAAGGTACTACCATTGTGATGCCAGGGGATACTCAGCAGCTCCCAGTGGGGCCAGTGTGATTCCTTTTAACTCCCAGAATAAAAGTTTAATAAATCTCCTTTGAGATTGAAATATATTTACTACCACAACAAAAGAAGTGGACTAAATACAGTGATCTCTGCTAATGTTCATCTTAACAGATGCACTAAGCTGAACCTTTTAGTACAACTAGATCTTAGCTGGGCTAAAGTTCTGTCAAGGAAAGAACTCCACTTCCATTTACATTGTTATTCTGTTTCCATCTGTCTTATCAAGAAATGTTTCATGTGTCATTTTCTCTAATCACATTAAGTTCAACCCAGACCAATGGCAATGCCAGGGCATGACCCACTGCAGCACTTCCTGAAGGTCATGTGACTTTACTACCCTACCCTGTCCTTCTGTACTTCCAGGCTCATCACCAGCAGTAATGTATCTTGGAGCAGAGACCCTTCTTTCTGCTTTTACCTGACAGCTTTGTAGATATCCCTTTTCTTTAACCTTGGGAACTCTCTCCCTCTTTGACTCTCTTCCCCATCTCTTTTTGCTTCTTGTCTTGTCTTCGCTTATTTTCTTTGTCATCTCTGTCCTCAGTATCCTTCACACAGGGGCCCAAAATGTGCCTGACTCTTGGTCTCCTGCCGGATTCATTATTTTCAGCAATTAATTTTGAGAATAGCCAAACTTATTTTGTAAAGGATAGATATTTCACAGCCTTCTTCCTTACATGGGAATTGCGTTATAGGCTCTAACAAACACAACTCAGTGTTTTCACATTTTCTTAGTAAGAAAATGAATAAAAGAACAAAAAATTTCCTCTTTTGTATACTGCATAAATAAAACATGTTCATGTAGTCAATTGAAATAAAATTACATATAATGTCTAACACATAAAATTATTTTATATGTAATCATTCAATAGCCCAAATGAAAACTCGTATTTTTGCCTCTTAGTCTAATGAGGAGAATATTTGTCATCTTTTGAGTTGTTTCAAAACTAAAATATGTCTGGGTAACAATTATATACATTGTATTGCTATAAAACATTTCTCCCTTTATCAAATCCTATACAATGATAGGCACATCAGCTATAATACATTCTTGGTAATGACCCTCAGATGCTCATGCAAAAAATAGCAAAATGTTTTATATTTTTAATTTTTTTTTCATGAAATTTGTAACTTGCTTTATACCAAGAGGCCCATATGAATATTTGTTTTTAATTTAGGACCATATTCTCAATTTGCTACACAATAAACGGATTATACATTTAAAAGAACTGTATGCAACCAGGAAGAAATTTTAATTAATCACAAATAGAACAAGTCTTTTGGAAATTATTTGAGCTGACAGTTGGAGGTTTGATCAGCATAACACAGAGATTAAGAAGACTTTTGACTTGAACAGAACCAGAGTGGGTTTAGTCTGAAGCTTTAGAAAGAGTGGGTTTAGTCTGAAGCTTTAGAAAGTGAAAGCTAATAGGTTCAAATTACATGATAACATTGTTGCCAATAATGCAACCATTCCATTTAGCAACCAGTGAGAAACTTGCTTAGTTCCTGAGGAATCCATTCCACAACATACATAGCTCTGAACAAAATAACAGAGATTATGCCATAACAGACTAGAATCTTTCATGTTCTCTTTGTGTCAAGCTCAGAACCAGTCCTTTTGAAGCACTAATTGACTGTCAGTATCAATTAGCCTGACCATTTTCTAGCTTTTATTCATGTCTCCACAGTAATGACGTCAACATCTAGGTTACAAAGAAAATACTGACCAAGAAGTACTTAGATATGTACAATATAAAAAGATACAGATTATGGAACACCAGCTAGAAGGACAGGTTGCACATGTTCATATTTCTAGGCAGCAAGTTTGTGTTGAAAGATGACAGTATTACTAAAGTGAAATTGCTCATGTAGGGCATCCTGAGTGTGTGTGTGTTTATATATGGACTGTGAAGAAAGAATATAGAAATGTAGAAATGTAAAAACCAAATGATTGAAGCACTGGGAATGAGAAACCCCAAAGAGACATTCAGGAATCCTGTAGTCACTCCCTAGATGGAGACCTACAGGCAATGGCTGATGAGAGAGGAAGAATCTGCTTTCTCAAGGGATGAGCTGCTGATAGATTATCCATTCCCAAGTGGTAGCCCTAGGTGCATGTACACATGAGTAACACTAAATGGACTCCCTGGGTATCTTTATCTACATATGAAGCAATAATGATTTTGAAATAATAGAAGACATCATGAACTCAAGAAGGAGTTGTGAGGAGACATCAGAGGATTTGTGGGGGAGATGGAGAGGTAAAAATGATATAAATAAAGATCTCATACATAAAATTCTAATTAAAACAGATTTAGATTAAAAAATCCCCGTTGTCATATAACAAAGAACATAAAAGTCAGAGTGTGTATAGGGTGACCTTTGCTTTGATTTTGGAAATATGACTATACTGTCTTGGACTGGTATAATTTTTGGAAGGCTGTGTAAACTTATTGAGCCTCCAATGTTGGATTAAGTGGCAACCCTCTTTGTGAGTCTATTAGTGAAATGAGCTGCAGTATGTGAAATTCTACGAACCATCCATGACCCATAGCAGTTACTCAGTGAGTCACAGATATTGCTGTTTCCTCATTATCATTTTGGGGCCTGGAAAAGTTAAATTGTAATGTTTGTTAAGGCACCTGTTAAAAATCAAGCAAGCTCTTTACTTTGAAGAAGTGGCAAACTTATGCTATATTATTCCAAAGGATTGAATTAACAAAAACCACTGCAATTGACATTTTTACTGGAAGTCTCTATTTCTTTTTCTTACAATTATTTGTGCATAAATAATTCTGAGAGCCCTCTCAGGTGGGAAAGTGGACTATTATCAGGAATGACAATTCAAAGTGGTTGAGTAGTTTAGAGGATGAAAATAATTTATTATTTTTTAGTTTTAAGATTAGAATTCTAATACTCTTTTATGCAATCAAAATAAATTTTAGTTTATATGTTCCTGAATTTCCAGTGGACAGCACAGTTCTGACATTATAAATAGTTAAAAAAAAAAAAAAAAGGCCAGAACAGTTAGATAACGGTGCATGCTGGTCGAATGAGTAGTAACTGATATGAAGTAAAACTTTATACAAATACTCTCAAGACACAAATTTTAATAGTTTTGTTAGCATCAATTAATTGTACAATGTTCTGGCTAGTTTTACAACATCTTGACACAAGCTATATCATCGTAGTGGAAGAAACCTTGGTTGACAAAATGTCTATATAAGATTGGGCTGAATCCAGGCCTGTAGAGCATTTTCTTAGAGTTTAATTGAGGAGGGCACAGTCCACTGTAGATGGTACCATTCCTGGGCTGGTGGTCTGGGTTATACAAGAAAGCAGGCTAAGCAAGCCATGGGGAACAAGCCAGTAAGCAGCACCCCTCCATAGCTTCAGCATCAGCTGCTGCCTCCAAGTTGCTGCTGTGTTTGAGTCTCTGTGATGATGAACTGTGTTTAGAAGTATAAGCCAAATAAACCCTTTCTTCTCCAAGTTGCCTTTGCTCATGGTGATATGACATTTGAAGTGTTTATTGGTATAGACAATCTTTACTGGGTAGGTGTTCTGATTTTTGGTTGGGGTTGTGCACTCTGAGTCCTAGCCATTTATGGTGGCTATTAAAGTATTTCACTGGATTGGTGACTGTCACAAAAATCAGAGATGGGCCATTATGAAAAGTTGAAAGGGGAGGTGGGGAAGGATTAAGGGGACTCTAGAACGTTGAGTCCCTGGGAGAAGGGGCTTCTGTAGCCAGACTTCAGCAAGACTAGAAATAAGATAAAAGCTTGTTTTATGCTTTTTTTTTTTTCTGTTCTACCAGTGGTCAAGGAAGAAAATGAATAGAATGATATAGGCCATTGTGCTTCCAGCACAAATGTCCTAAAGCTTTCAATTTTAGAGTGATTTATTGTATAGTGACTATCCCTGTTTTTTCACAAAGTTGAAAATGTAGACAGCTTTAGTGTATATGATCTTCAACATCTCATTTGGGCCTGCTATGATGTAATGTGCTTTGAAATAACAGTGTGTGTGTGTGTGTGTGTGTGTGTGTGTGAGAGAGAGAGAGAGAGAGAGAGAGAGAGAGAGAGAGAGAGAGAGAGGGGAAATGAGAAAGGAGAGTGGAAAAAGAAAGAAACGAATAAAAAATGAATGACCTATTAACATGGTAATTCCTCTGGTTTACTTCTAGAATATCTACACAGGCTGTGGTTGGCAATCATGGCCAAGAATTCTAGATGAGTAGTAGGCAAGTACAACTCAATCTTATTATTCAACTGGTAAGAATTAACTAACAAGAATCTAATGGGATAAGTTAAATGTAAATAGACTGAAGAATGGTCAATCCTAAGAAAACAGGTATATTACACACCCACTCCCAAGGCTCAGATTATAGCAGAAGAAGGGTGGAAGATTGTAAGAGCCAGAGATGGTTCATGCCTACAATGAAACTTCTCCTGGATATAGCATGCACAAAGCCTGGGTAAGCCCAAGCCAGAGCAAATTTCAGTACAGAGTGAGAGGTGGCCACACAATCCCACTAGACATGAAGCGACTATCAAATATTATTTATTAGAAAAGGGATAGTTTTCTCTAAGAGTATAGTCTCTGGCAAATTCACTACTCTGTAGTAGAAGATCAAAAAGACCACACCCCCCACAATTGCTCTTGAAGTGTTAAAACAAACCCAACACCAAAACCAAAACACCAAGTTAGATGGTTAGGGAAAGGGGGCTGGATTTGAGAAGAATTGTATCAGATAAGGTAAATATGATCAAAACCACATTGCATGAACCTCTTAATTAACTAATAACAAAACTAAATATGTGGAAATTCACGTCACACAGAGCATTTGATAGTCTAGTAACATCATATAGGAGAAAACTTAATCAAATTGATGGAATGCAGATGGTCATCCTCCAAGGAACCATACAGAACTGGGCGGCAGGTATGATAAGAGGAAGAGCTACAGTCAGGAAACAAGTGTCACAACTTCGTAACTAACTCAACAAGAATTTCTAAGATGATTTTGGTACTGAATAAAACATTTCTTGAGACATAGAATCATCTTTACTCACAAGATCCACCCACAGGAAAGGGAGGTAAGTAACAAGATGGATTCCCCTTAAGTGAAAGGGGAAAGAGGTTGAAGGTCAAAGCATGGTGAAGCCCCAACTCAAAAGTAACATCAGGCACAGTCATGTAGAGAGCATCGAGAGGATCAGAGCATTGCACTGGAAGACCAGCTGAGCTTTAAGGATATAGTTTTAAGGACATTTGCATAGAAGTTACAACATTTAGACGAAATTAAAATATTCTGAGAATTACAAATGTTCTTAGAAGAGCATTCAAATAGCCACAGGCAGATGTTGCAACTTGAGAAACACAACACTTCAGTCATCACAGTCAACTGGGGATGTGAAAATATGATTAACTTGAAGATAGGAAACAACCAAAGTGCAACATCAACATGTCATCTTTCCTGATTACATTAAAATCTGCTACTCTGTCCTGGTATTCCCTGTGTTGCTCTGAAATTCACATCAGGAACTCAACTGTTGGCTTACGGGACCGAAGGTTCAACCCCTTGCAAGCCTCATTTGTCCCATCATGCCAGTTACTTTCTCTCTCAAGCCAAGGAAAGTAAGCAAAGATGAGAGAAGCAAGAGAGGAAATTGAAAGGAAGGGACTGAAAAGCTCAGAGAAGAGCTGACATCATTCCTCTCATTTCCAACTGTCAGGTTGCCAAGTCCAGGTTAAGGGTGAAAAGGAGGGCAGAAAAACATAAGAAGTTGGTTTTAATTTTCCTTGTCAGAAATACAAATAATTTATTAATAAGTCAGATCAGGGCAGAGGTGAGGAGAAAGCCATGGAGTTGGGTGTTGGTAAGAAGAAATAAGGGGGTATTTCCTCATAATTCATTATACAAGGGTAAAATTTTAATTAAGCAGAATTATTAGAAACCTTTATGGCTTTTACATTTTTATTAAATATAGCTTGGGTAACCTGTATGAATATTTTGCATATATTGGCATAGATCTCTTTTTGGTAGGATTTCAAAATTACTATGTGTAGATTTTCATTAGCTAAAGGCTTCAGAGTAACAATTTATATTAAAGACATGGGTAATATTTAAGGGAACTTTTGACTTTTTAAATTGATACTTCGATGAAATAAAATTCTGGACCAGAAAATATTGTGAAATAAAGTGGCCATACCTAAGGATGAAAACCTTAAGTAAACATGTGTGGATTCTAAGTGTGTGTGTGTGTGTGTGTGTGTGTGTGTGTGTAGTATAAGTGTGTGTCTGCACACATTTGGGTGTGCTTGTGTGCAGCATATACACATGTACATGAGTGTGTATGTAGAGGCCAGAGGATGGATGTTTGTGTCTTCATCTATAAATTTCTACCTTTCTAAAAATTTACTTACTTACATTTAAATTTTTCATATACAAATAAGACTTTTTTTTTTTTTTAAATTTTACCCCCTGACTCCTTTCTCTCCAACACCTATACTTTCCACCACTTTTGTCTTCTAACTTCCTGTATTCCTTTTGAAAGCAACTGACTCTTCTTAGTGCCTCAGTATGTGTATTTGTGTAGGGCTATCTGCTGAAACATAGGTAACTTGTCAGGAGTTAAATCCTAAGAAAACTGCCTTGCCCTCCCTCCCTCAGCAACCATCAGATGCCAATAGCTTCCTAGCTCAATTTTGAGATAGGGTCTTTTACTGAGCGTATACTTAAACATTTTGGCTAAGCTGGCTGGCCAGGGACACCCAGTATCTGTTCATTTTCACCCTCCTCTTCCTCCTCCTCTTTTAGTGCTGAGATTATAGTCACTATATCTGGCTTTTGTGTAGGTTCTGGAGATCCAAATTCAGTTGCCAATGAGAAAACCACCAGCCCTCTGAGCTTTCTCGAAGTACTCCCATTGCTTTTGATATAACATTTGAGCAGACCAACGAGGTTATTTTACCCCCCCTCTTTACCTTGCCATACTTCCTTGTCCTGTCTTTCTTCTTTCTGATTTTCCACTCCCCCCAAACCCTACACATGCTGTAGAGACAAGAAATTCAAATTAGCCTGAAACTCCTTAAGTAATCAGGACAGGCCTAGAACTCATGGCCTTCTTGCCTCAACCCACAATTACTGAGATCAAAGACCTTAAACACCACACCAAGCTTAACGCTCTCTATTACTAGGAATAATAAGAACCATATCTTCATCCTCCTGTCTGGGCCGGTGCCTTGAGCAGACTTTGGGCACAAACTCCTCAGCCAGGTCCACAACATCCAGAGGAAGCTCCACTCCCAGGTGTGTGTTTGTGTGTGCATGCCATGGTATGGGTGCAAAGGTCAGAGGACAACTTGTGAGAGTAGTATCTCTCTTTCCACTATGTGGGTTCTGGGTCTTGGCTTTTATTCGCTGAACCCTCTCACCCAACCCCACAACAACATTCTCATTTAGCCTTCACAATTATTTAGTGATCACTGCAGGTCAGTTTGTTTCCTAAACACATGGCAATTTTCTCAAGAGACTTGTGAAGCACAGAGTAGACTGTAACTAAAGCTTTGTTTACCAAAATGGGTGGAATATTATCTTGTCTATAACTTATGGTGAGATAAAGGTGAAAAATTCTTTTTAGTGAAATTGTGTTCCAGGATATTTGACACTGTGAACCTTGAGATTTTGCTATTTACTCAAAAAACCTGTTTGTAGTTGTGGTGTGGCTTAGCCACACACTGTGTGGTTTGTCCCATGGGAAGTGGCACTACTACTAGGAGGTGTGGCCTTGTTTGAATAGGTGTGACCTTGTTGGAGGAAGTGTATCACTGAATAACTCTCCTCCTGGTTGTCTGTGGAAGAAAGTCTTCTCCTGGTTCTTTTTGGATGTAGAAATTTCAGCTTCTCCAGTGCGATACCTACCCAGACACTTCCATGCTTCCTGCCTTGATGACAATGGACTGAACCTCTGAACCTCTAAGCTAGCCCAAATTAAATGTCCTTTTATATGAGTTGCCTTGGTCATGGTATCTCTTCACAGCAATGCAAACCTTAACTGAGCCTAAAAGTTTTGCTGATAGTCTTTCTCCAGTTCTTCCCTAGAGGGACCTACGGCCTTTTACAAGGGTAACTTTACACTGTGGGAAAGGGCATAATCAGACTTTCCAGGGTCTATTGTCTACTGGTGTTACAGGATTTTCCCTGTCCAATTACATTAGGGCATCGGGAGGCCTGTGATTGGACATGGAAAAGGGAGGCAGAACTTAGAGTTGCTGAGACAGGGAGCATCTCAGGGGAGAGAGGAGAAAGGAAGATGGTGGCAGACATGAACCTACATGGCTTTACCAGCCACAAGTAGTTGTGATGTCATAAGGTTATAATGATTGGGATAAAGCTTTTATCATTATCAATTTGTTCTGAAATTATTGTATTGGCATCTTGTAAATTGAGAATTTATTGATACATAAATCAGAGTGGTTAATTATAAGGTTCAAGCATTTTGATTTACTTGGTTGATGGGTGGTGTGGCAGCTGACAGTGGGGTGTATAGTCACTGTATAGGCCTGGAGGCAGTGATTCACCAAGGGACTCGGGAGCTCCAGTACAGAGAGACAGCTTTGAGTTGAGATTTCCTGGCTGGAGCCATGTGGCCCACCGGTTGCTGGCCATAGCACAGGAACATGCCGGCTCTCGTATTTAATATTTCCTGAACATAGTGGATCCCAATTGATGTTGAATCAGGGAGATCCCAAGAAACATTGTGGCCCTCCAGTTAAAGTAGGGGCTTGTGGAAGCCAGGTGAATAATGGAGTTTTGGGTGATGTCTGACTCATGGTCAGTCCAGTAGGTCCTTGAACTCATCCTGTGGTTATTTCCCCAGTTCCAGAATGTATACTTGGGATAGATACTTAGAAGATGGCAGAATTCTTAACATTGGTTCCTTAACCTGTGGAGTGATGGCTATTATGGTTGGAAAGGCTAAATGGAAGCCTTTAGAATTGTCTCTGCTAATGAAAATAGAGAATAAAAAACAGTATCGAATTTCTAGAGGAACTGCAAAAATTAGTGCCACCATCAAGGACTTGAAAGATGCAGGGGTGGTGGTTCCCACCAAATCTTCCTTTAACTCTCCCATCTGGCCAGTGCAGAAGATAGATGGATCATGGAGAATGACAGTCGACTATCAAAAACTACTAAATCAGGTAGTAACTCCGATTGCTGCTGCTGTGCCAGATGTAGTTTCCTTACTAGAGGAAATTAACAAATAGTACCACTTCTGGTACATAGAATGCAGCTATTGATATAGCAAATGCCTTTTTTTCACTCCTTATCCATAAGGACTACCAGAAGCAATTTGCTTTCAGTTGGTAAGGACAGCAGTATACCTTTACAGTTTTGCCTCAAGGGTATATTAACTCTTCTGCCCTGTGTCATGAGTTAGTTAGAAGGCTTCTTGATTGTTTGTCTCTTCCACAAAATATCACATTGGTGCACTATATTAATGACATTATGCTGATTGGACCAAGTGAGTAAGATGTAGCAATTACTTGGACTCATGGGTAACACATATGCATATCAGAGAATGGGAAATAAATCCAACCAAAATTCAAGGACTGTCTACCTCAGTGAAATTTTTAAGAGTCCAATGGTGTGGAGCATGCAGAGATATTCCTTCTAAGGTGAAAGGTAAGTTATTGCATCTGGCCCCTCCCACCACCAAGAAATAAGTACATCATTTATAGGGTCTTTTTGGACTGGAGACAGCACATTCCTCACTTGGGTGTGTTACTCAGGCCCATTTACCAAGTGGCTTAGAAATCTGCTAGCTTTGTGTGGGGTCTGGAACAGAAGAGGGCAGAATAGGTCCAGGCTGCTGTGCAGGCTGCTCTATAACTTGAGCCCTATCATCCAGCAGAATCAATGGTACTTGAGGTGGCAGTGGCAGATAGAGATGCTGTTTGGAGCCTTTGGCAGACCCCTATTGGTGAATCATAGAATAGACCTTTGGGATTTTGGAGCAAGACTCTACCATCATCTGCAAACAACTATTTTCCCTTTGAAAAACAGCTCTTGACTTGCTATTGGGTCTTAGTGGAAACTGAACACTTGACAATAGGACACCAAGTTACCATGCGACCTGAATTGATCATGATCTGGGTGTTATTAGACCCACCAAGTCATAAAGTAGAATGTGTGCAGAAGCAGTCTGTTATCAAATGGAAGTGGTATATATGCAATTAGACCTGAGCAGGTCCTGAAGGCACAAGCAAATTACATGAAGAAGTCACCCAAATGCCTACTCTTGTTACAACGCCATCTGCTCCCAAGCATGCACCTATAGCTTCATGCAGTGTTCTCTATGATCAGTTGACTGAGGAGGAGAAGACTAGGACCTGGTTTACTGATGGTTATCCATGTTAGGCATGTACCACTCAGAAGTCAACAGCCAAGCTTAGGCAGTGAAGGAGTTGGAAAACAGAAAGCTGGTGATAATGTAATAGAACAAGGGAGCCATGTTCCAGTTCCAGCAAGCAGCAGCACTCAGCAGCTTAGACCATGTGGCTCTGGATTTAGATTCAAAAATAGAAGGAAAATTAATGCTGGTTAGCTGGAGTTAAGAAATTAGCAGTGATTACGAAGAGACCAAGCATCACATAGGTGAAATCTCAGTGGGAAGTATTTTCTGAGAGATCAAAGAAGCTGTGTTCTGGAGATAGCCAAGGTTGTACCTCATGCTGCAGCTGTGCGTGGCAATGTGTAAGAATCACCCAGGTGATACTGACTTGGAAGGCATGAAGAGGCCATGGAGAGAAGTTGAGAATTCCACATCTTGTTCCAAAGGGAACCAGGAGAAGACTGTCTTCCTCAGGCAGCCAGGAGGCAGGTCTCTCAGTGACACACTTCCACCAACTAGGTGACACTTACTCCAACAAGGCCACACCTCCTAATAGTGACACTTCCTATGACCCAAGCAAATTCAAACCACCACACACACCTTTAATCCAAAAGCTTTCTGTTTATTGTAAGCAGGATTAAATAAAGTCTACCATAGGCCAAGAGCAAGCCACAGGTTGACAGGAAGTAGAAGGAGGGATGTTCAGTTGGAGGGCTTTTGAGAAGGAGAGCTTCCTTTTCCCTTTGACACACTGGCTGTGGAGGGATGTCTGCTGGGTGCTTTCTCTGTCTCTCTGAGCTAGCAGGCTTTCGCCACAGCGTCTGGCTCCTGAGCCTCTTGTAGCAAAATCAAACTATTGAGATTTTGTTAAAATCAACAAAATAAAGTAGATGCAGACAAGTTTTGAATGGATAAGCATCGTAAATGTTAAAGGAATGTAGGGTTCTTAGTCGAAGGCTGCTGATTTAATTCGCATACTTTTCTTCCTCAAAATATCTGTAGCAGTTTATTTTCCAACTCCTTAATTGCATGAAAGAGCACTTGATACTCTTTAGCCCCTTTGTCTTGCTTTAATATCGTATACTCCAGCTCCTTAAATATATACATTTTTCATATTTGCTCCCCTGTCATCTCGATTAATATTCAGGCTGTAACTAAAACTTCTGCAAGCACCATCTCAGTGAAATATTAACTTTTCCAGGCAATCAGGGAGCATTTTTCTTTCATATTTGTTCTATATCAGCTTGAGAACCTCGTAACTTCTTGCTCCGATTGACTGTCCCTCATCATTCATTTATAATAGCCCTAGTAAGCTCTTCCAACTTTCCTGTTCATTTTTCCCCTTTCCAGAGCAAAGCACTTCAGAGAATCTTGGTTATTGTACACCATTTCAGTGGTGTTTTGGAACTGGTCTTCCAATGTCAATTTCCCCCAATAACCAGCCCCATTCTTTGCACTTCATTTTACTTTGGGTTTAAAATTGTTTCCTGGAGGCTGTCCTTTACTGCTGTAAAGCTGCCCATACACTAGACTTCAGTTTCTTTGGCACAGCATTTAAGGCTCTTTGTGTCAGTGCCCAGCCACATAGCATAATGTGTTGCAGTATTTGAGTGCCTGCCTTTGGGATCTCCAGCCTTGAACAGACTCTAAGAAGGCGTGTCTCCTACTTAGAATTGCACCTTTCACTGTTGGTCAGGTCTGTGGAAATAACGCAATTGACACTATATTTTATGGCACACAGATAAAACAAAACAAAACTGTTGAGTATTTCTCTGGAAGGACTATGACTTGTGTAGATAAATGTTCTCCCAACTTAAAAGAGTTGCCAATGAGCTTTTTAATTCACCACATTCATAACTTACATAAAGCAATTGCTTTATAACACTGTACACGCTACAATCAAAACAGCTTTCTAATGCATTTTTAAGTACAGCATCTTTATCTTATATTTAATTTCTGAATGCTATATCTTGTTTAAATATAATATATTGAATTTCTGCTATAGCCCATATTTACAAAAAGCTCCTTACCTTAAAATAGGTTTAGAAAGTAATTGTACTCTTTAAACTTTGAAACATATTTTGATTTTTTTCAAAAACCTATCTATCTATCTATCTATCTATCTATCTATCTAGTTTTGCTTAAAATTGTGACAAAATTCAGAACTAGTTCTCTTTTGGTACCAGGCTCACACCTTTCAACCATCTGTTGTTTTGTTTTGTTTCTGTTTGTTTTATTTTCTGTTGTTGTTGGACAACATCAGGAATACTCGGCATTCTTTTTGTGAATCACTTTCCAGATGTGGCAGCAATAGTTTTATTTATAAATGAGTTTGCAGGAAAGTTTACTTGGTAATGTTAATTTGCCTCAGGATTCTGTTTATTTTCTTAATTACTACCAGACTTTGGATGAGTACTTAATATATTAGAAAACTCCTGTCTTCCTGAGCTTTGCCTTACCAACTGGCAATTTTGTTAGAGAGAAAAATCTGGTTTGCATTTGTTTTCCTTTCCTTGGAAGTAATTGCATCAACTCTAACAACTGTATTTCTGCTGGTTCCACACTGGAAAACACTTGCTCTCATATCTTTCTGTATGACATTAGCAGCCCATCCTATGTGTCATGACAGTGTATGTCACACATACACTGTATAGTAGTGCTATTAGTACTGCTATTATAGTAATGTCCTAAAGCTTGATTTATTTTTATAATGTGAGACAATAACTACAAGCTATACACTGTTATAACAATTATGGGTAAATTGGACACAGGGACTCTATATGTATAAATGTATACATGTAACATGACTTATAACATCATAGAATGGGTACTGTAGGAGAGATGTCCATAGGATAGCAGGTAGCTTGGTGAAGAATGGACTTCAAAATGATTCAAAACACCTCATCTTAAAAATATTTATAAATCAGATTTTATTTGAACATATATCTATTTATCTTATTTATTTATACACTTGTGTGCTGTAAATGTAATTTTTATTTGCCAGGTGTAATTGTTGTCTCAGAGGTTTACTGCTGAATAAACACCCTTACTAGCTCTTTATAAACTCTGGCTAGCCACTTCAATTCAACTCTTCAGGCTCAATCTCCTCTCCAAGATGACTGATTCAAACTGACTTCTCTTGGCTTTCTGACTGAATTGCTCTGCTTGGCCTCAAACTAACTTGGACAGTCTGTTCTAGTTTTCTGGCTCTTTCTCATTCTCTGGCTTGTTCTACCTTTACCTGCAACCTGTCTCTGCTGTCTCTGTAAAACCTCTCTCTCTCTCTGTAAAACATCTCTCTCTCTCTCTTTCTCTCTCTCTCTCTGTTTCTCTTTCCCCTGTCTCTCTGTCTCTCTGAATGTCTGTTTCTCTCTCTGTCTCTCTGTCTTTCTGTCTCTGTCTTTCTCTGTCTCTGTCTCTTTCTCTCTCCCTGTCTCTCGGTCTCTCTGTCTGTTTCTCTCTGTCTCTGTCCCCATGTCTCTGTCTCTCTCTCTGTCTCTCTGTCTCTCTGTCTCTCTGTCTCTCTGTCTCTCTGTCTCTCTCTCTGTCTCTCTCTCTGTCTCTCTCTCTCTCTCTCTCTCTCTCTCTCTCTCTCTGTTACTCTGTTAAGTTGCCTCTCTTTCCTCTGCTGTTCTCTTTAGAGTTGGGAGTATCCTTTCTCTGACTCATTCTGATTCATCACTTTTTCTGCCTCAATTGGACATCATTTTGAAACGTGGCTGCTTCCTTCTACAAACTAACTTTACCTTCACTATTTGGAATTAAAGGTATATACTAACGGCATGTCTTTATTCCAGCCAGAGGGATTAAATGTGTCATTCCATCTGGATCATACAGGCCTAGGTCTTTGGATGTGATCCCTTGCCAGAGCAGCTATGTTGCTGTACTAAAATTCCTTTACAGTGTGCCATGGAACATATGAGAGATCAAAGGATAACTTGTAGTAATTGGTCTTTCCTTCTACTATGTGAGTTTCTGGATTAGAACTCAGGTCATCAGGCATGGAGATCAGTACCTCTTCCACTAAGCCATCTGGACAGTCCTGTTTGTGATAACTAAGATTTTTGTTCTATGTTTTACTGTATACATAAATAAGAAGTGATAATTTTGACATATTTTGCCATATCAATAACTAAGGAATGATAATTTTAATATTTTTGTCTTTACCATGCTGTTCACTTCTCATTTCTTTCAGTGCTTCTGAATATCAAAGTGGGGCTTTAAAAAAACAAAATGACTTTCTAACCCGTCCTGCTCCTGCCAGATAAATGCTTTCTCAAGATACTTGAAACAATTTACCAAACATGTTTCTTTCAGCTGTTACCCTTTGTGTTTCTTTCATTCACTGAGAGAAGTCAATTGTAACTCCCTGTTGTGTTTTCTTTTGATGTGCTCCAATGTACCATTGATCTCAATGTTTTTCTCAAATTTCAGGAAACTCAATTTCTTATTGGAATAATTACAATGAGCTAAGTTATTTTTACTTTAATGATTTGCTGTAATTTTGTTCTCTGTTCTTTTATTTTCTGTGATCCACCATGTCCTTTTCTTTTCATATATATCTTCTGTTTATTGTTTGCTTTGTGCTGTCTTCTGTTTGCCGGGCCCAAATTTTGAGCCAGTTTCTCATTCTAGGACCATGATAATGTTGGACACCTTCTTCATAACATTTTTATTTTTTACACTGATATAAAGAAGATCCTCTGCTTGCTATCACTAGACACATCTAATTTGACTTTTTTCCTGGTCGCTGTATGTGCCATGGCTTAGAAAAGCTACTTTAACTTCCTTGCATGTGGAATCTTTTACTTGGGAAAAATGGGGTGGGACTGGCTTATACTTGTAGTTTATTCTGTATCCAAAGATTAGTCTTCAAATCATAGATGCCAGCAAGATGATAGAGCTGATCTTTCTAGCACATATCTGTCCCAGAAACATCAATTTATGTAACTACACAAGAAAGATCTCCTTACTAGAACTTACTGTAAAAGATAAGCCATCACAGTAACAGAAGGAAGGATAAACAAGAAATTAAGACAAGTTTACACTATCCTTCTCCATAATCCTTCAACACATTCCAAACAGCACATTGCAGAGAAAAATATTTTGTTCCTGGAAGAAGAGGAGAGAACTGAGCCTCAGACTGTCTCCAGTCTCCTTGAGGAGGTTACGTATTAAAATCTAGTGACAGGAAGTCCTTGTATCCCCATGCTCTGAAGTGATGTCCACATACTAGACCTTCTCACCATTTTATGACAGCAGGTTGGTCTCCCATTAACGGCCTATAGACTGACACAGCAGGGTCATTGAAGAGCTGAAGGCTTTTCCATTTACTGTTTTACCCATATTGGAACAATTTCCCTTAAGCATGAAAGATGTACATGCTCCGTAGGATACCTGCCCATTTTATCAAAATGCTAATTAGTCCAGAGATGTGGAAATTTCTTAAAAGTTAAAACACCACCCTATGAACCAGGGATGATCCCACATCCTTAGGAATACAGGTGAGGACTCAAAAGAAGATAAATCAGTAATTTGAAGTGATAACTTCTCTTTCATATTCAAGTAGCGCTGATCACAATAGCCAGAATAATGAATCAACTCACATACTGATTATTTTTATATTCTATAAACCTATTGGAAATGATATAGTTTTAATTAATGTATTCCACTTCAGCTACATAATCTGTCTTCTAATGATTAGTTTCTTAAATTAGTATGCAGTTAATTTATAATCTTAATAGTCTCCAATAATATTTTTGTTTAATGTAAAATTCATAAATGCTGGTCAGTCATCTTTCTCATACATTTCTAGCTGATAAATGAACAATTTAGTAAATATATTCTCTTTTGGGGAGTTCTCTAATTCTAACTCTTGGTAGAATCTGACTCATATTTCAGAATGTAGTTTTTATAGGTCTCCTGTTTTTCTTCATTGTGCTAATTAGATTTTCAGAGCCCTGTATTTTTGTGTTATGATTTAATAAAAATATACAATCTTTCACTTAAACACACATATGTTATATAAGTCATACAGAGGCATATTCAAGCTGTGCTTTTATTTTGGCAACAGTAACAATTTTTAATATAAAATAAATCATTTCCTCTCTCCTGACTATGTCAGTGCCTACCACTTGTGTCATTTTCCTTACAGCCTTTCCTTGTGGGACAGATGTTCATGCCAACTGGAAGAAGCAGTGCTCGTAGGCACCTGAGGACCACCTGGATACCTGGACAGTGTTTGGGTTTTCTGTAACTGGGTTTTCCCCTTTTGTGATTTGCTTATCCTTGCTTTGAGTTCAGCCCTATAATAATTTCTAATAGAGAAAGCCAATTGACCTTATGCAGATAAATTACAGAGAAAATAGAATAGTTTGTGCCACAGAATCATGAACCTTGTTGAACCTTTCACACTGAACATTTAGCCAGAAGCATGTTAAATACTTTATTCAACAAAGTTGCCTGTGAATATGTATATATCGGTATAATTGCAAAAATAATCAAATCAACAGATATCTCTCAGAATGTCTTGTGAAATATGTCTTTAATATTCTCTTAAAGAATATAACTTGGACAGTTGATTTTTATCACATCATTAATTTTGCTCTGTATATACAATATGACCCTCCCCCATTGCTTCTCTGTGGTAGGAAGTTTTAACATAATTTATCTTTCCTTTGTTCTTCTTTCTATTCATCTTAAGATTCCATCTCAGTTTCCAAAGCTTTCTTTTCTTTTAGGATGACAATGCTTGTTATGGTTTAATTCAAATGTCTTTATCACAGAATATTGTTTGCCTTTCTCAGTCCATTGTTGAACCATCAAAAAGCCACCCCCGAAAACAACCTTTCAGCATCCTTACTTGGCAGCACAATGTAAAGCCTACAGTAAACATGTGACAATGTCATTATCAAACACTTGAGGGAACAGTCACTTAAATTGTACCTAGTGAGTCAGCTTTTATTTAACTATTTTATTAGGTGTCTTGGTGTATGATATATACGTATTCTTAAGATGCAGTGAAATTGATAGTGAAAAGTATTGAATGGAGTTAATGTTTTCCTGCAGCAGGGATTAAAGCAAGATTTGGGAGTGGGCATGGCATAATGACTATAACTTAAGCCATTGCATTGGTCCTTATGAAGTGTCTGTACATTTAGTACTCCATATGGTAATTATGACTTCCTTGGAATGAGTCACGGTTGTTTATGCTTTCATAAATCAGGCAGCTGCAGCAGAACAGACAGATTCCATATTAGCACTTCCTCCTAGGACTGCAAATGTGCTAAAAGTTTTTTTGCAAATTTCTCTTGAATTCAAGTTGTTTGTTAAACGTGATAGTTTTATGAGACTGCCACATGGAAAATGTCCTCAATTCTCAGATTTTCCATTCGTGATATAAATTCACACTTTGTACAGTTTTAGAGGCATTAAAACTGATATAATAATCCCCAGCTGAGTTTGATAAAAGCAAAGCTTACTCTACAGGTAAGACATAGGTATATGAAGTGACAGATGGGGAAGGCACGAGTAATACCTCAGAAAAATACATAGTAACCGGCTAATAATTCATTTCCTGTATTCAAGCTTCTGACTTTACCATCCAGGGAAAATCTTATTATAATAAATGCTAGCTGTCTAGATACTTTCTTTAACACAATAAATATACTGTTAGAAAATATCTGGAATTACATAGAACTCCCTGTGGGTTTTAAAGACCTTTTATTAAAGATATAGCACTGCTGGCAATAAATACTCTTCAAATTAGAATTTCCAGACAACTCAGTGTATTTTTAACTTTATCAACGTGAAGTAGACATATGGCTAAATAAATTTAGTTAATTAACAAATGCATTCCCTCACATAATTATTATTTTTGTGACAAACGCATACAACACCCACTCTTTATAATTTTAAAAGTAAACCATATTGTAATTAGCTATAGTTCTCTTGTTAGTATAATAAACCTATTGAAACTTTATTCTTTCTAACTGTAATTGTGTTACCTTTTACCAATACTCCCACACTTTTCCCATCCCCTATCACAGAATCTATAATTCTGCATCTAAAAGAAATGATATTATATTTGTATTTCTATACAGGAGTTATTTCATTTAGTGCAATGGTATCTAGGGTCATCCATCTTTTTATGGATGTTGGAACCATACTTTGTCAAATATATGTTCTTCATACAGCTATGTATTAGAGGCTTGGTCTCCAGATTGGTGTGCTATTGGGGTTTAGAATTGGGGTCTAGAAAGTGATCCTTAAGTTACTATGGGCATGTCTCCTAGAATCATTGTGCCTTTTTTGCTTTCTCATGATAGAAAGCAATTTTATTATACCATGGGCTCCCTACATCATGGACTGTCTTTGGCACTGGCATAAAATTTTAAGCTTCTTTAATCGTATGCTTGAACTTCTAAAGCCATGATCCATATAAAACATGTTTCTATGTTTATCGTCTTAACTATTTTGACAGAGGGTGACTAACACAGTTCATATTTTATTTTATTTTTTTTGCTTCGTAGTATTCGATCTGTATACATATCTGATTTTCATTATCCATCAATATTCATGGATATTGGAGTGCCATGATTATAAGTAGTGTAACAATGGACTTGACAGTGTAGGTATTTCTTCAAGACACTCATATGACTTTCTTTGGCTATATCAATAGTGAGAATCTCAACAATACAAATTATTAACATAACACATTCATTTTTTAATTGATGAACTAAAAGTTTAAAAAGCATTCAGCTTGACTGAAAACAAAATAGAAGTGTCAAATCACATCAGAATTTTAAAAAAATAACATTATAATTAATAAGACCTAAGCCCAATCACAGTGAATCAAAGGGTTATAGCAGATTGTTGTGGGCCAATGGACATACAAAACAATGAAAAGATAGGAAACCTGAACATACAAATAGCATGAAGACTGAGTCAGTAATAAAAAGTCTCCTATTAAAGAAAATATCAGGGCTTGAAAGATTTAATGCCAGATTCCACCAAACTTCTGAGGAAGTACTAATGATAATTTCTTATAAAGCATTTAAAGACTTGAAGAGGAGACAGTACTTCTCAAAGCATTTTATCAACAATGCTGTAACAACCGAAGACCTAGCAGTAAAGAAAAGTTCCAGACTGATATTCCTGATGAATACAGATTCCCAATAGTATTAGAAAACCAAATTAGAGCACAGTAAACATCCTCTGTTAAAGTATGTAATCTTCTGGTGACTATTTGTAATAATTGAAGTAAAAAATATATAAATTTTTATACATGTATTACTACTGTATATAATTTATATTTTTAAAAATTTATTTATTAATATATAATTATGTGTGTGTGTGTGTGTGTGTGTGTGTGTGTGTGTACACTCAACCATGTCAACTCCCTCTCTGCTATGTGTGTTCTAGAGATCAGACTCAGGTGGCCTGGTTTGACAGAGAGAGCCTTTGCCTTCTGAGCCATCTCCAGTCATTTACATTGTTCACATTTACATATATATTGCCATCTTTGGTGGACTGTTTTACACCTCAGGAACCAGTGACATTTTTATAATATTTTTTGATCAGAAAACTCGAAAGGGGAAAATAATATCATATATTAAAAACCAAAGAAACTCTTTATGAGAAAGAGGAATGTTTTTAAAAGCACTAAGAACACGGTCAAGTAACAAATAAATGATTTAGAAATGTTAAAGTTGTTAGCTATAAAAAAGTTCAAACCTTATCAGTATGATTTTCATTAGCTATATGTGAAGAAAACCATCCAGCGACCTTTTTCACTTGAAGGCAACAGCCTTTTCCATGACTTGAAGACCTAGAGTCTACATTATGGCAGACTTGTGGTGTATGAATGACATCTCTGATAAGTTCAAAAAACATGATTTCATAAAATAATGGTTTGAGAAATAAATCAAAGCAATGTGTGTACAGTGTCATGTATATAGTCATAGGTTTATGCATCCATACTGTGTTATTTTCACTATTATATCTCTAGAAAATAACATTCTAAATGGGTTGCATTTTTTACTTGATCACATCATTAAAATATTTGAAATTTTATTAGCAACTGAGAAGTAATACTTGTATATGTGATATTTTTATGGACTGTATGGGATTCAGTTATTTGCTGATTTTTTTTTCTGGGGGAGGGGTGGTTAGGGCTTCACTCTGTAACCCAGGCTGGCTTTGAACTTAGGGTGCTTCTCAGCCCTAGCTTTGAGTGGCGAGATAACTGGCATGAGCATATGCACTTAGCTGGTATATTTTGATATATGCTTGTAATTTTGAATGATTCAATTAAGTTATCCTTTGCACTGCACCCTCCAACAAAATAAAACTAACACATCTCATTTGAAGCATTTTTATTTTCTAAATATATTAAAATTGTATGAAGTTATCTACCAAGTACCACAGTCAGTATGACATGTTTTGATTAGATCAGATATTATACTTACCATATTTGTATAATATGTCCCCCTCTGTTTTGTCACATATGATTTTGAAATTCAAACAAGTGTCTTATTTATATAAAATCTTGATTAAAGCTACAAATGTAATTACCACTATAGCACTGATACTCGAAATTGTGTAGTAGGAAAGTTAAGTGAAATTAATGCCTTTAGAGGTGACGAATTCCATAGGAATGCATCATATCAAGAGAAAAACTCGTAATTCTCATCAGTTATCCAAGAAGAGTTTTTCATGTCATTTCCCATGCCCAGATCTTTGAGCTGATGTGGTTTCTCATCAGTCCCCCCCCCTTTTTTTTTCTTTTTCAGGTCCTACCACATTCCATAAGTACTAGGACCCCATGTTAGGCCATCAATGTAGAGCAGTATCCCTAATCTGCTTTGCTTACCTTTCTAAATCATTCAGAATCCCTCTTTTTGTCCTACACTCTCCTATTCGTGTGCAATGATCTTTGTCTGCACAGCCTCTCTAGCTTATGTCCTATAGTTTCCATGACTTTCCCATGCATGTGTATACTCATATTTAATTTTGACTCATAGATTTATTTTGCACAATTCTTTAGGCCTTTGTCTTAGTTATGTTTCTATTGCTATGATGACCCAAAAGAAGGTGGGGAAGAAAAGTTTGATCTGGCTTTCACTTCCATCAGTGAACAAATGAAGTCAGGACAGGAACTCAAACCAGGAGGCCATGGAGAGGTGGTGTCTTAGTTAGGGTTTTACTACTGTGAATAGACACCATGACCAAGGCAACTCTTATAATGGACAACATTTAATTGCGGCTGGCTTCCAGGTTCAGAGGTTCAGTCCATTATCATCAAAGTGGGAACATGGGGGCATTGAGGCAGGCATGGTGCAGGCAGAGCTGAGAGTTCTACATCTTCATCTGAAGGCTGCTAGCAGAGTAATCACCCCAGAAAGCTAAAACTAGGATATTAAAGCCCACGCCCACAGGGACACACCTAATCCAACAAGGCCACACCTAATAGTGCCACTCCCGGGCCCAAGTCTATACAAACCATTACAGGGGGTTTACTGGCTTGCTCCCCATGGCTTTCTTGGCCTGATTTCTTATAAAGCCCAGGACCACCAACCCAGAGATGGGACCACTCATAATGGGCTGAGTCCTTCTCATCAATCACTAATTAAGAAAAAATGCTCCATTGCCAGAACATTTTCTGAATTGGAGTTCTCTGCCTTTTAATGATTCTGTCAAGTTACATTAATGTAGCCAGCAAAGCCTGCCTTGACCTCTCCTGCCTAAATCAATAGCTGGCTGTTTCACATAATGTAGCAGAAAATTATTGAATATTTCCCCTCAAGGAAATTGAGAAGGAAGCTATAGATGTATTAATATATGTTAAATTATATATTTACGCTTTAAGTTTTAATTGCTCACTGCAGTGCTTTGAGAGTTTCCTAAGAATTTAGCAGCTTATTTTAAAAGCATTTTTCAGGACTAGCAAGATGGTCAGTAGTTAAGAGTGATTGCTGCTTTTCCTGAGGACCTGAGTTTGTTTTCTGGTATCTACCCTGGGCAGCTCACAGGTCCAGGGAGGCACCTTCTTCTCGTCTCTGTTGGCATTCTCATATAAGTAAGTATACATATGGACACATAACACACTCACACACACACACACACACACACACACACACACACTCTCACACACACACACACTAAAACCAAAATATTCAAAAAACCCTTCACTTACTGAACTTTTAGAATGAGATTGAAGTACTATAATTTTTAAATATTATTTATAGTTTTAAAGTATTTTAAGTATTATTTTAAAGTATTATTTATAGATATCAGGAGCTAGGACCTCAGTGTTTACATTCCTATTTCACTGTGTTGTTTGCTTATATCTCACAGTTATCAAGGGGCAGAGCTAGCATTTAAATCCAGGGACACTGGATTAAAAACATTGACTGTGTTGTTATCTAACATCATGGAAACTTGATCCATAGAAGGAATGTGTTTCCAGAGACCAGGCCTGGGTTGTGAACACTGATTGTTTGGGACACTCTATGGATTGTTAGAATGGATTACAGTAGATCGCTGTGACTTTTGACTGCTATCATAATGTTTGTTTTAATTATTAACAATCAAATATTTGCATTCTGCACTCAAATATTTCTGTAAGCCTAACTATTCAGCTCAGACACTCTTCTATATGGCATTTGCCAAGGTTCTGCAATACTAGAACAAATTATTGCCATTTTAAAATTTATTTTGGTCAAAGTATTTAATCTGGAGTGTAGGACCAAGCACAAATTTAGATATAATATCACTTGCGTCCCTTCCCAAATACGAATTCATAGATGATCCAGCCCTCAAGATATAATTATGTTCAAGGCCAGCCTCATCTACAGAGTTAGTTCCAGGACAACCAGGGCACACAGAGAAACCCTGTCTTGAAAAACCAAAAAAAAAAAGATATAATTATATTGTGCTGTGAATGAATTTGAATAGATACAGTTATCCATAAGCACATTTATTTATTTGTGTGGATATGTATTACTATTACTATATCCTTTTTGTTAGGGCATTGATCAGAATTTCAAAGAACCTGCGTTGCCAATCTTAGTGTCGATAGTTCCATCTCCAAACATCCAATAGTAGGTAGAAATCAGGTTCATCTTACTAAATTTCATAGGAACACCCAGAAAAATACGTTGGCATTTAGATCCATTTTTATTCTTTATTTCAACTCATAGAATAATGATTTTAAAAATCAGAGGATTCCTGGCCCATAAGTTTGGGGATATTATTTAGAAAGGGGATGAGATCGTGTAACTTGGAAAAAGAAACCTTTCCAAACTCCGTGCCACTAGACTGGGATAGAGTTCTGTCCGCTCACTCACTCAAGTTCTTGCAAGTATTTATCTCATCCTTATTCTCAAGGACAGACGAGGAGGAGATAGAGGAATTTCAACTCTTGATTTGTTAACAAGGCTGAGGACAATAGAACTGCTCAAAATGAGTCCCCTCCCCTATTTTCTTTTCCGGCTCAGCAAGTGAACGAAAAGTGCAGGAACAGTAGAGAGAGAAAAGAGAAAAGGTGACTAACATTGCAGATAAACAGAGAAATGTCAGTAAAGATCAGATTTTAAATTGTTCTCGTAATTGTGATGCAATAATGTTAACAGCCAATATTAGAAAGTTCTTTTTTTTTTTTTGGTTTTTCGAGACAGGGTTTCTCCATGTAGCCCTGGCTGTCCTGGAACTCCCTCTGTAGACCAGGCTGGTCTCGAACTCAGAAATCCGCCTGCCTCTGCCTCCCAAGTGCTGGGATTAAAGGCATGCGCCACCACTGCCCGGCTATTAGAAAGTTCTTACTCTGTGTGTAGTTGATGGGATAACCTAACACGCTTAGTCTCATTAACTTTTTGCGATGACTCTTTGAGTCGTTATTCTATGAAGCAGATGAGCAAGAATGCATGATAAGCCGTATGACTAAGTCTTGCTTTGCATTCTTATCTCGTTGTCTCCTTATGTATTTATCTGTAAATTCCTTCCTTCCTTCTCTGACTATCTGCTCCACCGGGAAGCAAATAGAGGTGTGCATGTGTGAATGTGTATCTGTAGCATGTGTGAGTGTATATATTTATGCGTACATGCATGATAATATGGTGGATATCACTATGTGAGTGTTTGCATTTATGTTTTTGTGAGGATATTTGTGTGATGGATTGAAAATCACACCATGTGAGTGTGTGTAGATATAAGTGAATGTGCATATACATGAGGTTAATATGATGTATTTAATGTGTGTAAGAGTCAGAATGTGTGTGAGTGACTATGATTGTGTCTATGGGTGTGAGGACATGTGTGAATGAAAGTTTGGGAATACACAAGATTGTGTGTGAGTGTGAGGAAATATGATTATGTGTTTGATGGTCTTAGTTTTAGCATAAAGCAATATATTTATATATGAGTGTGAGAACGTATGATTGTGTATTTGGTTGAGTCAGTGTCAATGTGATACAGTATATGCATGAGTGTGTGTGTGTGAAGATGACAATGTGAGGATATTAGTGTCAGATTGTGGGTGTGAGTGTTACTATGTCTTAAACTGTGAGCACATATTTATACATGTATGTGAATGCGTGGGATTGTGATTTTTGTGAGTGTACAGCTGAATATCAGAATGTATGATTGTATTAGGGTTTGTGGGTGTGCAACACAGTGTGCCAGAGCATTTGTTTTTGAGTGTGCAAATGTCTGCCTGACCATGTGAGCGAGAGTAAATGTCTTTGTGGGTGTGAGTGCTTATGTGAGTGTGTGTTTATCTGATGGGTGTTTGATTTCTTGACTGTGTATATATGATTATATGTTTGTTCTTTGTTTTTAGTATGCTAATATGAGTTTGGATCTAGATCTGTGGGTGACTATTTAAAAGTATGGATTTGTATGTGATAAATTTTATGAACATGCATATGATTGTGCCAATGGTTAAGTGCCTGTCAGTTTGTGCTAATATTAAAACTCTTTAGTTCTCTATTTGCATGGATAGAGATAAATCCTTAAAGGGAAGAAGAGAAGATCATATAGGTATGATTTGATTAGAAATCCCAACAGAGAACAATTGAGAGAGGGAATCCCAGCTAATTATATTAGACAGCATATTTGCTGAGTCTGTGAAATCTTCAAGACACACATCAGTAACTTTTTTATATTAAGAGACATTGTGAAGTAAGCTGATGTATGAATGGTAGTTAAACTTGTACGCTTGGTCTTTGTGCTTATGCTAATTTGGCTGTTAGTTAATTTTCTATATTTATTATTTGTCCATTTTAAATTAAAAGTGCCTGGTTATATTTTAAGACCCAATGTCCTTATTTTTTGAAGATATACTGTTTTATTTTCATTTGGTTTATGGAAAAGGTGGTCATATGGACTGAGTTTGCCCAAGGTTATCTTTGTTTATATGTAATTTGCTGGCAGAGATGTTAATAATTCTAGTTTAGATGCTGGCTTACACTTACCGTGCATACTATTTATTGTCTCTTAAAGATTTCTAAAAATATTTCATTAGTCTCAAATTCAAGTTTCCTGACTTCAAGATGAAGCTCTTCAATGATAAAAACAGGTAGAAACTTATTAGTGTACTTTTCCAGGAATATGATTGTCATATATCTAAAGAAAATGTAAATTTCCCAATGGTCAAGATATGAAACAAGATTAGGAACCCAATAGACAAATAGATCAAAATTCACATAATAGTGTTTCTTCGGTTGTAAGGAAGAATGTAATGATGGCTATACAAGAAAGTAGATGGAATTAGAGATCATCTTGTAAAATGACATAAGCCAGATTATGCATTTCCTTTTTCATGTAAAACATAGAATGAGTGTAGAAAGAGGAATTTAACGGAGGAGAGACAAGTCTAATGGGTGGACAGATGAGAAGTATTCAGAGGTGATCATGTATAAAAAGAGTATGAGTTTATATTCGCACACGCGCGCGCGCGCGCGCGCGTGTGTGTGTGTGTGTGTGTGTGTGTGTATGTGTGTGTGAAAATGTCATCATAAGGCCTTACTTGGTATCTAAATGAAGAGGGGTGTTGATGACATATGGAACAATGATTGGTCAGAAAAAGAGAAGAAACCATCATGCCTGATGAATTGGAGCTTTCAAACCTCCCCAGCATGGGTTTCAGATTCACATTTCCTGGGTATTGCTTATCAGTATCTAAACTGCTCTTTGAATGTTTCTGTCATTTATTCTAAAATAATTATTACAGATTTCCTGGCTATTCTTGCAATAACTTTTACTCATCCACCCGAGGCCAAGAAGAAAAAGTTCGTTTCAGGTGATGAAATCTTTTAGTCAGTTTATCTGAAAGCACACTGTGGTGGGTGACAAATAGTGTATTCTAAATAATTCTGTTGTCTTTAGACATTCTGTGGTCAACTCATGCATATTAACACAAAGCTTTCTTCCCATACGTCTCTGGCTGACTTTGAAAATGGTTCAGAGATGAGGGCTTATCTAATGGTCTGAGCAGTGGTGGAGTGGATATCTTCCACATATTTCAAATAGGCTACAAGAATCTTCCCATGTACTCCTACCTCAGATCCATTATTGATCATGGCATCCAGGTTCAGCAGGCAAATGAGAGGAAACAGAGTTCAAAGCAAGGTGAGGGGCTAGCGGCCGAAAAGTTCATATGCAGAGATTTTCCTATGGCCTTCCTAGCCCGTATGGAAGTTCACTGCTTTTACCATCTAGAGTCCCCAGGAGATCCTGCCTGGAAGGAGAAATAAACCCCAATCCCTCTAACGCCAGAGCCCGGTTAATGCATGTGGGATATCACTCAGCAGGCACAGCTGTGCTTGCAATTTTATATAAACATCTGAGGCCTTTTCTCAAGCACTAGTCTTACCTGTTCTTTTAGAGCTCTTTCCTCCTAATTTCACATTCCTTCCCTGGATATGACCTTCAGAAATGAGGGCAGATATCAATCATGCTAAAGAATAAAAGATGGGATTTGAGCCAAGACCCAGGATGTCAACCGCCTGAATGAGTCCTTCCCACCACCCACACTATCCAACGTCCATACAATGTGCCTTAGAGATATCGGAACAGAGGACAGACCTAGTGAAGCCTAGTTTTTATCCTTACATGGCTTTTCTTCTGAATCCTAGTGGAATATCACCTCCCCAGGCAGTTACCCAATGGATCTGCCTGGCCCTAGAGTCATCTCACCTGCCAAGTGTGTGGGAGCAGATCCCATCACTACTGCCTCAGAGTTTAACTTTACAATAAAAACTCTACAGCATTAGGCACGAGGCCAACAGCATTGCCTGCCTTTGACAATGACCCAATCTTGGTGGAAGATGGATGAGTGATGAGGAGGCGGGAACTAATCCGATTTGGTTGATGGGTATGCAAGAAATAGAACTGGAACACTGGTGTTTCAGAAAAAGACAAGATTAAGAAGTTACAGTCTTGCTTTTTTTAAAAAATGCCTTTACTGATGTTTGAAGATTATACGAAGTTCAGTTGGTAAAACCTTTTTTAATAGTTCAGTCTTTGTTTTCTCTTATATTACCATCTGTTCCCTAATTTTCTCTACTCATTCTAAATTACGTAGTTCATCTGAACTTAATCCCACCTCTGTGAATTGCCTAGTTGATCAGTATTTCCTCCCTTCAGCTGCCATGATTCAGAGGTGTCAGTGAAACCAGGGGGTTCCAATTTTGCAATTTTCATTAGATATCTCTAGGGAGACTCAGATTTTCAACCCATTTCTAGAATTATGGGCAGCTACTTCTTTTTAAATCATTGCTAAATTCTCCCTGACAATGGAGACAGTTAATCAGATAAAGATATTATGTCTATATATTTTCAGTTGAATGAAGAAACAGTCTCTCTGTTAGTATCTCCTTCCTTCCTTTCTTCCTTTCTTGCCATTCCACCTTCTTTTGCTCACAAATATATTTGAGTTGTATTTCTGTCACTCTTGTCAATCCTGCTAATATTGTCAAATCTCTGTTTTCATAGATTTCCAAGTTTGTGTTTTTCAGACAAGCTGCCAAGTGTCCTTATGTATTATGTACACCTGTGTAGAAGAGAAAGACTTTTGTCCATATATGCTTCTTTGGCAGAACAAATAATAGATAGTACTGGACATGCAACCCAGAGGTCAGTCTCAGTGTTAAAGCTCATTGCATTGATCTCTTACACAGTTGGAAGCGTAGTTCATTTATTTGTAGATTTGGGAAAATTTACACTGTATCCATTATCCATTTGTAATTTCTATAAGAATAAAATTATTTCTATTACTTTCTTTGCCCTTTGATATTCTCTTCCATATTGCAGAGGGATTATCCGAATCAACTGTTAGTTGATAAATTTGTTCATCGCAATTTAGAGTATTGGTTTGTTTCCATTTGTGTTAAGATATTCCAAATAGTCTTGGGGTTTACTATTCATCTGACTCTTTTAAAGGTTGCAGTTAATTTTATTCTACTGTGAAAGGAGTTTGAGACTAAGGAGCAGAGAGAACACCCTTATTCATACTCTGTGTCTTAGGCCATTTTACTTGGTGTTGGCAGGGTGCATACTCTTTGCTTCATAGAATTATGCTATTGAGAAGTTGCATATCCATGGTGAAAGACTAGGTTTTAAGTATGTGCTTGAAGCTTTTCAGTGATTTGAAATTGTAGAGTTCCAACTTGTAGATGTATCGAGTCTCATTATGTGTAAGTTTCAAGCTGGCAAACGGAAGGGTTTCTGGCAAGCGCTGTTTTCTGAGTAAAATGATCTCTCCAGGCTAAGCATGAAGCCATCTGTAACAGCTTAAGTTGCTTCCTTAGTCACCAGGACAAAGTAATGGCAAGAGTGAAATGGTTATTGTAAGCCCTTCAGACTTGCTTTCACCTCAAGGGCATTATTCTTGCCAGGAGGGTTTGCTGTATCCTGTTTTGCTTGTCTGTGTGCTTCCTTCTGCCTCTGATTCAGGTCCTAACAAAATTTTAATGAGAGCTTTTCTCTTAATAGAAAAGCTTCCTTTGCAGATTGCCTAAAATCTATAGGAGAAAAACCATCACAGGCCATGTTATCTGACCTGTGGAAGCAATCAGTATTGCAGTGGGCTTTGGTGTTAGATGGTCCCCTGGCCTTTCATAATCATCATAGGATGGCCATAGACTTAGCTCTTCTATGGAGTCTGTACTGTACTCCAAACTTTTTACCCTGGTTTCTTCTTGGAAAATTTTGGACTTCATCAGTTTAGAAAAATCACATAAAGCAACATCATATTGACATTTAAGATGTCAATGCAAATGCTCTTACCCTCGTCTCTGCATAAAGTGCCCCTAAGGATTCACTCTACAAAGGGACATTTACATCTCTGTTTAATATTATCTCAACAATGAGGAGTCTATTTGGGGATGTCCAGTTTTCGCTCATGTGTAGAAACAGAGGTGGGACCATATATCATTTTAAATTGGTAAGACATATTTGTCCAATATCTTTTACAGAATAACACAAATATTAAAAAATAACTTCAGGACTTTTTTTTCTTCCACATATAAGTTAGTACTATAACCTTTTCAATGTATTATAGGTAATATAGATCATAAAATATATATCTCACAATAATTTCTTTTTTCAGGAAATTCTGACATTTGGGAAACATTCTCTTAGTTTTATTGTTAAGACTGCATGGAATCAATCCATTTTCAGATTATATTCTGAGAAACTCTGCCTTCAGGCTGCCAACCCTAGGTCCCTATCCTTATTACCTAATAGCTTATGGTAAGTAGTGTAAAGGGAAGAGATGGGCAAACGTTTCAGGCAAATTTACATCAACTGGGACCTACTAAAGTGCACGCTGTGAAATAATTTTCTGGTTTTTGTCAAGCTATTAGAATCCAACTGTTGGAACATTTGTAGTCAATTGCTTACTCTTGTTTCTAGGCTGAAGTTACACCGTTTTTCTCAGGATGCTAAGGGCCTATGTTTAGCTTTCCATAGGATGCATCTTTTCCTCTCTCCACTACAACAAGCCTTCTTGTCTGCTTTTTTTCCCCAACAAATCCAGAATCAGCGCATGTATGATGTTTCCCTGGATACTTGCATCTAGAATATTATCTTACCTTGTTTTCATAGGTCAACTAGCACCAGTGACCTGAAGTGATGGAAACTTCTTTATTGAAAACAATAAGTAAAATTAGTGCCCACTACATAATCACTTAAGATAGTGGCATTGCCATTGTATTGATGGAGGAACTGACATCTGAAGAGGGTGAATGAAGTGTTTCGGCAAGTACAACATGGCACTTCCTGGCACCACTTGTCACACTTTGTAGTTTCTTTACATCTGTGGACTTAGAAATAAACTTTACCCTTGGGTAAAATAGGTCTCTGATAATTGTTTGCTTTTGATAGTACTTGGGTTTCTCCATTTAATTCACACATGCTCTGGTTAAAATATGTATGGCAGATTACAGTCTTACAAATATGCAGAAAATGTCTCATAAACCTTGAAGAGGAGACAAGTCTCATGTTACAGATATAAATATCTAGGACCAAGACTTTCAAAATTACATGATTTGTGGGGAAGTAGAGAGAATAAATTTAAAATAAATATATTGTTAATAGATTTTCAAATAACTCCACATCACAATAATAGCAATAATAATAACTGTGTAAAATCTTCAAATAGCAAACAGAATATTTTAAAGTAAAATTAAATATATCATAAGGCAACTTTACTACATTTTTTAACATGGTTATGAATGTGATCATTTTATTTGTTATGATTTATTACTTCATTTTAATGTCTCTTTCTGACTTCTTTAGCTAATGAAGTATTAACCAAATACTCCAAAAACACAGTAAATTTCATTAAAATAGAAGAAAGCTTTTAAGGAAAGAACTGATTCAAAATTTATAATTTCTCTAACCTAATTTTAAAATATAACAACAGACTACACACACACACACACACACACACACACACACACAGTTTTTGAGGAATAATAAGTCATTTAATGTAGTTATTTGCTTCTTTGTATATTCTATTCTTAGAGAGTGAATGCCCAGAATAGCAGATCCTTGAAGATCAAACATTGTTTCTACTTTTAGTGATTATTTCTAATTCGTCACTGAAGATAATGTCTGTCCTAGTCTGCTCCAGCCAAGAACTATAAAACTTTACCTGCCTCAGTAACTTGAATGCTGGGAATAAATCACCAGGTTGGGCAAGTCCAGTACTCTAAAAACAGTTTCTTTCTAGCTTTGCACATGGTGGCCATTATCACTACTGTGTTCACAAGTGACAGAGGCTGATGACTAGACTCTTCCTGTTCTTATAAGGATTATAATCGCATCATGGGGACTCAATCCCTGCGACATTATCTAACTTAATTACCACACAGAGGCAGTTTTTGATAACTGATTTTAGGGACGAGGGATTTAATGTGTGAATTTGCTGCGTGTGATGCACACACATTCTGTATATAACAATGATGCTACCCTTCTTCCTATTCCAGTCAGTGGTGTCAATTTTGTAATACCATTCTTGGTTACCATCATCAGAGCTCAGTTATTACTGAGCTGTTTAAGTTGGCTGAAGTGTCCTTACATCTATATATTTCCCAGTGACCTCACTGAAGTGAGTGTCCTTAAAATCCCAATGGATAGCACTGATGGTTGCTGAGTGCAGTGCTGGGAACTGATTGACTTCAACATGCTGTCTTCCTAAGCGATTTTATTTCCTCCTGAACAGATATAACTTCCCAGGGGAGTTCCAATATCTCAGCCACTTGACTACAGGCCATTATTGACTGTGGATGTCAATTAATCAAGTTTGCTTTCTTTAAAACAAAAACATAACAAAAAACCAAAAATACCTGTTATTAAGTCCTGAACTACAATGAGAAAACATTTGGCTAAGGTTAAGCAGTTATAACCATGTACTTCATTGTATTTGATGTATCCCCATCAGACTCTATCACCTGTGCACTCTTTGGATCTTCATGGGCACTGTGGGAAATACTAAAAAATAATGCAGTGAGTTCCCACACTAGTGCCCTGCTACTCTCTGCCCTGGAGGGATAGCTGGTAATGCACTGGTGGGCAATAGCTGACCTGTTTTTATCTAGTGGAGACTCTGACTCAGAGCTCCAAGTTCTCTCCACCCAGCTCACTAGGTTCCCACTGGTGGGTCGCTACCACACCAGTCCCAAGCTTCAAAACCCACATGGCCTTTGGGTACACATCAGGCAAACCCACACTTTGCCGCTGTACCTTTCTCATGAAACCCTGTGGGGTTTCCATGAGAAGAAAAACACCACACAAACTTGGTTCAGAAACATTGGTAACTCAATCCCTGGGTGCAACAACTAGAATCCTAATCTTGTATGCCTTAATAAGTCTAAATTCTCTGAAGGTAAATCCTGATGGATACATCATTGAAATGGGAAGACACTAGCAGCTACATCTTATCCTCATGTTATCCCTGTTCAAAAAGGCCTAACTCTCTCCTCCTTCCTCTCTTCCCCTATCCAACCCAGAAGTCCCTTCTACTTGACCAGTGATTGGCTCCTTTATTTATTGGGGGATTAGTTCACAAGAGGTCACCTGAGTAGGTAACTCACTTCTTGTCCATAGCCCTTCCCAGGAGAGCACAATTGGCATCAAAATACAAACAGCATCAGGCCCATCCACACCACGTGGGTCTGTGTTGCAAAGCCTTGTAGGTCTTTTGATTTAGGTACTGCCGTTTCCTGGGTAGAAGAGGTGAGGAATCCTCTCACCCTCTAGTATAGTCTGAGGTCTTACTGTTTTAATAGAACTGAAGGCAGTGTGGTGGTTTGAAAAGAATGGCCACATCAGCTCATGTATTTGAATTCTTAGTCACCAGACTGTGAAACTATTTGGCAAGATTAGGATGTATGTCCTTGTTGGAGTGTTCATGGCTTTTTTGGAGCAAGTATGTCACCAGGGGTGGACTTTGAGGTTTCAGAAGTCCATGCTAAGTCCTGTCTCTCTCTTTGTAACTGCTGACTATGGATCAGGATGTATCTCTCAGCTAATTCTCCAGCACTATTCCTGCCTGCCTGCTTGAACATCACTGTCCCCACCATGATGATAATGGATGCATCCCTGAAACTGTAAGCCAAACTCCTATTAAATATTTTCTTCTATAAGAGTTGCCTTCGTCCTGATGCTTCTTCATAACAATGGAACAGTGACTAAGTCAGTGAGAAAAGGTAGCACTTGAGTAAAAATGAATGACATCTTCATCTAAGAGTGGGCTCGAGAACTGGGGATGGCTCATGGGTTCAGAGTGCTTGCTGTTCTGGGAAAAGAATGGATTTTGGTTCCTAGCATCTACTACAGCCATGCTATGCTGGACAGCTCCATCTACATGTGTGTACATATACACACAAAGGTGTACATGCCACGCCCACAAACACATACACAAAAATTAAATTCATCTTAAAATAGAACTTTCTCTGGGTATAACTCATGAAAGGTTTTAACAAAAAAAAAAAAAAAAAAAAAAAAAAGCAATTTCCTCATACCAGAGCACTGGGCTGCTCCTGGCAAAGCTGGGTTGGCTAGGAATAGGAGACCATGTTTCTTATTCCTTTTCAATTTTTGCCTTTTCAACAACCACCTCTTCTTGAAACTTGGTACGGTGGTTTGGTAAATCAGGCATTTAACTGGCTTTGTAATTTTTTTTATACTACATAATTGGATTTTAGGCTTTTTCTTTAGTCATTGCAGTAGATTGAAAAGGATGGTTTCTACACATTTGTTACTTTATACTCTAAGAGAGATTTTCCTGTCATGATCTCGAGGTATAGAGATTATCCTGGATTATCAGGCAGCCTTTTGTCAAAATCATGGCAAATCAAAGAGCAGATGAGATCAGGATGAGAAAGAGAGATTTGAGGCATGACACAATGGTCTTTCGTGGTGGAACAAGGGGCTCTAAGCTAAGTAATATCAACCAGAAGTTGTAAATGCTAGAAAATATAATCCCTTTAGTCCATAAGAGGGAGCACAGGCCTTTCCTGCTAATTTACCTTGATTTTACCATAGAAAGACCCATTGGTCTTCAGATCTGCAAGATGAAAAGTATTTGTTTTGCTTTAAAAAACTACATGTTCCTTGATTTTTTTTTTAAAATAAGGAGCCAGAGTAAAACATGACCATGGTTTTTTTTTTTTTTTTTTTTTTGCAGTGATTATGTTAAAATCAACATCGGAGACTTTTGCTTTTCCATAACTACCCTAAATTAATAGATGAAGTCTTAGGCTCCCCTGCCCTGTGTTTCACCATCTTTATGATGTAACCAGTACAATTACCCTCCTCCCTACTCTTGTCTGCTGTTAACATGGTGATCACACATCACTAGCTTGATTACCAAATCCCTGTTCCCCCTCAATATTCTATCCTACACCTCTGTTGTAATTTTTTAAGTTATCATGATACTCTGTACCAGGAATTACTCATTTCCTTGACTGGCTGGTTTATCGTGGGTTCACCAAGTAACAGTGGTATCCTTTCGGACCGTTTTAAAGCCTTAAAAAATTCCTTGACAGCATCATACCTACACATAATAAGTCTTAGTCATTTTTAGCTCCATTACCTTAATCCCTCCTTCTTCTTCCATGAACCAAGTGCCCCCTCTTTTTCTCTTTCCCTCTGCCTCTGTCTCTCTGTCTCTCTGTCTCTCTCTCTCTCATACACACACACCATAACTGTTGTTTTACCTTACAGTTTTCTTTGAGAATTGAGTACACTGACATCGTAGGGCCTTTAAGAAAATTTAATTTATTCTAGATGTTTAAAGTGAGCTTCATTAAGAGAGGAAATTCTAGTAGAAAAGCAGCATCAAAAAGTTATCACTACTTTATTAAGAAAGGGAACAAGTTCAGTTAGAGACAGAATTGCTAAGGATAAACCAGATAGTAAGGGATTTCAGCCAGTGTGTGATGGGTGTGCGCATCATTCTTTTCTTACCTTGTAATTCCTGGCTGGAGCTTCTCATTGGCTAACTCAAGTCAAACTCAAACTGAACACATATTCAAAAATATATATTCAGTAAAAATTCCTTGTAAGCTCCAAAACACAATGCTCAGAAAAGAACCAGGGGCATACGTAAGATTAAATTACCAGTCATGGTGGAGCATGCCTTTAATCCCAGTAGTTGGCAGGTGGAGACAGGCTAAGTTGGAGGCTGGCCTAGTTTTCAAAGTGACTAGGACAGTCAAGCCACACAGAAAAATCCTGTCCTGAAAAACCAACAAATAAAAAAATACGTTAATAAATAAGATTAAATAGCAAAAATTCAATGAATTATTTATTTATTATTTGTTAATTTATTAATATATTATATATTACAATATATATTGTATAATTAATTATAATTATTATTTATTTATTATTTATTCATCAGAAAATATAAAACAAAACAAAACACAGATACATGTAGTTTATGCCACTCACTGAGGGAAAATGAGTGAAGAAGCAAGGGAGATTAGAAGGAAATGTAACAGAGGTTTTGATGTATGATTTTAATGGCAGCTGGTAATATTGAAAATTTGATGAATTTTCAAGAATAGCACCTAAAATTATAAGACAGTACACTAAGCATTTGGGCATGGAAATGGTGAAAATGTCAACGTACCATATAGAAAATTAATTTAGATCATTCCATTAACCAAGAAAAAAAATCCACTATTGACATTTTAAAAATTTAAAACAATTCAAAATTAAAAATATAATTTTATCCTTTTTTCTCTTTTCTGTCCTTCCCTTCTCCAGCCCTCCCCAGTGTATTCCCTTTCTCTCCTAAATTCTTGGACTACTGTTTCTTTAACTGTTGTGTTTGTATATACATATTCCTCAATATAGAACTATAACCCGCTTAGTCTGTATAATGCTGTGCGTATGTGATTTGAGAGCTGACCATTTGGTGTGTTCTTCCTTCAGGAAGGCTCCTTCTGCTCTCAGCATTTCTCCTCTCCCTGTGATTCTTTTTCTAGGGCTGGGGTCCCATAATATTCTCTCCCTTTCACATTAGCATGTCTACTGGCATAGTCCTTGTCTGGGTCTTACACAGTCATATTGATGGTACCTTGTGGGTATAGCTTCTCTAAAATTTCCAAGCTAGGCAGTTTCATAGTCTTGTTTCTCATACTCCTAATGATGCTTTGATACAATTCTTTATTCTCCTTTTAATCTCTTATGTACATATCTATGCATATTTGAATATGTGTGTGGGTGTTGTTTATGAAGAATTATGTACCTTTAAAATTTTATGCTTCTACAGACAAATAGAAATTGGATGTATGTAGAGTACATATGGCTATAAGTTTAGAGAAACAATGTGAATATAAGTGTGTAAAGTACCAGTCGATAAACATTAGCTCCTGCCACTAAACATTTCTTAGCTATATAAAGTCCAGACACACCCATTCACCTTACCCGTTCACCTTCCTCACCTGAAAAATTGGAGTGATAATAATTTCTCTATGATTAGGATAATTATTCAGAGATAGTGCTGCAAAATTCTTAGTTCAGTGCTCAATACAAGGTAGTCTTCAATAAACACTACTACAATTACTACTTCCTGTTTATTGTACTTTCACAATTACATTATGATTAGAATTATGAACATTAATTTGTTAATATCTCTAACTACAGCAGGTTCTATATGTAACTATTAAGGTTGAGACTCAGAATGTCCCCCAAAGACCATACGATAAAAGCTTGGTTTCCAAAAGATGGTTTTAGGAAAATGATTAGGTCATGAGAGCTTTGACTTCAACTGTGGATTACGACACTGATCATTCATGAGATATGATAGAAAGTTCAGAGATGGAGCCAAGGTGAAGAGAATGAGTCCTTGGGAGTGTGTACTTGGACAGCTATACCTTGTCCTGGCTCCTTGTTTGCGCTCTAATTTCCTGCCCACTATGCATTGTCTTGCTCTTAGTTCTCCCTGCGATGATGTCCTGCCCTGATAGAAGCCTGTAGAAATGGAGCCAGACAAACATGGAATAAAGTCTTTGCAACCTTGAGCCAAAATAAATCTTTCCTCTTTTAAACTGATGTCCTCCCATATTTTGTTGCAGTGCTGGAAATCTGACTAATGTAGTAATATTTGTTCGATCATGTGATTACCTTATTACTTTACTGATTACTGACAAGCTAACCTGTATAGATAGCATTTTCTCTTGTAGTGCTTATGTATGAATATATGTGTGTGAGTGTGTCTGTGTGTACACGTACATCCTCACTACTAAATGAATATGATTAAAATTCTACTATTTCTCTTTAGTAAATAAATACAGGCAACTGAAGAAGCTTGTTCATTTGTTTGCCCTTTCATATATTTAAGTATCTATTATTAGCATCTCATGGATTACTTCATGACTTTTCACAATATTGTAGCAATGATGTGCTAACATTAATTTTTGAACTTTGTTCTTCTGACTCCAAATACCGTACATTACATTGCATGTTGAAATAAAATTTGGACCCCTAAAACCTTGCCAACCACCCATTTCATTGCCACCTGAAATAAATCTGACCCTTCACCAGCTTCAGGTAAGGATACTCATAGGTCGTTGCATATAAATGAGAATCCAATACATTTTTAGTGTTCTCCTAACATAACTTTTCAGCCTCCCTGGCTTAAAATCATTTTAGTGACCCCCAAATTTAATTGGTAATGAATCTATATGTATTCCTGTGCTTCTATGTAAGTGAGTATGTGGTAGCTAAGATATTGAGGCAAATATAGATGGGTTAGAAAAGGCTGGAAGTAGAAGCATAGAGGGAATGTTGTTGTTTTGGAGTTAATGAAGATAAGGAAAGGACCATGAGATGTCTGAGGAGAACTCTAGATAGGTCGTTGTGTCTTAGTTAGGGTTACAGTTGTGTGATGAAGCAGCAGGACTGAAGGATGTTTTCAGGTTGCATTTCCACATCACAGTTCATCACCAAAGGAGGTCACGACTGAGACCTGCAGTCAGCTGCTTAATGCAGAGGACATGGAGGAATGCTGCTTACTGGCTCTTTCCCCATGGCTTACTCACTCTGCTTTCTTATATAACCTCAGGACCCAAAGCCCAGTGATAACATCATGAACAATGGGCTGGGCCCTCCCCCATTGATCATTAATTAAGGAAATGCCTTACAGCTGCATCTTATGGAGGCATTTCCTTAACCCTCTGCTCTTTAATGACTCTAGCTTCTGTTAAGTTGACATCAAACTAGCCAGTACAGTAGAGCAACAGGTAGAAAATCTCCCAGAATGTCTAAAGGACAGTGAAGTGAGAAGTATGTCAGAGGAAGAGCCGGTGAAGAAAAATTCTAGATCCATTCAGAGTCAAGAAGGACCAACAGTTCTGATGGCCTTTTGAGGCTGCCAAGAGAATCTTCTCAGACTGTGATGTAAAAATTTAGTAGGTTTAGGGCAGAAGGGACATGATCTGGCTTCAGCTGTAAAGTGGCAGTCATGACTGATGGAGGCGTAGGACTGTTCTCTCCACTTCTTTAAAATGTGCCTCTTCTTACCTTTCTGTGCTTTCATAAAAATATCATATACTCATAATTGAACAGAACTCCCAAAATATTTGACAGCTCACCTAAAATTTCCTTTTGAACTTTGAGAATTATTGGCTCAACTTTTAAGTCTCTTTTCACATATCCCAGAGCTATTGAACAAGACACACTACTAGTGACCCCTAGCTTTTAAAGTATTTTATCTCTTGTTGCTTACCTAGTCTCTCAAGGCCATAATGACCAATTATGAGCATATATCAATATGTTCAATGTCCATCTGTCACCTATTCATCTACTATGTATTATACATATTAGGCATGCATTGTATAAATATTTTTGGTTAGTGACTGTGCATTTGTACTATAAATGTATGCCAATGGTATATGGCCGTGGTTACAGTGAACATGAGATAATTACAGGAACCCCAAAGTTCTTCAAACATCTCATTGTAAATGAGTGTTACTTCATATTTATATTCTCCAGGATTAGGACACTGCTATATAGAAGAGCTTTCAGAATAACTGTGAAAATATTTTCACCAATTTCCTTATGAAATGCAGTAATGTTTTTTTAAAAAAATCAATTATTCAGTTCTATCCAAGGTGCCTTCCCAAGCTCACCATGGCTCTCCACCCTTTCAATCAACCTGCAATCTGTAGGGAGATTTTTACCCATTCCATACTGCCAAGCCAGACCTGGACAGAATGTGGCTTTAGTATTTTGCCTTGGTTAATAATTTATTAGACCAAGATGGAATAGCTGAGGGTCAACAGTAGGTTATCCCTAGTATTACAATAAAGGCCGAATTGGACTGGTAACCAAGAAGATTATGATCGACCTGCCCTCTAAAGGAACAAATTTAATATTCTGAGAAGCAAGATAATTGAAGGAGATGCCTAAAGTACTGGAGAGTTTGGAGACTAGTATTTCCTGCCTTTAAAAGTCTTAGATGCTGACTTATTCCAAGATAATTTGAGAATTTTTTAAGCTTACTCACTTTACATCCCTCTGACCGTCCCTCTCCCAGTCACCCCCTCCCACAATCTTTTCCCCACCCCCTCCTCCTCTGAGCAGGTGGGGCCCTCCTAGGTATCTCCCCACCCAGTCTGTGAGGTTAGGTGCATCTTCTCCAACTTAGGCCAGGCAAAGCAACCCAGCTAGAAGAATGTATCTCAAGGACAGGCAACAGCTTTTGGGGTTGCCCTCTCCCCAGTTTTTCAGGACTCACATGAAGACCATGCTGTACATCTGCTACATATGTGCGTGGAGGCCTAGGCCCAGCCCGTGCGTGATCTTTGGTTGGTGGTTCAGTCTCTGAGAGCCTCTAGGGTCCTGGTTAGTTGACTCTGTTGGTCTTCTTTTGGAGTTCCTATCTCCTTCAGGGCCTACAGTCCTTCATATTCTTCCGTAAGAGTCTCTAAGCTCCGTTAACTGTTTGGCTGTGGGTGTTTGCATCTGTCGGAGTCAGCTGCTGGATGGAGCTTCTCAGAGAATAGCCATGCTAGCTAGGCCCCTGTCTGTGAGCATAACAGAGTATCCTTAAGAGACAGGAATTGGTGCTTGCCCACGGGATGGGTATCATTTGGAGTAGTTGAATGGGCCATTCCCTCAGTCTCTTCTCCATCCCCCATTCCTGCATTCCTTGTAGACAGGATACACTTTGGGTCAAAAGTTTTGTAGGTGGGTTGGTATTCCTATTGCTCCACATCGGGGAGGGGGGGTTCCTGCCTGGCTGTAGGCAGTGACCTCTTGAGGTTCCATGTCCCCAATGCTATAATCTTAGATTGAATCATTATTTTCTACCTATCTTTGGTTGATATCTGCTATGTGTCTTATTTATAAAAGCTCACCATTTAACATAATAACTGATGATAACTTATTCAGGCATTACTACCGTCAATAATACTGTCTCAACTAGAAATATGGCCGAAAGAATTGCATTGAATTTTACAAAAGCTAAGTGGACTGATTTACCACATATATGAATGGTATGATGATGATGATGATGATGATGATGATGATGATGGTGGTGGTGGTGGTGGTGGTGGTGGTGGTGGTGGTGGTGGTGGTGGTGTAGGTAGTTTTCTACAAAGATATCTTAGTTGTTGTAGATTGTTTTATTGAAATTAATATTCTAAGTATATGCATAAAGTTTAAAGTATTATTTCCATGTAACTGATGGTTTAAGTGATAACATTTTTATATTTGTTTGGGGAAATAAGAGAAAAAATATAAAAAGTTATCATTATAGGACACTGAACTACAAATGGAATAAATATAAAATGGAGTCATGGTACTAGTCTTTATTTAAAGGTTTTACCAGCTAGAATGCTGAAGTTCTTAGATTTAGTAAACTTTAATCATGACTGAATGCATTTGGAAGCAAAGTGAAGTTACAAACAAATAAATGATCTCTGCAAATTAGAAAGTCATCTGGAGTTACTGGCCCTCGTAGAGAGCATGCTGCACGCACTTTGTTCTTAGTTACAGGCTTGTAAGCAGTTTCTGTGTACGTTTTTGTCTAGACTTATAAAACCTCTCAATAAAGCCTTGGAGACACTCCATTGCTTTCTGTCTCATGGAAAAGTTCAGACAGAGTAGTGCTACATGCTCTCTGAGCCACCTCCCGGCCTGCAGTCTTTTCCAGCATCATCTGCATCAAACAAAGGACTGGGGAATGGCTACTGATGCTGGTCTCAGGAAAGCATTGTCTAGAAACTACTGGGTAAGGGCTTTATCAATTGAGACAGGGAACGATACAGTAGCTCTGGCCTCAGTGGGAGAAGATGCACCTAACCCTAGAGAGACTTGAAACCCCAGGAAGTGGGGAGGTCTGGAGGAGTGGGGGTGAGGGGTGGGGACATCCTCATGGAGACAGGGTGGTGGTGAGGAGGAGGAGGAGGAGGTATGGGATGGGGAGCAGTCGGGGGCAGACCTGGAGGAGGATGAAGTCTGGACTATAAAATAGGATTGAAGAATAAAAATAATAAATAAATTTAAAAAAGAAGGAGCACTGTGAAGCACAGATAGAATCTAATATTTATTCATTCATTTTATGGTAGTACCTTTATGACGAGAAGTAAATCTTTGATTTCCATAATGTTAAAATTTTGTAATAATGTTTAAAGTGTGCCAGTGGACATATAAGTCAAAATGAAATTTATCTCCTGTCTATTTATATGTTTTCCACTATATATTCTACAAATATATTCTTGGAGTTAGGATAAAGGATTTTTGATTAACTTATTGAAAATTTAATTATATTTTAATTAATAATTATATCATGTTCTCCCTTTTCTTTTATCTCTCGAACCCTTCCCACGTTCCTTTCCTTACTTGATAGACCTTTTCCCCTTAGTTGTTAATTACATATATATTATATATAATATTTAGGATTTATAACATATAGATTACAAAATGTATATTATGTCATTATATAACAATACTATAATATATAATTATAATAATGTATAATATATAAAATATATACATAGAATATAATGTATGATATATGTTATATAATAGATTTTATATATATATATATTTTTGGTTTTCTGTGATATTCTTTTATCTTGGGTTTATTCTTAGTTATTCTCTTTAATTTAAGCTTTTGTGACTATATATAAAATATACATGAATATTATATATAATATAAAACCTAAATATATTAACACTAATACAACCTACTTAGTATATATAAAGTTACATGCTGTGTGTATGCACTACATACTGCATGTGTATGATTTCAGGGCTTATCACGTGTTATTGGATAACCAGATGAGGATGATCTTCCCTGAAGAAGACTTATGTCTCCTGATCTCAGCACTTCTCAGTTTCCTGTTGTTCCTTCTGTAAGGATGGGGCCCTGTGAGATTCCCTCCTTCTATGTCAGTGTGTCTGCTGGTGTCCTTGTTCAGGTCTTTTTTAGATAGCCATATTGTGTTGTTGAGACTTCATGGCTGTAGTTTCCCTAACATTTCTAGGAGACACAGTCTTACTTCACTTCCTTTGGCTCTTACAATCTTTCTGCCCCCTCTTCCATGATGTTCTTGAGACATAGGTGCAGGTGTATCATTTGGGCCTACACACCATAAAATTATATGTTCTTTATATTTTGCTTGGTTTTTGTTTTCTGTACCTATTCTTTTACCTCCTTGGTTACATTTATTTTTTAGGTATTGTATTTAATTTGTGAATGGATTGTGCCCATGATCTCTTTCCTTGTGTGTTTGTTGCCAGTGTATAGAAAAGCTATTGATTTTTGTATGTTATTTCTGTACTGTGCCAATGTACTGAAATTGTTGATGTATAGAATTCTTTTGGTAAATTTTTCTTTGTCATACTGTTTGCACATAGGGATAGTTTTTCTGTTTCCTACTTACATCCCTTTATTTTTCTTCTGTTGCTTTATTGCTTCAGCTAGTTCTTCAAGCACAACAATGAAAAGCAGAAGGGATTGTAGAGCCCAGTCTTATTGCTGACATCAGTTGAATTCCCTTGAGTCTTTCTCCACTGTTTTTCCCCATTGGGGATGACATTGGCTGTGGGTTTTTCATGTGTAACTTTTATTATGTTGAAGCATGTTCCCTCTAGACTTTCTCTCTACCATTTTTACACAAAGACATATTTGTTTCTGTATTTATTGAGATGGTCATGTGATTTTCATTTAAAAAATCTATTCATATGAATTAGTACATTTATTAACTTGCATAATTTCATGTTTAAGTCAACTTGGTCATGGTGCATAAATGTTTGGTGCATATCTTCATTCAGTTTGCAAGTTATTTTTTCTTGAGTGTTTCGAATGTACATTTATGAGAATATTAGCCTGTAATTTCCTTTTTTGTTGCTGTGTCTACCTCATTTGGATATTAGAACAATACTGGCATCATAGAAAGAGTTTGATAGTATTTCTTCAGTGTATATTTTTTGAATAATTTAGTATGTTATGGCTGTAGAGCTTCTTTGATATAATTCTGTAAATTCATCTGAGCCTGGACATCTCCCCCCCCCCCACTTTTTTCCTTTTAAGTTGGAAGCCTTTTTATTACTGTTTCTGTCTCTCCTTGTTTGGTACATATTTGTTGTTCTCTTCTTGATGTTAGTTTGGTGGCTCAGAGGAATACAGAAATTTATTTATTTGTTTTTGGTTTTCCAACTTAATTGAATGCAGGTTTCAAAAAGTATTTCCTTATTATGTTCATTTCTTTGGTGTCTGTTCTAATGTTTCCATGTTCATTCCTGAGTCTCTTAATTTGGGTCACCCTTTTCTTTTGCTTAATCAGGACAATGCTCTGTCTATCATCTCAGAGAACCAGCTCTTAGATGCATCAATTCTTTGATTTATTGTTGTTGTTTGTGTTTTCTTTTTTAAGTGTCTGCTCTGATTTTTATTGTTTCTTGCTATCTTCTGGACATGGGTTTGGTTTTGTTCTTGTTTTTCCAGTTTATTTATTAGTTGCATCATTAAGTCATTTATTTGTTCTCTTTCTGATTTTCTTTTCTTTTTTTTTTTTTTTTAAAGATTTTCTTTATTTATTTTATGTATGCGAGTACATTGTTGCTGTCTTTAGACACACCAGAAGAGGGCATCGGATCCCATTACAGATGGTCATGAGCCACTCTGTGTTTGTCAGGAATTGAACTCAGGACCTTCGGAGGAGCAGTCAGTGCTCTTAACCACTGAGCCGTCTCTCCATCCCCTGATTTTCTAATCTAGGCATTTACACTGTACACTGCCCTGCCCTAGTAGAAGCATGTTTTGTGTGACCCTGAGGCTTGCTTGTGTTGCCTTTTCATTCTCATTTAGTTGTAGAAATTTTTATTTTTTCTTGGTTTCTTCTTTAGGCCATTTTTCATTGAGTAATGAGTTTTAAAATGACAAGTTTGTGTACTTACTAGAGATCTGTTTACTGTTGATTAGTTTTATTTCACTATAGTTGAACAGGACTTAGAGTTATTTCAATCATTCTTAATTTGAGAAGATTTGTTTTGTGTCCCTGGTTGTGATCCTTTTAGTAAAGCATCTGTGGGGCTGCTAAGTAGAGTGTACATTCTTTGGTGTTGGCTGTGAAAGGGAATTAAGAGATTGCTTCCAGCTTTGTTGTTGTTGTTTAGTGTTATTTTTACCTGATGTAAAAAGTTTTAGGTTGTCTTTATCATGGAAAGGTTTTCTTTCTCCTCCAAGTAAGGCAGGAAGTATTGCTGGGTGCAGTACTCTAGGTTGACAGTCATGATCTTTCCACATTTTCCTGCTTTCTAAGTTTCCATGGAGAAATCCTCTGTCTGACATGGTTTTTGTTACATGTGACTTATGGATTTTTTTTTTTTTTTTTGGTTATTGTCGTTTGTTGCTTTATCTTTAGCTTTTAATATTCTTTTGTTCTGTATACTTAGTCTTTAACTATCATATGCTAAAGGGATTTCTTTTCTGGTCTCTCTTACAGTTCAGTGTGCTTATTTCTTATTTCTCCATGGTTTGTCTTTTCTCTGTTTGGAAATGTTTTCTTTTGTTATCTAGTTAAGCCCTGTTCTATGCCATTGACCTGGGGTTCTTCTCCTTCATCTCTTCCCATGATTCTAAGATCTAGTCTTTTCATGGTGTCTCACATTTCATCAATGTTCCCCCTCACCTCTCTCTTTCTGTCTCTGTCTCTTCCCTGGCCCTCCCCCTTGTATTTTCTGTTTTCCACATTCCTTTCTTGTCTGGCCTATGTCTAGTGTCTCTGATCTATCTTTGAATCTGGATTTTCCACTTGTGCGATTATTCTACTTCTAAGGCTTTCCTTGAGTTTCCTAGTTGAACTTTTGAGCTTTTCAATTTCACCTTCTTTTCAGCTTGAATTCTCTTCAATTTTTTTCTCCTTATTGGATTACGATGTTAAATCCTGGACTATCTTTATTTCTATCAGGCTGATATGTGTGTTTCCATGGGCATAGCTTAGGTGTTTCTTCTCCATTCTTTCTTTCTCCTCAAATTCACTAAGTTGTTTCTCTGTGAGTTCTTTAAACTTCTTGAATTCTTTGATGAATTTTATGTTTGTTCTTTGTCCTGGGGTCTTATAGGTAATTCTTATTTGAAGGCATTTCTATAGAACTTATAGATTTGTGTGTGTGTATCCTTGATATTCCATATTATTTGTATATTTATGATAATACCTGTGAATATGGATTTTTGTTCATTTTATCTAATATGGACAGAGTACGCTTGGACAAAGTAAGACTGAGATAGGATATGTGGACCAGATTGAGCCCGAAGGTTGGGTATATGAAATATGGTAGATTTGGGTGCCTAGAATGGCATGCAGTATGTGCATTTTGGTTAAAGCCTAGAGTTTTAGGGTAGAACTAGAGGTTTTGGAGGTTGAGAAGAGTGGAAGACCAGGTGGACTTAATGGGCTAGACTCAGGCACAGGATATATAAGACCTGGGTTGGTAAAGAAGTTGGATGTGGTGTGTGGTGGATTCTTGGCAGATAGTGGTATGCTTGTGGAGACTGGAGATTAGGGGTAACACGGGCTGTGATGGTCAAAGTAGGCTGGTGCACTTTTGTAGGACCTGGAATCTGGGAGTTGAGGGGCATATGTGGAGGGAAGGATCAGGTGGACTCACCTGACTAGACCATGGCACAAGGTGTTCAGATTCTGGCTGGGTGGAGAGGTTGGATCAGGATAAAACTTTCAAAGTTGGAATACTTCAAATAATGGTAAACTGCGGATCTAGGCTGAGCATGCTGGTATGCATCTGCAAATGGCACTTGAAGGTGGAGATAATGGACTGAAAGTTCAATGTCAGATGGTTACATGACATTCTGTATTAAAAACAAGAAAGTAAACAAAGAAACATGCAAATAAGTAGGCATAAACCAAACAAAACTAAACAGAAACAGACAACAAAATTATTTCTCTAACTTAGAAGGTTTTTCCCCTTACTGTTGTGCTTTGTGCCTTTATTTTTTGGAGTAGCCAAAGTATCATAAAATGCTTGGCTACAATGATAAGTAAATACACTGATTTCAGATACTCTGGCATATGTAAGTCATGATTTACAACATCTGTCTTCTCTTCCTCCTTGATCACTAATCTCTTAATATTTGGAGTGTGGGCAGCATAGAGTTTTTAATACTCCTAAAACTGCTCTAAGTATAAAGAAATGAAAATTCAAGAATCATTGTTACAGAAGAACAGATCGCAAAGTAGGAAGCTGCAAAAGTTTAAAAAGCATTTTTACATTAGGATACAATCCCCTATAGAATCCAGAAATAAAACATAAAAATATAAAGAATGACTATGCAATAGGGTTAGGCAAGTCCTCAGCACTACAATGTTTCCTTTGAAGCTTGATGTTCTGATTTCGATCTCTAAACTGTGAGCAAAAGATCTCAAGCTGTTTCATTGTTTATCACATAAAATGTGAAACTATAAAAAGTTTACTGAGCATGGCTGCACGTGCCTATAACCCTAGCACTTAGGAGGCAGAGGCAGGAAGATCATGAGTCCCAGATAAATGTGGGGTCATTGTGACCTCATTTCACAAACAACAAACATCAAGAAAAACAAAAGTAAAGGACAAAGAACATGACATGGAATGAGGTGAACTGAAATTGTGTCCTAATTCCGTCTCCAGGCAAGAGTTCACTATCTTCATCCTGATCAATATTTCCAGCAAGTGCTGGAGGACAGATGAGAAGAATGAACTGTGGTAATATTCACGCCAAAGCACCTCAGACGGATTATGCTTGTTGCAATCACAGTGAAGTGCAGGCCAATTGTTATTTGTCTGAGAAACTGTCCAGAGTTCAATCCTTTTTGCTCATTTGCCCTAGAGGGTGTAAGTAAATTGCTAGGGAATCCCCTAGTCATATCTGCTGTATTTTATGTAAATGACTTCCCCTTTATACTCCAAACTCTATGGGGAAGTGTATATGTATATGGTATACACCAAAATTTACTATATGATGCTTTAAAAAATTTATGTTATTTGATGGGGGCTCTTTATTATTATTATGTTATTTTATGTGTATGGGTGTTTGGCATATAATACTGTGTGCCACATATATGCCTGGTACCCACGGAATCAAGAAGAAGAAATTGTATTACCTAGACTAGAACTGGAGTTACAGATGGTTGAAAGTTGCCATGTGTGTGCTAGGATTTGAACCCAAGTCCTGTGGAAACAGACAGTGCTCTTAGCCTAGACCCACACTATATGATTTTACAAATATTTATGAGTCGCTTATATGTAAGGCACTATGTTTGGCATCATATAAAACTCAAGAAAATCATATGATATAAACATTAGAAGATGAACTATACATTTAAGCAAAAGTTATTTGACTGGTATAGAGATGAGTTTAAGCAGCGAACATTGCAATGCTAAGAGCTTTATTACAGTGTCCTCATTGACCTCAACTTTTCTGCTTGTGAACCCATGATCTTTCTGCCTCTTCCCCTCTAATGGTGGGGAAACAGGTTTGTGTCTCAGTCCCTGCTCTGAGAACCTGATGTAGCTAGTCACTCTCATCCAGAGTCAAGAGTAGAGAGAAATAGACACACTCATGTTTATACACTCACTTAGTAGCTTATGCCCACATTGAGTTATTTCCTCTTTTCATTATATATAATTATTTTTAGTTATGAGTATATGTATGCTTCTACATGCAGGGTGGTATACAGAGTCCACAGAAACCAGAGTAGGTAATCAATGCCCTGGGGCTGAAGTTACAGGTGATTATGACCCACCTGATGTGGGGGCTGGGAACCAAACTTGAGTCTACTGCGAGAACAGTGAAGTCCATTAATTTACCACCTGCTTCCCCACTTATCTTTTTTTGTAAAAAGATAATGTTCTTTAAACATTTAAAAGTGTGTGTGTGTGTGTGTGTGTGTGTGTCTGCTTGTTTGTCTGTTTTTCTGTATGTGCATGCATGTGAGTACAAGTTCCCATGGAGGTCAGATGTAACAGATCCTCCTGGAACTGGAGTTATAGGTTATTGGAAACTACATAACACCCGTGCTTGGAACCTAACTATGGTCTTTCTCAAAGTAAGTGCAGTCTATTAAAGGCTGAGCAATTTCTCTAGATCTTAATGTCTCCAGTTTTGTATACTTTAGAAGTTCCTGCCTCAGGAGTGAAGCTGCCCACCATAGGCTGAATCTTCCCACATCAATAGTTTAAATAAGATAGTCCTACACAGATATACCCACAGGCCAATCCAGTATAAACAATCTGCCATTTGAATGTCTGTTCCCATGTGATTATAGGCTAGGTTCAGTTGAAAATTAAACCTAACCATCACAGTATCAATATTTATATAGCTGCCTAAGTTTACTCACACTGTTTATGTGTGGTTGATCATGGTCTATTAAAGCCTTCCAAGATTTGGAGAATTTGAAAATACAGGTAGCATATACATTCACCCATGTCTACATGCATGACATTCAAAATGCAAACTAAAAGTTTGTATTGCATATCTTATTCCATTTTATCTTCACCATGATTTTCCTGTAGATATCTGTAAACATTATGTTTATGTGTGAAATAAATAAAATATTTAAAAATGAACCACATTCATATTCTAGTCATTTGAGTGGGAAATTCTACTTACCGATATTAAAGATAAAAGTTCACACATGTATTTATCAAATTATGTGGACATTCAGAAAAAACTATGGTATTTGGTGATAGGTGTGAAGACCTGGTGGGGCCTTTTACTCATGTCCTTTATGGTTTTGCGTGGGTGCTTTTGACAATGGCCATGTGAATAAAATGGTTCTATGAAGTAGTTAAACGGGTCTACAACTTGTTAAATTTAATATACAGGGTAATAATTGAATGTGGGCATTTCATGTCAGGGCTGTAATAATATAAAGGTATGTGAAGGCAAAACTATAGTATGAAACTTCTAATTCATTCAAGAGTCTCAGTAAACATCGTGGAAGATGCATCATAAAAATGTACACTATCAGTTTCATAACAGAAGCACTGACCAATAGGCTAGAGGAGAATCCCCTCCCTAATTTATCTCCTTAAAGCAAAAATAAGAGTTCCCAATAACCATTTGCTGTTTCTTCAAAGAAGCAGAACTAAACCAGCTCTGATTCAAGTCAGCAAAAGGAAATAAGGAAATTCCAATAAAATAACTTCATAGAAGGAAACTATGTAGTAACCTGAAAAGGCAGGGTCAGGATGCTGAAAGACTTGGATATACTAACTAATGCATATCAGAAGCCTTTTTGAGTCTGCTGTATCCTATCTCTGGTAGTATTGGAATTACTATTATTCTGGTTCATCTCAAACTCTGCCTTCTGACACATTATAAAGTACTCTCCCTGTTATACAGAAATTGGGTTTATGTTATAGAAACATTTAAACATTTCTTTATAATTGAAATAAATTCAAAGTATTACCAAAAATAAAATGAAAAATGAGCCAAAACATTTCTTTTAGTATAGAAGCATAACTTTATAGGTACTTTATAAACAGTCTCTGCCTTTTATGTTCAATAAAGTGTTTGAATGGTAAATTCTATTTTACCATTATGCCTTTAATATTTTAGACAAATATATAATGTGATCTATATGAAATATATAAATATATATTGGCTATGAGACTGCTTATATGCTAAGTGCAGTAATGAGAGAAAATCACACTTAATGATGATGATCCCATAGTCCTTGTGAATAATAGCACAGTGAATATTTTTAAAATTTGTGTTTATAAATATTTCTTTAATAGTCACTTGTTTTCTTAATTTTTCATTTATTTATTCAGTTTTGTGTATGTGCACATGTGCCGTGGTATGTATGTGGAGATCAGAGTACAGCTTGATGAAATTGGTTCTCTTAGTCCTTTGAATCATGAGGATAGAATGCATCCTCATGTCATCAAGGATTAGAGACAAGTGCCTTTACCTGCTGAGCCAGCTCAATGGCCTTTCTCTCTCTCTCTCTCTCATAGTATATTAATATTTTCTTTTTTATAATTTTTTGATACTTTATTTACATTTCAAATGTTTCCCCCTTTCCAGATCTCCCCTTTGGAACCTCCCTGTTCCCTCCCTTCTCTCCCTGCCACTATGGGGGTATTCCTCCACCTACCCACCCACCCACCCACTCTTATCTTCCTTTCTTGGCATTCTCCTATATTGGGGCATCTAACACACTCAGGCCCAAGGGCCTCTCCTCCCCCTGATGGCCAACAAGACCCTCCTCTGCTACATATGGGACCAGCACCATGAGTCCCTCCATGTGTATTCCTTGGTTGGTGATCTAGTCTCCGGGAGCATCGGGAGGTCAGGCCAGTGGACACTGTTGCTCCTCCTTCCATGGGGCTGCCAACTCCCTCATCTCCTTCAGTCCCTTCTCCAACTCCTCCATTTGGGACCTCAGCCCATTGGTTGCTGTGAATTGATTCTTGGGTATTCCGAACTTTTGGGCTAATAACCACTTATCAGTGAGTACATATTGTGTTCATTCTTTTGTGACTGAGTTACCTTGCTCAGGATAATATCTTTTACATTTTAGGAGTACCCGCTTAACCCTGGAGGTGACTGCCTATATTCATACCAGAGTCTCTATCTTTTATAGGGAAAAAGCCTTGAAAAAATATCCTAAGTCTCTATTTCCTCAAATGGAAGGCAGTATTGGCACTCACATCCTGGTGGTAACCAATAGCTGTCTAAGTAGACTTCAGGTCTGATTGACAGGAGAGAAATCCCACAGGCCTGGTGCTAGAAAACAGCCAACTACCCAGGTCTACTGAGGTCATGAGTGCTAGAGGACACCTCCTGCTGCCGCCTTACAGGACCAGGAAGTTTGCTGTGACATTGTCTCTCATAGAAATCCCAGAGAAGCTCCACCCGTGATACCTCAACAATATGACCACCTAAGACGTTGACACCAGCAATAGACTTCCCATGGAATGGGGAAAGTCTCATGTGGCCCTACCCCTAGACAAAGAACGATAGAAAACTGATCACAAAATGTTGTTTTAAAAAATTCTAAGACTTCGGTTTATAACTTTAATTTGTTCACATGGCACTCAGTCCTGTTGATTGTTGCCCTGCCATGGTTTTCTACCCCAGTTCCTTTAGTTTTGCCCACCTGCCTTGTTATTATAGTCTGTTCATCTGGCTGCCTTTCTAAACAGAATGAGTTTTAGTTTTTGCTTGTGTTTCTTTGTTTGATGGTTCATATTGCTCAGTTCCACTAAGATCAGCACTAGCCTGGCCCTGAAGCTACTTCCTCATCTCTTTTACCAAATCAAATTGCTATTCAGGTCTCTAATTTAGAATTTGTCTTATCTCCTATTGTAATTACTTAGGTGTTTATTTTAATTTCTTTTCTGGGTTCTTTCAAGAAAAAATGCTTATATTTTTCATCCTGTCAGAATATTTTTGGCATACGGAATCAATAGTTACCTCTCAGATGAAAGAATTAAGATAATAAGTAACTGGAGAGAAACTGATTTCATCTGTATTAGTGAGGTTCTTTTGTTGTTGGATCTCATGGCCAACTTCAAGGCTGTTACAATATGACTTGCTCAGAACAGAATCGCTAAGTGCTACTCTTGAGAGGTCTGGAATTATAGCACATTAAATGTACTTTTAAGATCCTGTAAGGTGTTTCAAAATATCAGAGATCCTAGACTTTAAAAAAAACAATGTTCATTATATTAATATGGAAAACACATGCAGAAATTAGGATGTTTGCTCATGTGTATGATCATGTTAGATGTTTTATTGAATTGTTTTACCTTCTTTCCAAACAATGGAACACATTTGTGTTACAGAATGTTAAGATAATTTGTCAGCAACACATGTATTGCTACAAGTTATAGTGGTAAAAGTTATAAATTAAGGCACCCATGGGTCATTCAACTCAGCTGGTATACCTGAGTGAAAAATGAGCATTGGACTTAATCTCCTAACTTGTCATTATTTCTTTCCCACAAAAGTATGAGACACAGGTGGTCAGATGTCAAAGATCACATTCTGCCTGAATGGTTTATAAGGCATGACACAAATGCATAAGACCTTCTCAGTGAAATAAAAAAACCAGTAGAATAAGGGCCAATTTTAGTGACCCAGGTCAAAGGCCACTCTGTTTGTGGTGTCCTACAAATGCTTGATAGAATAAGCACCTAGGGTAACTCTACAACCAAGGAGCTAAAAGCAGTCTTGAGCTCTACAGCTTCTTTCAGAATTCTTCTTACAAAAATATGTATGCCACGCAACATCAGTCTCAAGGGTACAATATTTTTCCCACTACTGAATAGTTGAATTTCCGCATATGTAGCCTATTGGTGAGTCATCCGGGGTGGAGCCTAGATAAATGAGAAACAGGAGACATAAAAAGCAGCAATGGCATCCAGACCCTTTCCCCTAGAATTAAAACAATCCATTTTATAGGATTTTTTTTCAAAATTTCTTGAATTTTTTCCTGTGGATATAATTTACATCATTAGTATTCAACACCATTTAATTCAGTATTCAGAAATTTCAGATTTTTATAATGATATAGTCAAACCAGTAAAGTAGGTAATGTTTGTACATTTCTTTCTCGTTGTTGTAACCAAATACATGACAGAAGAAAGAGTTTGTTTGGGAAGAAGAATTTCTTTGGGGTCATGTCCAGGAGTGTTCACTGTATTACAATAGTGAGGGCGTGGCAGAGTTCACGGCATCACAGTAGGGAAGGCATGGCAGGGTTCAGTCCATTACAGTAGTAAAGGCCTGGTGGAGTTCACGGCATCACAGTAGGGAAGGCATGGCAGGGTTCAGTCCATTACAGTAGTAAAGGCCTGGTGGAGTTCACGGCATCACAGTAGGGAAAGGATAGCAGAGTTCATGGGAGGAGTTCATGTCATTACAGCACAATCGCATAGGAAGCAGAGAGTAGGGAAGATATGCATCTGGCTTCCTACATTTTCCCCTCTTAGTCGGTCTGGGACCCCAACCCATTGGATGGTGACAGTGTGTGTGTGTACATGTGTAACTATATCTATAGATATAGGCAGACATAAACTAATCTAAGTCAGCATTCCACAGACAGTTGCAAATCCATGTTTATTGTGGTTCTATTCACAATAGCCAAGTTATAGATCAACATAAAGTTCCAGATAGCACAACAGATAAAATATGATATATATATATATGCATGTGTGTGTGCAACAAAATTTTGTTCAGTAATTATGTCATTTGCAGAAAAAAAGAATGAATCAGAGATCATTATGTTACATGAAATAAACTCAAAAAAGCAAATATTATGTCTTCTTTTATAGTAGAAATTAATGTGTCTCTTTGTGTATGTATGAATATGTGCATATATGTTTCTATTAGTGTTTAAATATGTGATGAGACAGAAAAGTATCTTAAGAAGTCAGGAAGCATGTGTCTGTAGTATCTGGATTAAAATGTAAAAGATGCTTAGTGAGTTAATCCACTTCCTTTGAAACCTGAAAACCCGAGTTTGCTCCCTGGGAACTATATGAAAGCAGGAGAAAATTGAATCTTGTTAGTTGACCTCTGATCTCCATATGCATACTGTGGCATATGCTCCTACCCAAGTAAGTAAATAAGTGTAATTATACATAATTTGGCAAACATAGAGGCTCCAGGTTTGGTGGGAGACCATCTCTCAAAAGATGAGGTAGACAATGATAGAGGAAAACATTCCACATTGATCTCTACTTGTGCACAGACACATAGAAACACACACACAGAGAGAGAGAGAGAGAGAGAGAGAGAGAGAGAGAGAGAGAGAGAGAGAGATTCACACACATGCTGCAGCAAGAACCCAAGTGTGTAGGCCTAAATAAAGCTCAAGGCTCAAGAGATTAAGATTTGTGGTAAGCCACTGGTAAGGAGTATAATAATTCAAGTGAAAACATAGAGTCAACTATTTATTACTTCTTATCTATTCACCTACCTATGTACTCAGCATCTATTTACCATTTACATCTTTACAAAATATTTGATGTGGTCAAAACTATTCTCTGCTTGCCTATTGTTCACCTACTTCTTATTCCATTACAAGAGGCAACAAGGACACTATTAATCTGGAAAATAAAGCCAAACCAAATATGAACACAAAGACAACCCACCCTCAAGCCCCAACTCCCCCAAACCAAATAAAAACAGAAAACAAACATGCGGAACTGGCTCAAGGTGTTCAGGAATTTTTGCCAGCAGCCTGAATTTGATGTCGCCCATGTAGCTCTTCCCTAAGATTATCTGTGCATCAGCATGTAGACCATACAGTGAAGGGAATTCGCCTTTGTGGGGTACATGCTACTTTCCTCTGTGCAACACCCCCTTTGTAGAAAGGAGCATCACGTGTGTTTGTAAAAGTCCAAATCGTTTGGTTAGGATTTGGCATCTCATTATACCTTGGGAGAGCTAATAGGATAGCAGCTACTGAAAGTAATATCGCAAAATATAAAAGCAGTAACATGATAGTGAAGCTCGATGGGCTAGGAAGATCTCCTAACCTTGGGCGTTAGTGAAAAGTGTGCACGTGACTCTGCATGGGGCTAAACATTGGCTGACACGCACAGGCTTCCTGCAATTGCATCTGAGATGTTGACTGTGGATACTGAATGAGGACCTGGAATGCTGAGAGAAGCCCCCGAGTTCCAGGGAATGACCTTCATAATTGTCCAAAGTTTTGCTTTCTCTTGAGAGGCTTTTCAAACCTCATTCTTATCAGGCCCAGACGAGGGGATTTGCCTCTCAGCTGCACAGTAAATCATCATTAGAGCTAGCTGTGATGGTTTCTATTTATTTGCTTGTGTTCCATACTAAAATGTCTTTCTTTGCTAATTTTCTCTTCTCTCTTTGCATTCCACCGGTGGTCATCAATCACAAAAGCAGCCGGGCCATTCCTTTCTGTCTTGCCTCAGTGAACTCCTACCTTTCCTGACTGTTAACCCCTCACTGGAATGTGCCTGGCCTCTGAGTAGATCTGTACCCCTATTCACCTCTCCCAATGAGCCTCCCTTCCTGGCACTGAGCTGCAAGGCAATATTTTTCCATTTGCTGAATGAAGAGCATGACATAGGCGGTTTGATATGGCTTCAGAGACCACAGCAAACCAGTGATGCACAACTCACTTTTATCCCACGAGCCTGTGGGAGCCCACAGGGATAAGAGGCCTTTCTGCAAGGCTGAACACAGCTTGGCGTTCAGAAACAAGTGCTACTCCCAGAAACAAACACTGTGGCTTTGAATAATCGAAAGATGCATCTAATCGGAAGTTATCCGGAAACATGTGAGCAAGCTTCTCTTTCATACTCCAGCTGTCTTCTTTCCATGGGATGTTTACTGATGGGGGATAATCCTGTGTTTATTATGCAGTAGCAGGGAAGTATTGTGTTTTCTAAAGGGACCTGGGGGTTTTCAAAGAGAGGGGGACTGGTTCATCACGAGGTCAAACTTTGGAGTCTCTGATAACATCACATTCTCAAATTTAGTAATATTTTCCTTTATAAAGCATTTTGAAAATCTGTCTCATGACTCTTTTTGATAGAGGGATGTTTCCTGGGAAACTATTAAGAAAGTGTTGTGAGGGCACAAAACAACCTTCACAAGTATTTCCTTAACACCACGGGGTTTAAGTAAAATTTAATATAGACAACTTTAAAGTTATATACTAACTGAAAATTTAATTGCTAGATATAGATAGTAGTTTCATGAGTTTTAAATGAGAAATGACGTTGGTAAGAGGTAACATTGTTTACCTGTCCAAAACATACCAATTGCTATCCATTTGTTATGGTTCAAATTACACTTCTTCACATGGTTTCAGGACTCTTATAGCTCACTTGTATGAGACAGAAGATTGTAGTGTACCATGTTACCTTAACAAAACCTGTTTTCTCTGTCTGAATGCCCTTCTAGCAATTTACACATCAAAATTTCATAATTAAAACATTACCTAAGCTACTTTCATTTTCTTTTTTGTTTGTTTTTGCATTTTATTTTGTTTTTCTATTCTTTTGATACTTTATTTACATTTCAAATGTTTTCCCCCTTTCCAGGTCTCCCCTTTGGAAAGCCCTTATTCCCTCCCCCCTTCCCTGCCTATATGAGGATGCTCACCCACCTACCCATGCACCCACTCTGGTCTTCCCTCCCTGGCAATCTCCTACACTGGAGCATCTAACACCCTCAGGCCCAAGGACTTCGCCTCCCCCTAATGGCCAACAAGGTCCTCCTCTGCCATATATGTAGCCAGCACCATGGGTCCCTCCATGTGTATTCTTTAGTTAGTGATCCATTCTCCGGGAGCACCAGAGGGTAAGGCCAATTGCCACTGTTGCTCTCTCCTTGGGACTGCAAACTCCCTCAGCTCCTTCAGTTGTTTCTCCAACAGCTCCATGTGGGACCTCAAGGTCAGTCCAAGGGTTGCTGTGAAGTGACTCTTCGGTATTCCAGGCTAATAACCACTTATCAGTGAGTACATACCGTGTTCCTTCTTTTGTGATTGAGTTACCTCACTCAGGATGATATTTTCAAGTTCTATCCATTTGCCTGCGAATTTCATGAAGTCATTGTTTTTAATAGCTGAGTAGTAGTCCGTTGTGTAAATGTACCACATTTTCTGTATCCATTCCTCTGTGGAGGGACATCTGGGTTGTTTCCAGCTTCTGGCTATTATAAATATGGCTTCTATGAACATAGTGGAACATGTGTCTTTATTACATGTTGGAGCATCTTCTGGGTATATGCCCAGGAGTGGAATAGCTGGGTCCTCAGGTAGTATTATGTTCATTCTTCTGAGGGTCTGCCAAACTGATTTCCAGAGAGGTTGTATCAACTTGCATTCCCACCAGCAATGGAGGAGTGTTCCTCTTTCTCTACATCCTTGCCAGCATCTGCTTTCACCTGAATTTTTGATCTTAGCCATTCTGACTAGTGTGAGGTGGAATCTCAGAGTTGTTTTGATTTGCATTTCCCTAATGAATAAGGATGTTGAACATTTCTTTAGGTGCTTCTCGGCCATTCGAGTTTCCTCAGTTGAGAATTCTCTGTTTAGCTCTGTTTCCCATTTTTTTGATAGGGTTATTTGATTTTCTGGAGTCTAACTTCTTGAGTTTTTTGTATACATTGGATATTAGCCCTCTATCGGATGTAGGATTGATAAAGATCCTTTCCCAATCTGTTGGTTGCCGTTTTGTCCTATTGACAGTGTCCTTTGCCTTACAGAAGCTTTGCAGTTTCATGAGGTCCCATTTGTTGATTCTTGATCTTAGAACGTAAGCCATTGGTGTTCTGTTCAGGAACTTTCCCCCTGTGCCCATGTGTTGAAGACTTTTCCCCACTTTCTCTTCTATTAGATTCAGTGTATATGGACTTTCATTTCTTTTCCCATCTTTTATTGAAAATAGATTTCTCACTTAATATACCCTGAGTATGGTTCTCTCTGCCTCTACTGTTTCCAGTTTCCCCCTTTCTGTCTCTCACTAGACACCAAAGAAGTATCTAGGGTATAATAATAAAATAAAATATAGAAGATAAAACAAAAATTATCACATTGGAATATGACAAAACAAACAGAAGGGCAAAAGTCTAAGAAAAGGCACACGACACAGTCATAGATGCAGAGCTATCTCCTATTGATAACCATTTGCAAATAAAAATGTAGTTTCCACCCAGTGCTGCATGTCCAGCAGTAGAAGGCCAATAGAAAACCAAGTCAAGGGCATCTTTGGAGATTCCTTGTCTGATAATGTCATGCCAGGGATTTTGTTTTTAACTTTATCATATTTTAAATTTTCATTAGATTTCTAAATCTTCCCCCTTTTGGTGAATCCTTTCTTATCTGTTTCTCTATGCAGAATCTTTCTAAGTTTTCTTTCCCAAGTCTGAAGAGTAATTATGCCGTGTATTTACTTTTCAGAATTTGATTCACAGTTGCAGTATTAACACCTTTCATTGAAGGTCCACTGTTTTCAAACTCTCTTATTCTAACCCCATGGGTTTTGAAGCATCTAAGATCATTTTCATTTATAATTCAGAAACAGCTTAAGAAACACTGCCAGCCTTTCTGCAGATTCCTACCTGATTTGCGGGACTTGGGTCCAAATGAGCCCAACTACTAAACCTAGTTTTGTCTGTTCTGTCTGTTTTTACTTTTTGTAAATGAACCTGAAGTGACTCCTGGCCCATTATCAATAATTTTGTGCTCAGATTCATTTAACTTTGTCCTGGTGTTGCCAATAAGTTGGATTAGAATAATTTACTTAGTTTTTAGAATTAGGAATAAAATTTCTGTTGTTCCATTTATGTATTCATTTTAGAGTCTACAACTGTTATAAATGAAACAATTCTAATATATGAGCAAAATGCTCAGCCTCCTTATGGAGTTTATGTATACAAACCAAGATGTTAGGCATGGTCATCCATTATGCTTCAGATCAGATGACTTTTTCATTGAAATACCTGTTGCTATCAGCTTCTCTCACATATTGACTTTTAATGCTTATTTTGGAAATTACAATTAATCTGAATTCTTACCTATTGGATGTGTTTGTTTTGTTAACCATTCTGTTGCCTTGGGGATTTTTATTTTTAAAATTATTTTTTGAGATGGCTTTTCTCTGTAGCCCTGAGTGTCCTAGATCTCTCTCTCTGTAGACCAGGCTAGCTTAGTTGTTGTTGTTATTATTATTCCCAACAACTTTTTCATTATTTTATAGCTGTAGATGAAATTTATTTATAGTAATTATTGAGCCATGTTATTTATAAGCAAACAAGACTAAGATGTTTGTGAAAGTTTGTATTTATGTAAACTATATGGAGAAAAGGGGAAATTATTTAAAAGCAGTGTTATTCTCTGTTTTGAGCCAAAGAAGCATTGCAAAGTTTTCTTTCTATCTGAAATTTATATGAAAATAGTTTGTCTCTGAAGCAGTCAAATTTATGGTTATTTAGACATGTGTAATATATTCATTTCTTTTTGTTAAAATTTAGTTTCCAAATATGTATGTATTGGTTAGCTTTCGTCAGTTTGAAATAAAACTGGAGTCACACTGGAAGGAAGAACCACAACCAAGAATTGGTTCCAGGAGATTGGCCCTCAGGTATGATTATGGGATATTTCTCCCATTGATAATTGATGTCAGGACTGTAACCTGTAAGCTAACATAAACTTTTTCCTCCCCAAGTTTTTTGATTATGGTGTTTGTCACAGAAACAGACACGCAAACTAGGACTACATGTCTAGAGGCTGGTAGGATGGTTCAGCAGGTACATATTTGCCTTCATCCTGAAGATCAGAATTCCACCCCAGAATCCCTGTGGTAGGAGGAAACTGACTTCCACTAGCTACATGCAAGCAAACACAATATTAGCATAAATTTAAAAAATGTGTCTGATGCTTTCATATAACTTGCATTGCTCATACATGTGCATGTATACTTGTGTGTGAGTTTATCAAATTAGTTATGTAAATGCCCAAAATAATTTTTACTCTGAAATGTTACAAAATTATATGTAATTAAAAGTTCTCCATAGGGCGTTGAATAGAGAGGGTCATGGGCTAGAGGTGAGGAGTAGGGGAGACCTCCTTCATTTGTGCTCAGTTGCAATGGTCCCTGTTGGACTGCTCACCATCATTCATCACCATCTTAGACAGTTCTAATTTTCATTGCTTTTCAGCTTTAGTTGCCACTGTGCCAAGAGCAATCCAAGAGCATGGAACATTTCACAATAAATGGGAGAGGGCTTGGTTCTATTATTTCTAAGAGCTATTTAGGCCATAGTTGGTTAAAATTCATCATTATGATTTTATTTTGTTTTAACAGGACATCAAAAAATGATGTTTTTTCTGTTATATTCAATCTACGTAACTTGATTACAATGGTGTTCCTTGGATTCTCCCCTTAAATACATACAGAAGATTTCATCTTTTACATTGTGAAATAGGAATTGTTGCATATTTAACACTCTGCACTTCATAAATGCCACCTTGGGTATTTTGTTCTTATTTCTTATTGATGAAACACATGTCACACCAACAACATATCACCAGCCCATAGTCTTCCTTTTAATCTCTGAGGAGTATTTAAAGTTTTGATTATTTAGTTATAGTTGATTAGTAGAAATAACTTGTGCTTTAAACTGTAGTACCATATTGCATTTCCAAAGGCCATCCTATGATTTCATACATGTGAACTCTTCCTTGGAGCCTTTACAGAGACTCTCAAATGTGAATAGGAAAAGCTGATTCTCATTACTCTTTTGAAGTTGAGACTGCAAACAAAAGATAAGCTTCGGAAATTGCTTATATCCGAGCCAGCTTCCTATCGTCATTAATGAAGTTATCTTTATCTCTATGAGCTAATAGTTTATTATTCTGACTGAATATAGACAGGTGAGTTTTAAAAGGATGTCTTTGTCTTTTTTTGAGGTTACTATCATAAACTTTCCATAAGCCACAAAAGTGAATATATAAATCTGCTGTACACTTTGAAGTTCACTTAAGAATTCTTTTTGTTTATAATAAGATACTGTTTCTGGGATTGGAATTAAGTTGATATTATAAAAGAAGCTGAATTTTTGCTGTTTGGGTACTAAAAAAACCTAGTTTCTACATATGTTGCTGAACAAAAACCTGTTAAATTATGAAAACAAACAAAACCCCCAAATATTAACACCAATAAAAAAACAAACTCAAAGTCTACTTGTGTGAAATATATTGAAAATTAGGAGTTTTAATCATCAATGATTACTTTGAATTTGTTTTCAAAAATATCTCATTGGAAAATGTGAATGTAGTGTTCCCTTCTGGGGACAGGTGTTGTCCCTTTCCTACCATCTTCAAGATCAGAGAAGCATCTGCAGGAAGCCATAATCACGTTCTTGGTTGTTCTTTGTCTTCCAGAGTCACCACCTAGCCACAATCACCGTATCCACAGTTCATCCATCTTGACTGTTCTTCTCCATCCCAATGAAGTAAGACTGAGTTTTATCCACAGGTTTAGTTAGAAATAGTGTAGCATAGAGATGGCAGTGTGTGGATCTCATGACTCTAAAAGCTCTGTATCACATGGCCAGGAAGAACTTTCAACTTTCCCTGTTGTGTTTACTATGCTTTGTAGGCTGCCTTGTATTTTACTTTGTATACCTGTACATTGCAATATATCTATAAACTGAGTACAAAGAATGAAACCTTTCATGGTATCTTTTCTAGCATATGTGCCATTTAATCTTAGTTTAGGGTGTATCCAAAATCTCAACAAAATGACCATGGGAATTCAGCAGACTCTTTATGAATTCCTTTCTTGTTATGTATTTTAAACAGGTTACTACTACTTAAGAGCTTACTTATAACCATATCACCCTGGAAGTAGGATTTTGGATTTTAAATATTCTTAATAGTTTCTATAAGTTATAAATTTAGTTCTTTTTCTGTTTGCTTTATGACTTCATTCTACTTGATTACATGCTATTATTAATCATGAGAAAAATATAATTCCTCAGTGGATACTTTTTTCTGGAATGGTAGAGACTAAGCATAGCAAAAATTTGACATTTTTAAAGACATAATCTCACTATTTAACACAGACTTGCCTCAAGCTCAATTTTAGAGTACACATGTGCATAACCAGATTTACTACTTAAACATATATACATTTTCTAATGAGTTATTTAATAAGTTAATTACGTTAATAGTTAATATTATAATTTTAAAAGATCAATTAAGTATATAGTATTAAGGACAAATATATCCATAAATCCCAGAGGGTGAATCAACTTATGAAATGGATTTATGTGTTGTTTTTAGGAAATCTATTCTCATAAATTGAGTTACTTTTGAACAATGAATTATCAAATAATGTTACAACAATAGATTATATGCCTCAGACAAAAGCAGGCTCTTGAAGTAACCTCAGACTTCATGGATTTAAAGTGTAAAATTAGGTGGAGAATATTATTTTCTTATAACAATTTGTTTAACCATATTTTACATTAAAAGTGCTATGGTAGGGGACTGAGGAAAAGCCTGAAGGTAAGAGCCTGCCTGCTTCCACCTGTGGCCAGAGACACCTGCCTGACTTAGGAAGTCTCCATTTACAAGCAGTGCAAAGAGAAAGCTACCTGCCCACTTGTGTTGAGGAGCCAGCTGGAGGCGGGCTCCAGACACAGGATCTGAAGAACAACTGGAAGAGAGAACTGGTCTCCCAGGATTATTGGCATCTGAGCTTGAAGGAAAGACAAGCCAGAGTCAGAGAGAGAAAGACCAGCTAACACCAAGATAACCAGATGGTGAAAGGCAAGGGCAAGAACACAAGGAACAGAAACCAAGACTACTTGGCTTCATCAGAACCCAGCTTTCCCACCACAGCCAGCCCTGGATACCCCAACACACCAGAAAAGGAAGACTCAGACTTAAAATCACTTATCAGGAGGATGATAGAAGATTTTAAGAAGGAAATAAATAACTCCCTTAAAGAAATACAAGAGAACACAGGTAAACAACTGGAAGCCCTTAAAGAGGACACACAAAAATCCCTTGAAGAATTACAGGAAAACACAATCAAATGGACAGAAATACAGGAAAACACAATCAAACAAATGAACAAAGCCATTCAGGAATTAAAAACAGAAATAGAAACAATAAAGAAATCACAAAGGGAGACAACCCTGGAGTTAGAGAACATAGGAAAGAAATCAGGAGTCATAGATGCAAGCATCACCAACAGAATACAAGAGATGGAAGAAAGAATCTCAGGTGCGGAAGATACCATAGAAAACATGGACACAACAGTCAAAGAAAACACAAAATGCAAAAAGCTCCTAACCCAAAACATCCAAGATATCCAAGATGCAATGAGAAGACAGAACCTGAGGATAATAGGCATAGAAGAGAGTGAAGACTACCAACTTAAAGGACCAGTAAATATCTTCAACAAAATTATAGAAGAAAACTTCCCTAACCTAAAGAAAGAGATGAACATAAGCATACAAGAAGCCTACAAAACACGAAATAGACTGGACCAGAAAAGAAATTCTTCCTGTCACATTATAGTCAAAACACCAAATACACAAAACAATATTAAAAGCAGTAAGGGAAAAGGGGCAAGTAACATATAAAGGCAGACCTATCAGAATTACACCAGACTTTTCACCAGAGACTATGAAAGCTAGAAGATCCTGGGCAGATCTCATACAGACTCTAAAAGAACACAAATGCCAGCCTAGGCTGCTATACCCAGCAAAACTCTCAATAATCATAGATGGTGAAACCAAAATATTCTACGATAAATCCAAATTTGCACAGTATTTCTCCACAAACCCAGCCCTACAAAGAATAATACATGAAAAACGCCAACTCGAGGAGGGAAACTACACTCAAGAAAAAGGAAGAAAGTAATCTTTCAACAAACTCAAAAGAAGATAGCCATACAAACAATATAAACAACATCAAAAATAACAGGAAATAACAATCACTATTGTTTAATATCTCTTAACATCAATGGTCTCAACTCCCCAATAAAAAGACATAGACTGACAGACTGGATCCATAAACAGGACCCAGCATTTTGCTGCATCCAGGAAACGCACCTCCGTGTTAAAGACAAACACTACCTCAGAGTAAAGGGCTGGAAAACAATTTTCCAAGCAAATGGCCCCAAGAAACAGGCTGGAGTAGCCATTCTAATATCGGATAAAATTGACTTTCAACCAAAATTCATCAAAAAAGATGAGGAAGGTCACGTCTTACTCATCAAAGTTAAAATCTACCAAGAAGAACTCTCAGTTCTGAACATCTATGCCCTGAATGCAAGAGCTCCCACTTTCATGAAAGAAACTCTACTAAAGCTCAAAGCACACATTGCACCTCACACAATAATAGTGGGAGACTTCAACACCCTACTATCAACAATGGACAGATCTTGGAAACATAAACTAAACAGAGACACAGTGAAACTAACAGATGCTATGAACCAAATGGGTTTAAGAGATATCTATAGAACATTTCATCCTGCATCAAAAGAATATACCTTATTCTCAGCACCTCATGGTACCTTCTCCAAAATTGATCATATAATTGGTCATAAAACAAACCTCAACAGATATAAGAAGATTGAAATAATCCCATGCCTCCTATCAGATCACCACGATTAAGGTTGGTCTTCAATGGCAAAAACAACAACAGAAAGCCCACATACACATGGAAGCTGAACAATGCTCTGCTTGATGATAACTTGGTCAAGGAAGAAATAAAGAAGGAAATTAAAGACTTCCTAGAATTCAATGAAAATGAAAATACAACTTACCCAAACCTATGGGACACAATGAAAGCAGTGTTAAGAGGAAAACTCATAGCTCTGAATGCTCCCCCAAACAAACTGGAGACAGCATATACTGACAGCTTAACAGCACATCTGAAAGTCCTGGAACAAAAAGAAGCTAATACACCTAAGAGGAGTAGAAGGCAAGAAATAATCAAATTAAGGACTGAAATCAACGAAGTGGAAACTAAAAGAACTATACAAAGAATCAACAAAACCAAGGGCTGGTTCTTTGAGAAAATCAACAAGATAGATAAACCCTTAGCCAGACTAACCAGAGGGATCAGAGACAGTATCCAAATTAACAAAATTAGAAATGAAAATGGAGATATAACAACAGACTCTGAGGAAATTAAAAAAATCATCAGATCCTACTACAAAAGCCTATATTCAACAAAATTGGAAAATCTGGAGGAAATGGACAAGTTTCTAGACAGATACCAATTTCCAAAGTTAAATCAGGATCAGATAAACCATCTAAACAGTCCCATAACCCCCAAAGAAATAGAAGCAGTCATTAACAGTCTCCCAACCAAAAAAAAGCCCAGGACCAGATGGGTTCAGTGCAGAATTCTATCAGACCTTCAGAGAAGACCTAATACCAATACTCTTCAAGCTATTCCATAAAATAGAAACGGAAAGAACACTACCCAATTCATTCTATGAGGCCACAGTCACACTGATACCAAAGCCCCACAAAGCCCCAACAAAGAAAGAAAACTTCAGACCAATTTCCCTTATGAATATCGATGCAAAAATACTCAATAAAATTCTTGCAAACCGTATCCAAGAACACATCAAAACGGTCATTCAACGTGATAAAGTAGGCTTCATCCCTGGGATGCAGGGATGGTTCAATACCTGGAAATCCATCAATGTAATCTACTACATAAACAAACTCAGAGAAAAAAAACCACATGGTCATTTCATTAGATGCTGAAAAAGCATTTGACAAAATTCAACATCCCTTCATGATAAAAGTCTTGGAAAGATCAGGAATTCAAGGAGCATACCTAAACTTAGTAAAAGCAATATATAGCAAACCAGTGGCCAACATCAAACTAAAAGGAGAGAAACTCGAAGCAATCCCACTAAAATCTGGGACTAGACAAGGCTGCCCTTTCTCTCCCTACCTATTCAATATAGTACTTGAAGTTCTAGCTAGAGCAATCAGGCAACAAAATGAAATCAGAGGGATACAAATTGGAAAGGAAGAAATCAACATATCTCTATTTGCAGATGATATGATGGTATACTTAAGTGACCCAAAAAACTCCACCAGAGATCTGCTACAGCTGATAAACAACTTCAGCAAAGTGGCTGGATACAAAATTAACTCAAGCAAATCAGTAGCCTTCCTATACTCGAAGGATAAACAGTCGGAGAAAGAAATTAGGGAAATGACACCCTTCACAACGGTCACAAAACAATATAAAGTATCTTAGTGTGACTCTAACCAAACAAGTGAAAGATCTGTATGACAAGAACTTCAAGTCTCTGAAGAAAGAAATCGAAGAAGACCTCAGAAGATGGAAAGATCTCCCATGCTCATGGATTGGCAGGATTAACATAGTTAAAATGGCCATCCTCCCGAAAGCAATCTACAGATTCAATGCTATCCCCATCAAAATCCCAACTCAATTCTTTGTAGACCTAGAAAGAGCAATTCTCAAATTCATATGAAATAACAAAAAACCCAGGATAGCAAAAACTATCCTCAACAATAAAAGGTCTTCTGAGGGAATCAGCCTCCCTGACCTCAAGCTGTACTACAGGGCAGTAGTGATAAAAACTGCATAGTATTGGTACAGTGACAGGCAGGTTGATCAATGGAATAGAATCGAAGACCCAGAAATGAACCCACACACTTATGGTCACTTGATCTTCGACAAAGGAGCTAAAACCATACAGTGGAAAAAAACCAGCATCTTCAACAAATGGTGCTGGATCAACTGGCGGTCTACATGTAGAAGACTGCGAATTAATCCATTCCTATCTTCCTGTACAAAGCTCAAGTCCAAGTGGATCAAGGACCTTCACATAAAACCAGATACACTGGATCTAATAGAAGAGAAAGTGGGGAAGAATCTCGAACACTTGGGCACAGGTGAATTGTTCCTGAACAGAACACCAATGGCTTGTGCTCTAAGATCAAGAATTGACAGATGGGACCTCATAAAATTACAAAGCTTCTGTAAGGCAAAGGACACTGTGAATAGTGCAAAACGGCAACCTACAGATTGGGAAAAGATCTTTACCAATCCTACATCCGATAGAGGGCTAATATCCAAAGTATACAAAGAACTCAAGAAGCTAGACGCCAGAGATCCAAATAACCCTATCAAAAAATGGGGAAGTGAGCTAAACAGAGAATTCTCAACTGAGGAAACTCGAATGGCTGAGAAGCACCTAAAGAAATGTTCAGCATCCTTAATCATCAGGGAAATGCAAATCAAAACAACCCTGAGATTCCACCTCACACCAGTCAGAATGGCTAAGATCAAAAACTCAGGTGACAGCAGATGCTGGCCAGGATGTAGAGAAAGAGGAACACTCCTCCATTGCTGGTGGGAATGCAAGATGATACAACCTCTCTGGAAATCAGTTTGGCGGACCCTCAGAAAAATGAACATAATACTACCTGAGGACCCAGCTATTCCACTCCTGGGCATATACCCAGAAGATGCTCCAACATGTAATAAAGACACATGTTCCACTATGTTCATAGCAGCCATATTTATAATAGTCAGAAGCTGGAAACAACCCAGATGTCCCTCCACAGAGGAATGGATACAGAAAATGTGGTACATTTACACAACGGAATACTACTCAGCAATTGAAAACAATGACTTCATGAAATTCGTAGACAAATGGATGGATCTTGAAAATATCATCCTGAGCGAGATAACGCAGTCACAAAAGAATGAACATGGTATGTACTCACTGTTAAGAGGTTATTAGCCCAAAAGTTTGAAATACCCAAGAGTCACTTCGCAACAACAGAAGTTGTTGGAGAAAGGACTGAAGCAGGTGAGGGAGTGTGCAGCCCCAAGGAGGTAGCAACAGTGGCAACTGGCCTTACCCCTGGTACTTCGGGAGACTGATCCACCAACTAAAGGATACACATGGAGAGACCCATGGTGCTGGCCACAAATGCGGCAGAGGAGGGTCTTGTTATCCATCAGGGGGAGGAGAGGCCCTTTGACCTGAGGGTGTTAGATCCCCCAGTATAGGAGAATGACAAGGAGGAAAGACAAGAGTGGGTGGGTGGGTGGGAGGGTGGGTTGGAGAATATCCCCATATTGGCAGGGGGAAGGCGGAGGGAATGGGGAGGTTCCGAAGGGGAGATCTGAAACATTTGAAATATAAATGAAATATGAAAGTTAAAAAAAAAAGTGCTATGGTATGTTTATGGATATTATTTTAACAAGAAAATATGTTAATAACTACTTGACATTTTAATGCCATATTCACTTATCAAGTTGACAAGACAATAATTTTTAAGTAGGTCAATTGTATTTAATATGCTAGCAACTCTGAGAAACACGCAAAATCGCAGTTTCATTTAGGATATAAGTTTTATGTAGGGCAAAAAAGGCAGTAAATAATACATGATAATATATCATCAAGTGCTAAATTTTGTTTATAAGTTAGTAATAAAAATTAGCTGAAAGATTACTAAAACTAATGGTTAGGAAACTCAATATATATTTATGGAATTTCTCAAGAAATTAGTACTGGGGTCATGTCAGTATTTATTTTTTCTTTTCATTTGCAGCCACATTATTGGAATTTCATTGCATTTTCAAAAGAATATATATCCAAACAATACTATGCATGTGATGGGAGAGATTCTGAGTGACTACATAGCAAAAGAGGTGCTAAGGAGACAGGGCTGCAAAGGACAGATAGACCATACTCATTAACCTTACTGAACTTTCCATGTGAGACAAAAGTAAGGACGGTTCAGTCTCTATCATGTATGCATGCTGTTTTTAGGGTCTCCTAAGGCACAAATGAATTATATATTTTACAGATTTTATGTTATTCTTAGAGTTCATAACCATCTTTACTATTTTTAATACAATCCTGTGTAGTTGTTTGTGTTCATTTACATATTTTCAAAATTTTCATCTTCTTTGATTTTGTGTGCTTCATGTGATAGAAACAGGTCTATTATAACCAATTTATATACAGATTTATCCTAATGTCTCACTGACTAGAATATATAGTTACTGTTGGGTGTTTGTCATGTGCATTACATAGAAGTATCACAACTCCTCTCTCTCCCTCTCTCTCTCTCTCTCTCTCTCTCTCTCTCTCTCTCTCTCACACACACACACACACACACACACACACACAGACACAAAACAAAAAAACCAAAAACCCAAACCAAAACAAACAAAAATATCCCAAAAAACAAAAACTCAAAAACCTAGCTATATACCCTAAAGAGCTTCAATGTCTCAAGGTCTTGTATGAGATGATATTGGCTCAGCTGGCCAGTGTAATTAGTTACAACACTTACAAATGTTTTTATAAATAATCCACAGGATGGCTATGGATGAAGTGAAGTATGTATGTCTGCAAGGCCAGAGCCAAGTTCAATTATATGTTCACATGCATTTTTAAAAACTATGTCAAGGATAAAGCAGATAAAGAGGCCATCCTATAGTGGAGAACCAAAACTAGATGCAAGAAAGACTGTTTTTTTCCTAGGTAAAGGGTAGACTGTTGTTGTTTGTATTTGCTATTAGCCCAAAGGCCAAGCAGCACTTATTTCTTTTGTCTGATGCCTTAGACAGTACTAATAATAGGCATTAATTCTTACTCTGTTTATGACTCTGAAAAAGAGTAATACCATGATGTCTTTTGACATCTGTGATTCAGTTCCCCTGTTTATTGAGTAAAGTAAGAAATAAAAGGCAGGAGCAGAAAAAACATAGATATGAAGCCAAATGGGAATGTAAAATATTAAACTAATAGCATGGCTTTGAAATTTTGACTAAATGGTTCTGTGACTACCTTTATTTATTGGAAACATGTCAAGGTTGGCAATTTGTTAGCTATAGGTATGTAAACTCATCCCTCCCTTAGTTTATTAAACTTAAATATCTTTTTACGTGATGGCATACTGTGAGAAGTTTCAGAAAGCATAAAACAGACCATATAATTTCCATGATACCGGTATGTTGAAGAGTGAGTATTTAAGTATAAATGCAATCTGTACTTCTACTTAGGATGTACAAGCAACTTCTCAAATTAGATCCTGGTCACATTTATAATCTCATGTTCTACCGTACCTCCAGATACACATTGACTTCGACCCAAATGCAGCTATTCATAGCTCCTGCACACATACACTCAATATACATTTCTTCATGTGTATTTCTGAATCTTTAGAGTTAGTATATTGTAATATATCCATATTGTTTTTGTTCAGCAACTTGGATAATGCCTATTGTAAGAGATGTCGATCACCGTTGGTTAAATGAATTTATGACATATACACTATATTGCCCATTAAGTGGCCATATACTTCTCATCAATTTTCATGACAGCATTCTGGTCTGAGACAGGACCCAAGGGATGTGGATGTAGCTCAGTAGCAAAGAACTTTCTTAGTATGTGTATAAGTTACTAAGTTTGATCAGAGTAATTTACTGTCTAAAATCACAAAACAGCGGGTTGCATTATATAACCAAGAATCTTCTGATGTTTAAAAAAAAACCCAAGTGCTTTTTACATCAAACTTTTTGGAGTAACAACAAATTACGAAAATATCCACATTTTATAGTGATGAGTTCTTTTTAGAATTCTATTCTTAATAGTGATAACCCTGGATGTGCTAGTATGTTTCTGACAGTAATTCCTGGTTTTTGAATGAATACTGATGGATTCTGGTCAACAGTCTAACACATTTAGTTCTTACAAACTAAGCTTACAATATGTGTTAACAAATCACAAATCACAATGAATTTCATATGGGATATGCAAATACCTACTTTTTGGTCCAATATTATCTTTTCTTATTTCTATAGAAGATGAATAAAGCCTATTTTCAGGACAATCGATGGTTGAAATAATTTTGAAATTAATAGGTTGTTTGTCACTATTGTGTGTCATCAGTTCTGGGTTTGGTGCCATGGTGATTAATTTTATTTATCAACTTGACCAGACTGTAGAGTGTTCAGATAATTGTCTGAACACTGTTTTGTCCATGTTTGTGTGAATGGTGCTACATAAGATGAACAATTGAATCAGTTGACTAAGTAAAGTAGATTGCCCCACATACAGACACCCTGATGAGGTCTGTGAACTTTATGCAACCAGTTCCAGGCTTGGCTAAAGCAATCATAGCCCTGAGTAAGGAGGATCATGCCTCCTCCATTGATTGAGATTGGTAACAGTCTTCTTCTGCCCTCAAACTCTGAAACACAAGATCTTTTTTGGTCTCAAGTGTTCTTTCTTTGATTGAGAACTTATTAACTAGCTTTCTTGGATCTAAGGATTTGAATTAGGAACTGAAATGCAATTAGCTCTTCATTTCTATATTGCCCACTTAATTCTTTTCTTTTTATAGGTGTAATGGTAATTTTAATATAAATGTATGCAGCAAATTATTATAGCAACTATTTTTCCTTTTTAAAAGTTTTTTATTAAACTAATAAAATTTATTTTAAAATATACAATTCAGTATTGACATTTTATAAGTCATCAAAACAATTTATAATAGTTAAATGCCTCTTAAATATACATAATATCTTTTGAAGCTAAAAGTAATATGCACTCAACCAGTTTTTAAAATCTATTTGCAACATTAAACATGATAGAAGAATAAAAAAAAATCTTATGAAGTCCTCTATGAAAGGAAATTGTGACAAGTTCTTGATTAGACAGAAACCGTTCCATCTCCAAGGGAGAATATGCAGCGTAACTGTGGCTTCATAGAATGAATTGGGTAGTGTTCCTTCTGTTTCTATTTTGTGGAATAGTTTGAAATGTATTGGTATAAGGTCTTCTTTGAAGGTCTGATAGAATTTTGCACTAAACCTATCTGGTCCTAGGCTTTGTTTGGTTGGGAGACTTTTAATGACTGCTTCTATTTCTTTAGGGGCTATGGTACTGTTTAGATGGTTTATCTGATCCTGATTTAACTTTGGTAATTGGTATCTGTCTAGAAAATTGTCCATTTCATCCAGATTTTCCAATTTTGTTGAATATAGGCTTTGTAGTAGGATCTGATGTTTCTTTTGAATTTCCTCAGTTTCTGTTGTTATATCTTCCTTTTCATTTCTGATTTTGTTAATTTGGATACTGTCTCTGTGCCCTCTGGTTAGTCTGGCTAAGAGTTTATCTATCTTGTTGATTTGTTGGTTCTTTGTATAGTTCTTTTTGTTCCTACTTGGATGATTTCAGCCCTGAGTTTGATTATTTCCTGTCTTCTACTACTCTTGGGTGTATTAGCTTCTTTTTGTTCTAGAACTTTCAGGTGTGCTGTTAAACTGCTAGTGTATGCTCTCTCCAGTTTCTTTTTGGAGGCACTTAGAGCTATGAGTTTTCATCTTAGCACGCTTCCATTTTGTCCCATAAATTTGGGTATGTTTTGCCTTTATTTTCATTAAACTCCAAAAAGTCTTAAATTTCTTTATTTCTTCCTTGACCAAGTTATCATTGAGTAGGGCATTGTTCAGCTTCCATGTGTATCTGGGCTCTGTAGTTTTTGTTGCTATTGAAGAGAGCTGTGGCACAGGGTTAGCTCCCGGGTGCAGACAGAAATCGGAAGGATCCTGTCTTAGGCTGCTCCTCAGTTCCTGTGTCCTAAGGGCTCTGGGTGGACCCCTCAGAGCAAAAGTGGTGGTCTTACCTGTGCTCACAGGCGTGTCTGCAGTCCTGGGAGACCAGCTCTCTCCTGGAGGTATTTAGGTATGGAGCGTTGTGGCACAGGATCAGCTCCCAGCGCAGATGGAAACAAGAAGGATCCCTTCCCAGGCTGCTCTCCACTTAATTCTTTATACTAAATTTTATTTTAAATTCTTGGTTTGTATCTCTTATATTCATTATCCTATATATGTATATCTATCATTGTAATCTATCTATATTTTACTGGTTGGTTTTCTCTGCAGAAGCCTGGCTAGTATATATTACCTATAATACCCATAAAGGGGAATTAAATTCAAGGACTGGAAACATAGTGAGGTTTCATTACAGCTGAGAAAGCCTTGAGAAAAAACTTAATGAGTTTGGTCTTATATTTGTTCTTAAGACTCAGATCTAAGGTGGTTTGACATCTTTTGTACTGTGTAACACAGTATATTGATTTCCTATAGCCATCCTAATACCAAAATGTGGGGATAGATGGCAAACAAAGAAACAAACAACAAAACAACAAAAACAACAAAACCCCAGAAACTCACTGTTGAACAATTCAGGAAATTAGAAATTCCAATTTCGCATGTTGACAATGCTATGATTCTTCTAATTCTGATGAAGGCATCTTACTGGCCTTATTCTAGCTTTAAGTAGTGGCTAGGGATCTTTGGCATTTCTTGGATTGTACCTGCAAATTTATGACCTCTGTTTTCATCAATACACTTTGCAGAGTCACAGTGAAAATTTCCATCCTTACTTGGGCATTTGAAAAAAGAAAATATTGAACTCATCAAAATAATTAATCTTGTGTTAGTTTGTGTGAACCATCCAAGGAATATAAAGTGGCAAAGTACTTAGACATAAGAAAAAGATATCTGTAGATGTTACCCCTGTAAGCATTATCTCGATGTTAAATATCTGTGATATGATTTCATGGATATTGTTGTTTGAATGAAAATGGCCCCCTGTATAGGGGGCCTATGAGTATAGGGAGTCACATTATTGGAATCATGGCCATTTTAGAGTATGTGTGTCTTGTTGAAAAAAGTGTGTCACACCTTCTCACAGGAGCAAAACATATGATTTTAGAGAAATGAATAAGAACAGAGTCTTGAAGATCCCTTAATATTATTCCATGATAGTCAACAAACCTATAATCTGTCACTGTTATTGACAACTAAATGTGTTTTCTTAAAATGGTAGCTGTTCTATAAAACCAGAGAATACAATTAGGGGTTGGGATAATCATCATCAAATTAGTATGTTTTCAGTGGTTTAATTTGGAATCTCAATTTGTTAGGAAAAATAGGTAAAGCACATGTCACTTCAATATGAGTCTATAAGGGCATTAAAAGCTTTCAGAATATATTCAGGTATTGGGAAACACAACCAACAGCTTGGGACAATGTTAAAATTTAGAGACTGCTTTGGAAAGCATATAGAGAAATGGTCATTGTGTGTCAGATGATGGAATATCATTATTCTCACTGGGAATGGGAGGAATGCTGCAAACAAAGACACAAGTTAGTGACTGAGAGCTCAGGCCATGAGCTGTGACAGATTGGGTGCCATATCGTGATTCTAGCTATTTATGTGACCTTGGACAAGGAATGTTGGTTTTGTGTGGGTTTTTGTAGCATTCATTAGTTATTATTTATTTCAGAGTCTTTCAGATGAGTGGGTGAATTAGAGAATTCATAGAAAGAGTGGAAGAAATGCTTGATACTTATTGTTTGCTCTTTTAGCAGTAGTTAATACTTTAGTGCTTTTTTGTTTACATAAAAGCATTCTCCATTAGAATACTTGACAAAATATACAGGGACATTTTGTGTCTCTTTATTTTAAATTGCCAAGCAGAAGAAAGTACCTGGTGAATGGTTGTTCAATCATAGCCCATAGGAAATTGGTTTCAGTGAAGAAAGGAAATTCATCATTAGGCTGGAACAACTGTCAGTCTCTGCGATTGATTTTCGTGAGTGTGGAATGATTACTCTACCCAAGGTTGTTAGTGTGAGAGCTTTACAAGGAGGTTGTCTGGTAGTTAAGTCTGTGTAAAAAGATTTTTCTGTAAACATGCCTAAGTGCTTCCTGTTTCAGACTGGTTTTTGCTGAGTGACATGGCCCTGTATAGTGTGAGCGTCTGGAGCTTAAAATGCAGGAAGCCATAGATCACTCTTAATGAATAAATCATGTGCGTGCCTGCTGTCAATTTTGCTGATGCTTTTCCAGAAGCCAAAGCTAGTGCTATGATAATACTATCAGTAGGCCGAACCTGTGGTCAGTTACTGAGCACCTGATGTGGTACTAACATCTGTTCCAGTCCGCCTTTCTTTTTTTTCTTTCAGAGCATGGAAGTACAATTTATAAATTACAGTAAAATATATTCAATTGTAATTGTTAAGTTTATGTAAGGAAATAAAGTATCCATACACACATAAGTAGCATTATGTAGTCTATATAACCTCATTGTTTGAGGCAGCCCATTATCTGATAACTTATTTAAATTGAACTAGATTTATGCTAAAAACTGTCTGAGATTGCAGGGATACCTTATGGTTGTATTTGTGGGCAAATGAAGATGAAAGGCAAAAAACAAAACAAAAAGAATTAAAAAGATAAAAGCAGGGATATCTTGAAATTCACAGAAAATGGACAGAACTAGAAAATATTATCCCAAATGAGGTAACCCAGACCCAAAAGGACATGCCTGGTATGTACTCACTTGTAAGTGGATATTAGCCATAAAGTATAGGCTAACCATGCTATATTCAATAGACCTAAAGAAGCTATGTAACAAGAAGGGTCCAAGCTAAGATGGCTGAATCTCAGAAGGGGCAACAAAATAGATATTGGAGGTCAATGGAAGGAGGAAATGGGTGGAAGAGGGGATGAGGATAGGAGTGGGGAAGATGAGGGACATCATATGAGGGGAGACTGGCTGAGTGGGTCAATCTCTAGTGACCTGGGATGGGGAGAAGTCCCAGAGGGTCTATAGCAGAGACTCTAGCTGAGATTCCTATCACTGGGAGATATGGATCCTGAAGTGGCCACTTCCTGTAGCCAGGAAGTATTCCCAGTGGAAGTTATCGATAAGGACAGCAATCCACCCACAAAACTTTCCACCCAAAATGTGTCCTGCCTACAAGATGTACAGGGAAAAAGAGCAGAGACTGATGGAATGGCCAACTAATAAACAGCCCAACTTGAGACCCATCTAATGGGTAAGAACCAACCCCAACACTATGATACTCTGGTATGCTTTCAGAGAGGAACCTAGCATAACTGTCCTCTGAGAGGCTCCACCCAGCAGCCAAGAGTAAAAAGATGCAGAGACTCACACTGCAACATTAGATGGGGCTGGGGGAGTCTTAAGGACAAGTTGGGAGAAAGATTGAGAGACCCAAAGAGGACAGAGACTCCACAAGAAGACCAACAGAGTCAACTAACCTGGACTCTTGGGGGCTCCAAAAGACACCAACCAAAGAGCAAGCTTGGGTTGGACCTAGGCCCCCTCAAGAATGTAGCAGATGAGAAGCTTGGTCTTCATGTAGGTCCCCCAACTACTGGAGAAGGGGCTGGAAGGGGCTGTCCATTAGATCATTGCTTGCCTTCCTGTAGATCCTTCACCCATAAATGGGTAGCCTCAGGGGGCTAGGATGTGACTAATCCTCTAGTGACTTGATTTGTGGAGATAGGAAATAGGGAACTGACACACATAAATGAGAAGGGGAATGTAGAATGGGGGAAGGACTTGCATGAGAGGTTATTGGGAAGAGAGGAAGGGCTGATATTGAGTTGTAAAGGAAATAGGTAAATAAGTAAAATTTAAAAATTAAAACGATAAAATATTTTGGAACTTGCCTTTTAAAAGGAAAGGGCTCAATTGATGATTCAGTTTTAGAAGATAAACAGATTATTTAAAAAAAAATTTATCTATTCTTTTCTCATAAATTACATCCTGACAGTAATTCCTCCTCCACTTCTCTTCAGAAAGGGGCTGGCCTCCTACAAATATCAACCAAAGATGGCATATTGATTTGCAGTAAGGCCAGGTGCCTCCCATTGTATTATGTCTGGACCTTCAACCTACAATTTGTTCTCCCTACAAAATAGGTTATTATTAATAAATGGATAAATCAAATATATGAAAAGAAGCTTAGGCTAATTTTTTACTAAGTTACACAAATTTCATACACAGAAACCCTTTGTAAGCAGATACTTAGCAATAGTTTTCTTTTGAAGTCAGGTTAAAAAGTAGAAACAGAACCCAAAATGGGGAAATTCTTACTCTAAAATTATTTTGAACATCTATTCTTATTTTGTTCACAGCTGTATTTTTGCTCAGTGTTTTATTTCTAAATTACAACAAAAATGGTTTCTCCACCTAGCAAATATCAATATCTTTTAATAATAATTTGCTTGAGTATAAATTTATTAATAAAATAATTCAATTACATAATGGTTAATAAGAAATATTTTATGAGTATACTTGGCTGAATAACGATATGATCAGTATCCTAAAGAAACTTCTATTAAGCTAGTTAGCCTAGTTAGTGAATACATTTTTACAATACAGTGTGATAATAGCCTGTAATAAAGGCATTTACAGGACACCAAGGGAGCACAGACCAGGAACCACTGCAGAGTGCTGCCTAAGGTCTGATTACAGTAGAGCCCTACTAGGAACACACAGGACATTAGAATTCCATGTATGGTACCGATCACACATGGACTTATGGGATAAATGAAAATGTCTTAGTTATGACTAGAAGGTGGGAAGAGGCATAGGAGAATTTTAGTTACAAGAGACATATAAACAGACAAAAAAGGTTTGCTTTAACCTTGGGATAGCATGTAACCATGCAAATGATGAGACAGGATACATTTAGAAGTTAAATAATGTGATATGGATGGTGGAAATAAAGCTGTGCTTTTAATTAGGTTAAAAATCAGGTTTGTAGAGGTTCACAGCTTTGAGAAAACTTTGAAACACACATAAATAGTCTGTCAAGTGGATGGGCAGAAGAAAAGGTAAAAGATGTGAGAAACTTAATTTTTCTGAGATACACTTTTCTGTGGTAATAGAAGGACACATTTTTTGGAAGAATTTCATGTATTTGATATAAATGGCATTCTATACTTAAACATGTTAGAATACACCAATAAACTTGGTGTAAATCCCAGACTAGAAATTCTTTCTCAAATTTCTTTTCTGAAATCAGTACCAGTGGATCAAATCAAGGGTAAGGGGAATTCCCAGCTCGCTCTTTAATGAAATTCAGGAGAGCCTTTACATTGTTTCTACTAGCTTTGTTTTTGTGTTTTTTTCCTTCAAAATTATAAATGGATAAAAACCTAGTCATTCACAAAAAATACAAAAGAACTGAAGGAGTTGAAGGGGTTTGCAACCCCTTAGGAAGAACAACAATACCAACCAACCAGACCTCCCAGAAATCCTAGAGACTAAAACATGAACCAAGGAACACACATGGAGGGATCCAAGGCTCCAGCCACATAAGTAGCAGAGGATGGCCTTGTCAGGCATCAATGAGAGAAGAGACCCTTGAACCTGTGATGGCTTGATGCTCCATTGTTGGAGAATGCGAGGGTGGGGAGGTGGGAGTGGGTAAGTGGGTGGGGGAACACCTTCATAGATGCAGGGAGAGGGGAGATGGGATAGGGAGTTTCTGGGCCAGGGACCGGGAAAGGGAACAACATTTGAAATGTAAATAAAAAATACCCAATAAAGAAGGAAAAAAATAAATAAAAATGCATTCTAAATATCTACATTTTATAGTTTGTCAAAAACTCCACTCAGCCTAATCAGAAATGCATTTCTTTAAAGTGAACTGCAGTGGATGCTGAGACTAATTGCAGTCCAAAGTGCTGAGATAAAGCAGCTAATAAAGCTCAGCCCCGAAGGAATCATTTCTGTTATCCCCTCTGAGGCACAGGGAACACTGTGGAAGAAGGGACAGAATCATGGGAAAGTTAGAAGACAGACACACACACACACATTAGCTTATTTTTAAAATGCCTTGTCTAAGTCAAAGGCTGGGCACTCCTAAACCTTCCCCTGCTACCCCAGGCCCCATCAGGAAAGTGGCCAGTGGCCACCCACCACAATTCTCACTGGCTGTTTGACTTTGTCTCCTGTACTGAGTCTCATTCTTCTTCTCTGAGTAGTGGCGATTCTTGATTCTTCCTGTTTCTCTTTGCATCCTCGACTCCGCAACTCATTTAATGGTCTCACCCCATACCCAACCATTGGCCACTGGCATCTGTATTGATCAATCAAAATCCAGTTGGGGACAAGGCCCTTTATCTTTAGGACACAGAGATTCCAGATTGAATCAAAGCATTAGAACCAATTTCCAACATCCATTAATGCTGAACTGTTGTCTAGTGGTAGACCCTGGGAGAGGTGGCGCCACTATTTTCTGTTCTGAGCCTAAGAGTGGACTTGTCTGGCTTGAGTGGATAGTTCCAGTTCCATGGCCACACAGCAGCCCTGGTCAAATCTAAAGACACACAAACGAAATCAAGAGAAATGACCAAAAAAAGACATTAGGAAGGAAGATGGGTGGGCAAAAAGGGGAGAACAATAAGACAATGTAGCATCGAGAATAGTCAGAATGCATTATAGCTGGATATGAAACTGTCAAAGAGCATAGTAAAACACAAAACAAACTACAAAGCTGTTAAAAAACAAACAAACCTGTTTTACTTTCCAGTGGTTGATGGGAATTCCAGCTCCCTCTTTAATAACAATTTTTTTTTTTTTTTTTTTTTTGGTTTTTCAAGACAGGGTTTCTCTGTGTAGCCCTGGCTTTCCTGGAACTCATTTTTATTGTTTCTTCTAGCTTTGCTCATTTGACCTATCATGGCTATGACCACTTTACTATTTTTTTTTAGTTAGTTTGTTTGTTTGAGACTCTTTCGACCGCTAATTTTACCTGTCCCTCCATCAGCCTCACGTTGTTCCCTTTTCATGTGTAGAATCTACCAGTGCCTCTTTTATTATAAGAATATTTGCAATTTCACTCAGGGTCTACCTGATAATCCAGAATTACCTCCCCATCTCAAGGTATGATGGGACATCCCAAATATTAAGTTAACAAGAGGAAAATTTTGTACCCTGAATTTTGTGGAAAACTATTCAATTCAACACTTTCAAAATGTTATCTTCAGCCTACTCTTCATTATCAAAATCATCCTGAAGAACCTGTTCCAGAAGTCAAAAGGAAGAGCCCATGTTGAATGCACGTTTGTTTATTTTCAAAAGGAAGAGCCCATGTTGACTATATATATATATATATATATATATATATATATATATATATATATATAAATGTTTGCTTACTTTCAGAGCATTTTTTGTTCATTTGAATAACAAAATAATGTCTATACAAAAATGTGAGCTTGTCATTCTTTCTCATTTTTTTTCTAGTGATATTACTGTTCGCATTTGGGGGAAAAGTGTATTTTAATATTCTTTGCATAATTTACTCAGGGACCTCTCTTTTTCCTTTCCTTTTCTCCCCCTGGCTTCCATCTAGCTCCTCTCAGGCCTTTCAGTTTCCATTTGGTCCTTGCCTTCTTTTCCTCTTATTGTTCCACCCATACATATATGTATATATGTACACAAATATGTCAGTGCCACCTGGTGGGTCCATTTTGTCCTTTGGGTGTACATGGTTTCACAATTGATTACTCTGCATTTGCAAGAGAGTTCATTCCTGGGAGGGGCTAATTCTCTCACTCCCAGCAGTCATTAGTTGCCTGTCGTTCTTTGTTTAGTGATGGGAGCCTGTAAAATTCCTTCCCCCTCCTCCATCCCCCCCCTCATCCCAGCTAGCATGCCCATTAATACTTCCATTGTTCAGGTCATGTTTATGCAGCTATTTGTAGGAAAGACTGTTTCACAGCTGACTTCCTGGTATTCTGGCTCTTATAATCTTTCTGTTCTGTCTTCTCTGATGTCCCCTGAGGCATAGATGAAGGATCTGTGATATACTTGTATTTCTTGGGACAGCCCTACCTATGATGTTTGCATTGTGTCCAGATGTGTTTTCTGTGATTGTGTTCATTTGCAATAAATACTAATTTCTTCAGTGAGGAGTAATAGCTACAGTTTTTTGTGATCATTGGGGTAAGTTTGAGAATGCAGTTACAAATTATCCTGACCTTACAAAGTGGTAGTAGTAGATTGTTTTCCAGTATCCATGACCTCACTAGAGCCAGGAAGTTGGCTAGGTTGCCACCAACAGCCATGGTTTCCTGCCTATTGACTGGGCCTTAAGATCAATTAGACAATTGGTTACTACTAACATGTAAGTGACAATTGCACCTTTAGGGATATCTTGCCATGTAGGTCATTGTTGTGGTTTATATTCCTCATGCCCTAGTAGAATTATTGATTTCTTCCTCACCTTGCCAGCTCATACAGGGTTTTCTGTTATCATGAGAGCTACGCAGTAAAAAAGAAATTTTCAGGTTAGATCCAGTTAAAATCATCTGTTTCCTACATCCTGAGTATGTGGTATCTTCAACATTAGGGAATTAACTTCAACCTCTGAGAGGCAACTAAGGATTATATCCATAGTCTTTGTGGTACTTTGGGGGTCACTTGGACAATCCTCAGCAACCATATAAAAAGAAGTTTCTCGAGCCTGATACTAGAGTTTTGTTAGTCTATGGCTTTTTCTGGGAGTATTTTAAGTCTAAATAGCATAATTTGTGTGTGTGTGTGTGTGTGTGTGTGTGTGTGTGTATATACAATCATATGCATTGTTAATTTTATGATTCCTTAAGGCTTTACGAGAAAATAACCTTGGCACTATTTGTCCCTACTTCTCCTTAAGACCTCCTTTCCCTTCTTCCCAGTTAGAGCCATCTCCCCATTTTTCTCTTTCTTATTTCATATCACCAGGATCATGTGATTTCTCCTCCAAAGCTATGGTCTCTTTATATTATCTTGGTTTCTGTTGTTACTCTATGTTGTATACTTGAATCCGGATATTTGGAGCTAGGAGCCATAGGTGGCATTAGTTTATCAGGGTCTGGGTTACCTAACTCAATGTGATATTTTCTACTTTGATCCATTTACCTGTAAAGTTCATGTTTTTGTTTTCCTTTAATTAAAAAAAGTAAGCTTTTGGATTAATTCCAGCTCATGGGCCTCTGGGCCCTATTTCTGAAGTGCACATTGTCTTTAACAATGGGGACTTACCTTCCACCTCTGGAGAACAACCAAGGGCAATAACAATGTTTGGGAGTCCCTTGGAGACCCCTAATCAACATCTCAAGAGGTAGTCCCATGACTGGTGTTGGGGTGATATGATGGGAGAAATGCAAACAAAAAATATAAAATCAGTTGGGGGAGCCTAAGTTAGGGAGGGGATATAGAGAAAAATACAGAGCATAGAAGGAAAAGTCCAACACAAGGAGGGAAACTACACCCTTGAAAAAGCAAGAAAATAATCTTCCAACAAACACAAAATAAGCCGCACAAACATAATTCCACCTCTAACAACAAAAATAACAGAAAGCAACAATCACTATTTCTTAATATCTCTCAACATCAGTGGACTCAATTCTCCAATAAAAAGACATAGGCTAACAGACTGGACACATAAACAGGACCTAGCGTTTTGCTGCATACAGGAAACATACCTCAGTGGCAAACACAGACACTACCTTAGAGTCAAAGGCTGGAAAAGAACTTTTCCAAGCAAATGATCCCAAGATACAAGCTAGAGTAGCCATTTTAATATCCAATAAATTAGACTTTCAACTAAAAGTTATCAAAAATGATGGGGAAGGCCACTACATACTCATCAAAGGAAAAATTCACCAAGATGAACTATCAATTCTGAATATCTATGCCCTAACTGCAAAGGCACCCACATTTATAAAAGAAATGCTATTAAAGCTCAAAGCACACATTGAATCTCACACAATAATAGTGGGAGACTTCAACACCCTACTCTCACTAATGAACAGATCATGGAAACAGAAACAGGCTGTACCCTGAGAGGTTCTGTCAGCACCTGACAAATACAGATACAGATACTTACAGCCAACCATGGGACTGAGCCTGGGGAGCCCAAAGGAAGAACTAAAGGAAGGACTGAAGGAGTTAAAGGGGATTGCAACCCCATAGGTAGAACAGTATCAACTAACTGGACCATCCACCCAGAGCCTGCAGGGCTTAAACCACCAACCATAGAGTATACATGGAGGAATCCATGGCTCCAGTTACATAAGTAGGGGAGAATGGCTTTTGGGGCATAATTGGGAAGGGAGGCCCTTGGTCTTGTGGAGGCTTGAGGCCCCAGCATAGGGGAATGCTAGAGAGGTGAGTCAGGAGTGGGTGAGTAGGTGAAGGAGAACCCTTATAAAGGTAATGGGGAAGGGGGATAAGGGGGGGGTTGGAAGGGAAATCTGGAAGGGGGTATCATTTGAAATGTAAACAAAGTGAAATAAAATGAAAAAAAAAAAAACCCAAGAACTTTGCTTGAATCATATTTCTAACAGCTACTCTTTAGGCATACATTTTATGAATTCACACCTTCTGTTACATAATGAAAATCAGGACTATAGAAAAGGGACATAAGAACCCACCTCCCCTCCTCAGTCTCCTTCAGTAAGCTCCATCTCACTAACTGAACACTTTCCACTAAGTGATAGTGATGCTAAGTAAGCTCATGAACAAAGGCATAGTTGGAGATATTTTTCTTTCTGGAGAGCTTTGGAGATGATCGATGATAAATTCATCTTTTTAAGCAATTACACACAATGAACAAATACTAAAATTATATGTAAATGCAGATATATATATATATATATATATATATGATAAATTAATTCACCCATCTGGAAATACAATATATTTATATAGGATAAATTAATTCACCCATCTGGAAATACAATTTTAAAGACAGAGGAAAATAGTGACATAAAGTAACTAGAGAAACAGATGTAGGAAGTATAACTCTATTTCTACTTTTAGAGTCATAAGCGTTCTGTGCTTATTCTTAGGTTATGATCATAGGAAATATTGAGAGAACCATTTATACACTGAACTAGCAGTATTTCATTTAGTTTTTGTTATAAACCTCATTCATAGCTTTGGAGAATTTGACCTAAAAAATGAATTGTCCTTGTGGTATTAAACAGTCACTGGTTAAAGACCACCTTTTGGTGCTAATTCCCAGAGTACATTTAAAAGTTCATGCTGAAACATGAACAATATGCATTCAGATGAGACATTATATTTTAAAGTGATTTAATTGGCAGTCTTAATAGTCTCCCAGATTTATCTTGGTGTCACGAAGTAAGTTAGAGGCTGTCTACCTGCTGTTAGGCAAATTCCCTGACTGGTGATAACACAGAAGGACAAAATCTAGAGTTGTTAAGGGAAATAGCCCCACAGATGCTGAAGTTTGGGCATGAATCAAACCTAATGGAGTCCTCAATGCACTAACGAAGCACTGCTTTATATTGGAATGTTACTGTGTGTATGCAACTTAACCTCTGATGCATTTTTCCTTTAATAAAGATGGAGAACTAATGCAGTGGAAAGACTATCTTGTTTCATCCCAAAGTTTTCTGTATTGAAAGTAAAATAGTTTCTTTGTTTTGATTCAGGACTGTGGTTAAAGAGATGAGCTTTCTCTGGGGAAATCTACAGTGTTGGCATGTAGTCAGGAACACTATCCTATTGACACAAATCTAGAGTTTGGGTTAATTTTTCTTTCATTTGCCATCTAGTTAAAGCTCTTCTAAGGTCCTTGTAAGGGGTTAAAGCCTTACCTCATTCTATACGCTATGGCCAGACCATTTATCATTTTAGATTGATATCCCATTCCTTCCTAAGTACCAAAGACCTAAGCAGAAAACTAAATAAAGGCTTGGGTTGCTTCTTTATGTAGTATATTTGAGTTTTACTAGAACAGCATTCTAGGTAAATAAAACTTGTTTATTCTATTAAATGATTGGCTTGAATTGCTTTTCATAAGATTGTATATTATGTTAGTACCTTTGTGTTGTGGAGAACAAAGCTGATTTCATAGGTGAGATTAAAAACTTTTCCAGGGTTAATTTGTTTTTGTGATATGATTCTTCTCAACTAATCTGAAATCATATTAACCATGATCCTTATCCACTTTCCAAAGAAATCCTCACCAGCAAACATACAGTCAGGGAAGTAGCAATAGGTACTTGTTACAAAGAAAGATTTTTCAGCTGTAGGAGTTATCTGGTAGAATTTTGGTGGTCACTTATGCATACTATGATATTATGGTCAAATAGCAATACTTTGACTTCTTCCTTTTCATTTTGTTTCCCCTTGATCTCCTTTAGTTGTCTTATTGCTCTCACTAGAACTTCAAGTACTACATTTTATAGACATAGAGAGAGTGGGCATCCTTATCTTGTCTTTCATTTTAGTGGAATTGCTTTGTTTCTCTCCATTTAATTTAATGTTGGCTATCAGCTTGTTGTATATTGACTTTATTGTGTTTAGGTAAGCACCTTGTATCACTGATTTTTCAAGGACTTTTAACATGAAGGGGTGTTAGATTTTTTGTCATGGCTTTTTCAGCATCTAATGAGATGATCATGTGTTTTTTCTTTCACTTTGTTTATATGCTAGATTACATTGATGGAGTTCCTATATTGAACCATCCCTGCATCCTTGGGATGACACCTATTTGATCATGAACATCATAAAATTTGTAGGCAAATGGATTATTGTAGAAAAAAATAATTTGGAGTGAGATATTCCTGATCCAGAAAGATATGTATGGTGGATATTAGCCATATTATAAGTGGATATTAGCCATAAAGTAGAGGATAGCTATGCTACAATCCACAGACCAAGAGAAGCTAAGAAATAAGAAAAGCCCAAGAAGGGGAAATAAAATAGACATCAGAGATGGATAGAGGGAGGGAACTGGAGAGAGTGGGGAGGAGAATGGGTTGGGGATCAGGTGGAGGGAGAGCAGGGGTGTGGGGTAAGGTGGGGTGAAGAGAAAGCTGTGAGAGAGAATGGAAGTTGGTGGGGAACGTCTCTGGAACAAGCTGTAGACCTGGGATAAGAGAGGTTCCCAGGAGTCTATGAGGGTTTCCCTAGCTGAGACTCTTAGCAACAGGGGATTTGGAGACTGAAGTGGTCACCTACTATAGCCAGGTGGGACTTTCAGTGGAGGGAGGGGGCATCAACTCACCCAGAAAACCTTCAACCCAAAATCTGTCCAGCCTACAAGTTGGACAGAGCAGAGATTAAGGGATAGCTATCCAATGATTGGCCCAACTTCTGACCCAGCCCATGGGAAAGAATGAACCCATGACAATTTTAATGATACTTTGCTATGCTTGTAGACAGAAGTTGTATAACTGTCTTCTCAGAGGCTTCCAGTAGCCCATGGAACCATGCAGAGACCCATGGCCAAAGATTATGCAGAGCTTGGGACATCTTGTGGAAGAATGGGAGCAGGAGAGGTCAAGGACACCACAGTAGACCTACAGAGTCAACTAACCTTGGCCCATGGGGTCTTGGAGAGACTGAACCACCAATCAAAGAGCATGCACGGGCTGGACCTAGGCCCCCTATATATATGTAGTAGATGTGCAGCTTGGTCTTCATATGGATCCCCAACAATTGGAGCATGGCAGTCTCTGACTCTATTGCCTGCTTTTAGATTCCTTTCACTTACCTGAGTTGCCTTGCTGGCTTCAGTGGGAGATGGCATGCCTAGTCCTGCTGGGAATTGATGTGCTTGGGCAGGGTAGTACCCACGGGGAGAAGTGTGGGGGGGGGTGGAGAGAAAGGGAGTATGAAGGTGGGACTGGGTCAAGGGGAGTTGCTGCAATGAGAATGTAAAGTGAAAAATAAATTAATGCCAAAAAGAAGAGTAATTTTCATAATTGCTTGTTAGAAATATTAGATTTGATCATTTTATAAACTACAAATTAACTACAAGTTAGGCTAACCTCCTTATAATTTACTAATTCTTTTAGACAAATCATTATTTTAAAGAGGGTTTTTCTAATGCTATAGTCATTCACAGACCCATTTACATAAAACTAGAAGTATACTCCTATGACTTTCCATAGGGAGATATAAACAATTATCTATTCACTCTAGACAGGGCACCTACAACAATATTATATAGAAACAATTCTCCCCAGGTCCAATTGTCTCTCTGAGGGAACCAGCAAGGCTATTTGGATTATCTATAGAAGCATGCATGACATAAGGGCACCAAAAAGCCCACTCAAGCATGGATGATGACCTATGATAGCTGTACCCCTGAAGTTCTCTGAAGGATTTGCAGGCACCTTCATGAGTTAGGGAGTCTTATCTCTCCAGTGATTGTTCACTGCTTTTCAAACTCAGAGAGAGGCTTTAAGAAACTTGTAACTTTCAGATTTTTCCTGATCCTATAAGCTATACTTACTTCCAAAATCTCCCTTCACCTTCTAGGAAGAAGTGTTTAAATTTGGAGGTAGCAGTCAATATATTATTTACAAAACTGTTTTTGAATACTGGCCAATACCATTTTGTTCTAATGCAGTTTATTTATTTTTAACAGTTATATAAAGTTTGTTAAATTATTAATTAGCAATTTAGAAAATATATAAATTTAAATTTAATATGAAATATATTACAGAAATTTAGAAGCATTTCCTATTATGCTAAGACTGAAAGAAATCAAATGAAGTCTTTCCAACATTCACTTTTGACACTGGTAATTATGTACAAATAACTTGTTACATAATTTTCCCATGTATTCTAATTTTGAATGGTAATTTGTTTTATAACTTAAAATATAGAGTTGTAATTTTAATTTTATTATATAGTGATACAGAAAAATCAGTGATTGCAAGAAAGTTAAACTGCAACAAATCTGATTTGATGACATTTGTCATTCTTCATGGTGTTTTTTAATAATAAAATTATAATATAAACATAAATTTAATTGTTAGAAAATTTTAGAGAAATATTCCATATAACAGTAAAAACCAGTGCAGTACTTCTAATGAACAGTATACCAACAAGTATCAAAGTATAAATTGCTCATAAAATTTTATCTAGTAAACTTATTTCTAGGAATTTTATTGACAAAAATATGTATGTACTGTGGGATATCTATCACAGCATCATATACAATGGCGAATTATGAGAAACATGTCAAAATTAAATGCAGAATTAATAAATTATGAAGTTACTTGTAGACATTTCTATAATAATCAAAATACTATTTTTTTGGCTAAAACTTTAGAAGCTAATATTATCATCATCTTATACTTTCACATTATAAATACGATTAAAATAAATTAAATCACTTTGTAAAAACATTATGCAATTGGAAATTATTTCTGACAAATCAACTCTTACTGTTTTATAGGCCATTCATTTTTTCTCCTTTGAAATGGCAAAGGAAAGTTGACTTGAGTCAAAATAGCACACAACCTAATCTCATAAATCACACATTTAATGTTACTTGTTTTCAGTAGACTTTGAAAACCTTAGTGTGAAAAACTGTCACACTCAACTAGGAATAAACTCCTGACTAAATCCAGAGAAAATAAATACTAGTCTTCTAAAGTATACAGGACTCAACCTCTCTGATATGAACATAAAATTCAAATACCTCTAATGTTCTCCTTGAAGTATGTTAGTTTCACTCTGAGCAAAGAGCAACATTCCTTCACATTTCCCAAGGCCATTACACTGAGATTCACCAGATACCTATAATACTTGCTGAAGTTACCCCTTAAATCTTACTATTTGACCAGTATTAAGTGTCCTTCCTTATCTTTTTTGATAACTTTTGGTTGAAAGTTGATTTTATTTGATATTAGAATGGCTACTCCAGCTTGTTTCTTAGGACCATTTGCTTGGAAAGTTGTTTTTCAACCTTTTATTCTGGGGTAGTGTCTGTCTTTGTAATTGAGGTGTGTTTCCTGTATGCAGCAAAATGCTTGGTCCAGTTTACATACCCAGTCTGTTAGTCTATGGCTTTATACTGGGGAATTGAGTCCATTGATGTTAAGAGATATTAAGGAAAAGTGATTATTACTTCCTGTTATTTTTGTTGTTAGAGTGGTATCATGTTTGTGTGGCTATCTTCATTTGGATTTGTTGAAAGATTACTTTCTTGCTTTTTCTAGGGTGTAGTTTCCCTCCTTGTGTTGGTGTTTTCCATTTATTATCCTTTGTAGGGCTGGATTTGTGGAAAGATATTGTATAAATTTGGTTTTGTAATGGAATATCTTGTTTTCTCTGTCTATGATAATTGCGACTTTTGCTGATGTAGTAGCCTGGGCTGGCATTTGTGTTCTCTGAGGGTCTGTATCACATCTGCCTAGGATGTTCTAGCTTTTATAGTCTCTGGTGAGAAGTCTGGTGTAATTCTGATAGGTCTGCCTTTATAAGTTACTTGACCTTTTTTCCCTTATTGCTTTTAATATTTGGTGTTTTGATTATTATGTGACAGGAGGAATTTATTTTCTGGTCCAATCTATTTGAAATGAAGTTCTGTAGGCTTCCTGTATGTTCATGGGCATCTCTTTCTTTAGGTTAGGAAAGTTTTCTTTTATAATTTTGTTAAATATATTTACTGGTTCTTTAAGTTTGGAATCTTCACTCTCTTTTATACCTATTATCCTTAGGTTTGGTCTTCTCATTGTGTCCTGGATTTCCTGGATGTTTTGGGTTAGGAGCTTTTTGGTTTTTGCATTTTCTTTGACTGTTGTGTCAATGTTTTCTATGGTATCTTCTGCAGCTGAGATTCTCTCTTCTATCTCTTGTATACTGTTGGTGATGCTTGCATCTATGACTCCTGATCTCTTTCCTAGGGTTTCTATCTCCAGGGTTGTCTCCTTTGTGATTTCTTTATTGTTTATGTTTCCATTTTTAGATACTGGATGGTTTTGTTCATTTCCTTCACCTATTTTGTTGAGTTTTCCTATAATTCTTTAAGGAATTTTTGTGTTTCTTCTATATAAGGGCTTCTAGCTGTTTACCGGTGTTCTCCTGTGTTTCTTTAAGGGAGTTATTTATTTCCTTCTTAAATCATGAGAAGGAATTTTAGATCTGAATCTTGCTTTTCCCATGTGATGGTGTATCCAGGACTTGCTATGGTAGGAGATTTCGGTTCTGATGATGCCAGTAACCTTGATTTCTGTTGCTTATGTTCTTGTGCTTGCCTCCTGCAATCTGGTTATCTCTAGTGCTACCTGCCCTCCCTTTATCTGACTGGAGCCTGTCCTTTCTGTGATCCTGGTTATGTCAGAGCTCCTCAGACACCAGCTGTCTCATGGATCCTGTGATCCTGAGATCCCGGGTGTGACCAAGCTCCTGGGAGTCAAACTGCCTCTGAGACCCTGAGATCCTGATGTGACCAAGCTCCTGTGAATCTGTGATCCTGTGAACTTGGGCATGTTAGAGCACCTGGGAGTGGAGCTTCCTCTAGGTGTTGTGGGACTGACTGAAGAATTCACGCCCAAGGTCTGCTCAGGGCATCGCCCCAGTGTTCTAATGCATTTTATAAGAAAGAAGCCATAGTGCTTCCAAGAAGTGATTGTCTTTCCATCCATCTCCTTATCTCTTTCAGCAATCCAGGCATCTTTGACTGACTCTTGTTTCTCTCCACAAAAGGCTTTTATGAAAGTGCTGATTACCATAAACTCTATACAGTATGGTTTAAGAGTATAGTTGATGAACTCTCATTAGGTCGTTTAGTAGTATAATATTCCTGATGAAGAGAGGAATGACAACAGGATGAGGACAATGTTAAGAATTGAAACAATTGTGGTAATGGTGATGACTGCAAATGGGTCAGGAGAAGGATCAAGAAGATGAAGCTGATGACAGAAAAGAAAAATGAAAATGGACTGAGCTTTAGAAATCATCACTGATAGTTATTCTGAGCTGGGCTGAAAGTTGATTATTTTATGTAATTTATTATGTAGGAATGGCATTACTTTCTGCCCATAGATCTATTCTTTCTATTTGCCTTAATTATACAATTTAGAAGAGGGGCAGTAGTTTTCAAACTCAGATCTACTGATTCTCAAATATAAGCTTACCAGAATCACTTATTTTCAGAAAAATAAGCAGAAACAGCTTGGCAACTTTCAACATACACAGGCTGTGTTACTGTCTACATGAAAGAACCCTAGCTATTGGTTCACAGCATCATTTGATAAATGGTAATATTTATCAAAATATAAACTACTGGTGATATTTTATAAACACCCAATTATACTTGAAAAAATTTCTTGAAAAATTCTCATGAATAAAACCAAAGTATATACATATATATTTCAATATTTTTACAGTTCTAGATTTGAAGATAGGGTCTCAGTTGTACCAGCCAAGTGTTCTTCCACAGAATTTATATCCTCAGATCTCCTTTTATTTCTGTTTGTGAAATAGGATTTCACTAGTTTTCCCAGGTTGGTATTTTACTTATCCTCCTGTCTTTAGTTCCTAAGAAGCTGGGATTATACATAGATACTATATAGAGCCTGAATTTATTTATTTATTTTTTAAATCATGAAACAGTAACAGTAAAAAATTTCACATTGTGTTAAAAGACATTGCAATTTAAAGTTAAGAATTACTTCTTTGTAAACGTTATATATAGACCACAGATCAAGAACCTTAACTGAAAAAAGTACTTGCATTCAAAGTTTGAAGACATAAAGAACAATTTATTACAAAGTTTTAATTTATTTGTAACTACAAATGAGAATTTATTGCCTTATTAAAATGAAAAATGAAATGTTAAGATCAATATAACCAAACTCTCTCTCTCCTTCTCTCTCGATCTCTCTCGAATTCTGTCTCTCTCTCTTACACACACACACACACACACACACACACGCGCGCGCGCACACACACACAAACTCACACAAAAGAAACAAAAAACAATCTAGTTGAATTTATTTTTATCTTGAGGTAGTTAATATACAAGTCAGAAGTTTAGTAGAATTGTCAAGATCCACCATGTATTTCCCTATTGAAAGGTATAGATATATTTATTAGGTATACAATGGAAGCATATATTTTAAAGTATTTGTTATCTATTTAAGAAGCATGTTTTCTTTCTGAAACCACTATTTTAGTTTTAAAGTGACTTTTTTCTACTCTTAGAATTCTAATACTGTATTACAAAAAAAAATCAAATGCAACATACATGTTTTATATTTTGGCTTCCACTAAAGAGCTTTATATGATCCTTTCTGACTTTTGGGTGTGTTGCATCTGAATGATGTCAAGTTACCTATCACTGATACTTCCCTTGTCAGGAATTTGGTCTAAGTGAGAAATGCATTTGCAATGTATAAAATAAAATTCTTTGAAAGTTTCAGATGATCCATGATGCTTTTCTCAGTGTAGGGAGAAGGGATAAGTTGAAAAAAAAATTTGTCCTTGGAGGATGGGTGGTTCTGAACGGGAGTCAGTTTGTTTCAGAAAAGAAAGGGACAGATGGATTTTGAGCATGCCTTAGGTTAGAAATCTACAATTCTTCTATTTACGATTTTCCTGAGTTATCAGTCCCCTCAATGGGCTTCATTTTTTTTCCTAAGAGTATTTTTTGATATTTTCCTTCCTATTCATTAAAAAAAAAATCAGTTATGTATTCAGTTATTTAATTACATGACTTCTTTAAAAATATAATGATAAACTAAAATACAGTTTTTTTTCAAACACAGAATAGTGATAGCTCTTTGAAAAGACTAGCCCAAAATTGTTACAGTGCTTTATCTCATGGTAGTTCTTAAAGATAGCTATATTATAGTGAGATCCATTTAAGGGTCTATGAAGAGATTTCTTATATCTAATGTGGGATATGTAAAGGGTGTGTGTGTGTGTGTAATAATTAAGATGGAGGATTCATTTAAACTATTTTTTTCTTTGAAGTTTCTAACCTATGATATATATTGAGTACTAGCTAATGTACAGATATTAGAATCCACTATTTATGTCTACTTATAAATAGAACTTATAAGTCACCCAAGATAACAGGCAATTTTGACTCACTAAAACTTTCTGTATGATATAAATGATATTGAAAGATACATACACTCATACTAGGTTACTGGGGTCTTTTTTTGCATAGGTAAACAGCTACTTAAGCTGCAATTCCAAGCTTCATTTCATATATTCATACACAATGAAGTCATCTGTACCAGTCAGTGATCTATTTAAGTGAGAATATAATAAGACTCTCAATCACTACATCTTTTAATGTTTCGATGGTGGCATTAATTATTGATTCTTCCATGAGTTTGAGGGCTTTTAACTTAGTATTTTGAAACATAGTTGTGATGACTATTCCCAGTTGTCAACTTGACTATATCTGGAATGAGTTACAATCCAGAAAAGGAGGGCATATCTGTGATCCAGATCTTGAAGCATAGTGGCCATAAAAAGCTTACTCTCAGGAAAGGTGGTACACACCTTTAATCCCAGGAGACAGAGGTAGGCTTATACAGAAGACCAGTTGAAACACTTAGTCTCATGGGACTGAGCAACACAGCTGTCCATAGCTGGATTAATTGGACTGTAGACTACAAGTTATTCCAATAATTTCCCTTAATATATAACGACATTATGTGAACTTATGTTTTCCAAAACCTACTTTAATAAATGTACTTAAATGTTTTAACCTCTATTCTAGCCTACCATCCACCATAGGTAATAGAAAGGACAGGTTAATAGAGCAAAGGAGGATGTGGACCTGTTTTGAAATAGTTTTTTTTTTTTTTTTTTTGGCAAATCCAATCTGCATTACTGGGATATCAGCAGTTCAGTTCACACAATTCAGCAGCGGTAACTTGATCCCCCTGAAAATACCACTCAAGAATCAGTAACAGCAGTTTGATCCAGAAGAAACCAAAAGGTTCTGCTAATTGGCTCAAGCTTGAGGAAGTGGCAAGCAGCTGCCAGAACACCATTAGAAGTTCTTTGGTATGCTCCTCTCTATGAATTCATGACAAACTGATCAGCAAAAAAGGCAAGACAAACCAATGCCACAGAGTCATCAGTGAAGACCAGTGCCAGGAAAATCCAACCAAGATCAGCAAAGAGTAGCAATGCCACACACCTTTATCCACTGTCTGCTGGGTTATATTTATACCCTTTTCAAACATCATGTGTTCTCTCAAGCACCTGCTCTAGGAAAACATCACATGCACCTTTTCCAGGTAGTTTCCAGAAAAACACCACATGTATGTCCTCAGAGAAACATTCTCCCATGTGTCTGCTTCAATAAGAACATCCTCTCATAAGACTGTCAAGAAAAACGTCAATGACCCAACTGAGTCTCCAAAGAAACCAAAAATTTCCACTTCAGCATTACATAAGTCCTGTGACTCTAGAGAACCCTAACTATGACAATAATGTACATTCTTGTAAATGAGATTCTTCATAGCTAACATGCTGACTCCATGAATGGAAAAAGCAACCTATGGATTACACTCAATTTTTATGATCATCATTCTCAGAAAGTGATATATATCCAAAGGTTATACAAATTGGATATATTCTGCTACTAAATAAAATAAGCTACTTGAAAAAATATTTGAAAAAAATAAAGCTTGATCAGATAGTGAACACCAAACAAGAAAAAAGAGTGATTATTATCATAAGAGAAACTAGTGAGTCAAACCATATCATAGTCTCAATTTACAGACTCAGAACACTTCCAGAGTAGAGGAGAAAAAGGTTAACAGTCAAAGAAGAATGCTCTTGTGAGTGCTCAAGACAGAGTAATTACAGGTAGATGCACAGAGAACTAGAGATCCTTAGGAGAATTTTTTTATGTAGCATCTTTCAGACACTCAGTCAGTGTGAGTGTGTAAGAACTATGTGAGGCAGAAATGAACCACCTGACAGAAAAAAGAAGGAAGAATACCTGGAGCTCATCCAGAATTAGCAATAAACTGTTTCTCATCAGTCATGCGAAGTCCTCACAGTAGAAAGAACATTTGTAGCATACTGAGAAGAAAGTTGCCTAAGTTGTAAGGAATTGGCTGTAGTCTAAGCACTGCCCCTAGTCCTCTAGGAGATCTCAATGCATGGCCAAATTTATTGAATTGTATCTGAGTAAATGTATTCCAGAACGAAGTTTAAGAACATAGAATTAGAAAAATAGCCAACACCCAGTAAGGTAAAATTTTCAGTATATAACGTCCAATTAAAAATGATCAGGCATGTCCGGCGGCCTTGGTCCTAGTAGTAGAGACTAGAGGTACTTACAGGCACATAATGTCAATAGTCCGTTCATCCATCCACCCCAAATGGGTTGTGGGGAACGTGATTGGTACAGCAATGATAAAAACTGCTAAAGTAAGAGCGACCAGACTTGTTTTGGATCCCTACTTACTGAAGTACTTTAATAAGCTGAAAACCTACTTTGCTCACGATGCCCTTCAGCAGTGCAGTGTCTGGGACATTGTGCTCCCCAGAGCTTTGCCTGTCCCACGATCAAAGCATGTGAAACACAAACTGGCTGAGATCATCTTCAAAGTCGGCCGAGTTATCGACCCAGTCACTGGAAAGTCCTGTGCAAGAACTGCCTACCTAGGGAGACCCCTGGGCTCAGAAGCCACTCCCCTCAGCGAAACTAAGAGTTTTCTGAGCTCCATGTCTCCTGAACCCAGGGAAGAAGGAGCCATAAGGATTTCTGTCTATGTGTTTGCTCAGTGGTTTTCATTACTAACTGCCCAGTTTCTCCTGTGACATTAGAAGTAGTAAACGAAGTAAAGAGCTTAGTGCATAAAGGTTTGCATCCTTTTTCAGATTCTCTGCACTGAAGGTACTTTCCGATTGCTCTGTATGCCTATGTATGCTGCATCATTTTGTAAGCTCACTGTCCTAGATCATATGTATTGATTCATTTGCTTTGCCTCGCTCAAAGAAATCTTGGTATTAGCACCTTTATTTTACAAGAAGAAAACGTTTTGATAATGATATAAAAGGCTAAGCTTAGTTTTGATAGCTTAATTTTTCAAATTTATTGTATGTGCCCACGATGCCTGCGTGGGCACACATGTGCCACCGCACACTGTGACAGCCAGAGGACACTTTGTGGAGTCAGCTCTCCTTTCACTCTTACATGGTTTCCAGGTATCACACTCAGATGCCAAGTTTGCACAGCTAGCACCTGCACCCACTGAGCATCCTACTGGCACTGAGTTATAATGGTCCATATTCAAAGTAAATTAAATTTGGGGGATTTTGTTGTATTTTTGGAGACGGTTTCTCTGTGTAGCCTTTGCTGTCTTAGAACTTGCTCTGTAGACCAGGCTGGCCTCCAAATCATAGAGATCTGCCTGCCTCTGCTTCTGAAGTGCTAGGATTAAAGGTGTGTGCTACAAAAAACCAACCAACAAACAAACAAAAAAACCCCAAAAAACACAAACAAACCAGGCATGCAAACAGTCTGAAAAATACAACACATAATGAGAAAATTAAATCAATTGAAACAGATCCAGATGTCAGGATTAGCAAATAAAAACATTAAAGCAGTTATTACAACTACATCCCACATGGTCTAAGAGCAAAAAGAAAAACAGTGTGTTAAAAAGAAAAGAAAGATACAAAAAAAAAGTATACCCAAACTTTAGCTGGGTAAGGTGCTACTGTTTCTGAGAGGAATAAAACAGTGGACCGTATGAAAAGCAGATTATGTAATGCAGAACAAATAATTAGTGAATTTGAAGACACAACAACAGAAGTTATTCTGACAAATGCACATGAAAAATACATACGTGTTTATGTGTGTGTAAAAATGTTTGAATTAAAAATAAATGCCGTTAATGAGGTTTGGAACAACAGTAAACAAAGCTTTAATTACAACTGAGTGCATGTAGATTGGTCAGGAGGTCAAAGAACAGAGAATGCCAGAAAAGCATAATTAAACGCATAGTAACATAAAATTCAGTTTACTAAAAACTGTATGCCCACAGTTGAAAACCTCCCAAGTGACTTCAGTCATAAACAAAATGTCATGTTCACAACTATATACACAAAAACACATAATATATGATCACCATATTGGTCCAAGCCTGACAAAAACACACATTATGTTCTGAAGGACACAAGTATCATAAGACCTCTCTTTTTTATTTTTCAGAATATGATAAATTTGTCCAACGATTTCATACGTGTACCTTTTGTATTCTGCTTAGTGTCGCCCCTATCCCCAGGATTCCTATCCTACACCTTCACACTGTTGTCTCCTCATAAGTCTTTCCCCCTCATTCTCATTTTTATGCTTTGTTTTTTGACTCACTAAATTTGACCAGTGCCATTTGTGTGACTATGGGCTCAAGCCTAAGGATTGTAGGCTGGTGAGTTCATCAGTGGGCATGTGACAGAAAATAATGTTTTCCACCAGCCTCAAACCAATCAGAAGCTGATTGGTAAGCGAGAAACAGTAGGGACCTGTGAGCCCCTCCCAAATTCCTGATCGCTCTTGATAGGTCTAGCCTTGTGTAGGTTCATTGTAAATGCTTGCAGCTGCCACAAAATCCTGACTGTGTTGGCTGTATCATGCCAAGAAGATAATATTTCACAACACTTCTCTCTGACTTCTGGCTCTGACATTCTTTATTCTCCCTCTTAGATCATGAATCCTGGGTTTTGAAAGGATAGTACAAATGTTCTCTTTAGGTCTGAGAATGTATCTAGCATCTTGAGTAGCCGTATATGTCAGTATTCACTGACATTTATTACCAAAAGAAGCATCTCTGATTAAGATTGACAGTAGAGTTTGTTCTTGGTTATAAATATAGATATTTAGAAGTCAGTTTCATATCATGACAGATAAGCTAAACAGCAGTTGTATGTTTTCCTCCAGGAGCTAACACATCAGCCATGGGCTACTGACTGACTTTACATTACTAGGTATGCATGTCCTTGAGTGCAGCAAGCCTCATATATATATATATACATATTAATAATTATATATTAATAATTATATTAATAATCATATATATAATTAGAAAAAGCATAGCTTAATTGGTATCCATAAAAATAGTAGTAACTCCAGTGTTACCATCTATACATAGTGATAGATTATAGGTAAGAAAATAGATTTTGTCTAAATAAATTATTTATTCATAATGAAGAATATAGTTTAAAAGAATGTTTTATAGGTTACATTATCACACACATATACACATTGAAAGTGAAACAATATACTAAATATAAACTATAAATATTATACCATCAAGAAGACAAAGCATCATAATAAACTCTTTGTTTTTTTTCAGAGCTGCATTTCCAATATTTCCTCCCTATTTCTTTTTCCTGGCCTCATGTTGCTGAGGTATTATTTATCTTTTTATATAATTTTTAAAGCATTTCCATAAATTCCATGTGATTTAGCTGTAGATACAAGTTGGATTTCTTTATTGCATGTAAATGCCTTCAACTTTATGGGGTATTATTTTTCTTGCTATTTAACAGTACACAATTCTAATCCAATGGATACAGTTAAATTATTTAACACAGTATTAACTACTATGATTCTATTATTCCATTCCATTAATATTCAGGGAACAAAATTTCTTCAATTTTATGCTTAAAAATGATTTAATTAGAGAGAAGAAGCAATTGTTTTGGATAATTTCATCTTTGGATGATGCCAGAAAAATTTGAGCAGATCTTCAAATCGTTGACTCGAAGATGACTCTCCTTTAAATTAAGTTGAATAAATGACTAATATTTTTCCTGTTGTATAATTACATGCTTACTTTTTGCTAAATGAATAAACAGTAGAAAATTAATAACTCCATATATTATCCAAACCAATTAAGACAGAACTGAAAGGTAAAATGCTCCTGAGACTATGTAAAACACTTTCCCAAAGTTATTTTTATTTAACCGACAAGATGAGCCATTTCTATTCTATGCAAGAGCATAAAATGAACAAAAATATTTTTTCTGGCTTCCCTGCGTATAAGCCCACAGGCAAATTATGGAAGAACACTCACAATAATTTAGACATAGGTTGATGTGGGATATTTATGTGTGTTGTGCAGTGTGGGGTAGGAGCCAAAGAACCTTCAAAGAAAGAAAAGAGATCTAAGGTTCCATTGTAATTCCTGAGATTTGTGGTAGTTGAGAGTAGTGAACATGGGCATGCTAATGAGAGGATTAATACAAGCTCACTGTGGAGGTGGGGTATAGACATAGAGGCTAGGTCCTAGAAGTGTGTGCAAAGAAAGGAATGGAAGGTTTAAATCAAATCTCCCAAGTCTAACTGCTTGTTTGTTTGTTTGTTTTTTCCTTTTATGGTTTCTGAAGAAGAGTTGTTTCCTACTTAGTATACAACTTCCAACAGCTCTGTTTCTCTCCCTTTGTTTCCAGTCTCTCATCTTCTGCCCTTCCAACCCCACATACTTGGAGAATCTGACGTTCATTATATCCTCGACTCGTCCAGTTTGACATTCATAACGCCTGTGTCAACTGCTCAATGCATGGCTTCATGTTAGAGAATTGCTTCTAAGAACTGGCAAAGTATTCAGTCCTGTTCGCTGCTGGTATCCAGATCCATGACAGAGTGGAGATCCGTATTTGTTCTTAATTTAGCATGTTTATTACTCAAAACTTGGATGAATTTATTATAAAATAATTAATGAGTAGAAATAGGCAACAAGCAGAGCTATTTTGTCTGGAAATAAGTTTTCCTCATGTACTGTATGAATTTAGAAAGAGCTTAAAGATAAAAATATTTAAAGGAAATTATAAACATGAAATTTCAAAAAATTAACAGCAGCATTAAAATGGACACCAAACTGCAGGTACTTTGAACTGTGTATTAGGATAAAAATGTGTTAAAAAAGAACACAGGATTTGTTGATCCTCACTTCACACTGTGAGAAATTACTAAAGCCTTTAATGATTCGAGGAAAACCTGGATAAAAACACATAACTAAACTTTCTCTAAGGTTGGGGAGTATCTGCAGAAAGAGATGAATGTAAAGGAAATAGAGAGATTAGAGAAAAAAGAGGTAGAGAAAATTATGGAGCCAGAAGAGAGTCACAGCCAGGACCACATCTGTAAGCGCTCGACATTGAAGGTTGAAGAGGTGAGGAAGGATGAGCCAGGCTTAATGGTGCTTTCAAAATATAGTTGAGATGAGCAAGAAAATAGCATTCAAGATTTTAACAGCTGTTTAGAAAATAAGATAGCTTGTTTAACCAGCTCTCTCAAGGATATTGATCAAAGCTTAACCAATGAGACATTGGCTTGAAAGATGGCAAGCATTTTATTTTCTTTCAAAGAAAATAGCTTGGCAGTATATGAGACAGGAAGATTTATCTAATAAATTCGGTTGAAGAATAATAATAAAAAAGAGCAATGAAAGGAATCCCTGAGAAGGTAATTTAATGAGAAAACATAGAGAGCACTATTTGCAGTAATTATTTTCATTATTAACATCATAGTCATTAGGAACAGGTGAATAGAGGTAAAGGACTTATGTCTGTGACTTTTCAAATAATAATGATAAGAATAATTTTTAAATTTGAGGATCTGCTGCTAAGTATCATTTGATGTCCACAATTAAGAAATGATTACTGCCATTTCAGAGATGATGCCGTTGAGGGTTTGGAACAAAACAAGCTTGTCTAGACCATACAATGCCTATATATAGTGTCTAAGATGCTCTGTGTCCATTCGAGCCCCTAAGCATTCAGCAAGAGCATAGTGCTGTTTCTTTGCAAAAGACATCATTTCTTTAAGACAATGCAAAAGCAAAGGGAGGGATGCACACATATCTTTTGAGTGGATGAGGAACACAATTGTGTAAACATGAGTTGGGATGGTTTTAATTTTCTCAGTAGGAGGTGAGGTTATGTGTTAAGAGGGAGGGGAGATGGCTGGCACTGGGGATTTGAGAGTCTTGGAAACATTTGGAACAGCTGCAGGGAGGAATGTGACAGGGAGTCAACAAGTGATAAAGAAAGGAATTGCTGAGATACAGCGAGGGCGGGCCCAGTTGAGGTCAGTTCAACTGGTCACTATTGTTTAGTGATTTGGGTTATGAATACTGAGAGAGGAATCAGACAATAAAAAATGTGGGGGTTGAGAAACTAGAGTTCAAAACGCTATGGAGAGGAGAGATCTTTGGGCAAGTTTTAAGTGCACCCTTGACCTGATTAATTTTTTTTCTGGTTTGGGTGGAAGAAAGAGGAAGGATGTGGCTCATAAAAGAAGACAGCAACAAGCTATTACAGAAGATGAAGATGGGAGGAAGGAGGACTTGGGACAGGACAGGAGAGGGCTGCCTAACAAAATACTTGAAAGAAACTAAGAGTTAAAAGCCAAGACCTTACTCATTTTAATCATTCCAGTAATGGAAGAAGAAAGATTCAGGGTCAGGCTATCGGACATCAGGGACAACGCCTGTACTCAGTAAGTATGCTAAGTGTAATGAGCACTATGATATCTTTTTATAAGATATGCTTACAGGATTTATATGAACAAAGAATTCCAATTCCTGAGTATCCATTAGTAAAACCAGATATGCCTTGCATTATGTGTGATTTTTACAAACTCCAAGTGCACTGCTTCACACATCATGTGTCATGTGAAAGCCTTTGGGGAAGGGACACACCTGTTAATTCTTACTAACACCCTCAGACATATTTTATGAGTTAGGCTGTGGAGCTCTAGAAGATTTTTAGCTCTTGCAGCTGGATGAAGCTGCACATTTTGAATGCCTGAAATCTGACCTAAATGGTGTTGACATTAGAGTGACCGTGAGTGATGGAAAAGGAAACAGAAAGTCTTGGATTTTCCCCTCAACAGAGACTTCTTCTCCTCAAATTAATAACAACAGATTTAAAAATATCTCTTGAATTGCAGAGTGCAGCCAGCAGTACAGCTGTCTCCTTATGAAAGGCTCAAGGGGACTCCTGCCTTCCACTTTAAATCCATCCGCTCATAAAATGTTCCTTGTTGTTTTGCTAGAATGTCTTATAGGTTAGTGTTTTGTTTTAATTTTTAATTTAATGTCTCTTCCTTTTTAGGGCTTAAGTATCAAGGGGAAAGATCTTCAGCATTTGATATAAATAACTTTTGTAATCTACATTTATTTTGCTATGAATTAGATAAAACAGAAAAGGGGGACATAATTAAATTTAACACATACATATTTACTTACAAGCAAAATATTAGTTGTTAGAGAGATTCTAAGACAATCGAAGTGTATTCTTTAGTCTCAGAACTGATGTAACTTAGGAAGACCACTGGCACTTAGAGATAATGTTACTTTGTTTTAAGTTTTCCAGAGTACTTTTGCGATATAAAGGACAAAGATATTACACAAAATGTGTCTTCAAAGTCATTGAACTCATTGAGGTTAAGTAGGGTTTTGATCGTGGATTTAAAAATTTATAAAATGAACAAAAGTCAAGGTAGACAGTATCTTAATATCTTGGGTAGCATGCAAACAAGTGAAGATAATTTTGTGATGTAATAGACTACATTGAGCAGAAGTCAAAGTATATTCAGGGAAACATGCACTGTAAAAGGGACCTTGAAGCCATGAATGGACAATTGAGAGCATTTTCAATATTCCTGTAATGTTTGGCTACAGAATAAAAGGAGAGCTCTGTAGTCAGAGGTGAATAGCAAAGACATGTGAGCAGCTGAGTAAACTAATCTCTTTCCTATCTATCTGTCTATCTATCTATCTATCTATCTATCTATCTATCTATCTATCTACCTATCATCTGTCTGGCTAATCTATCACCTATAACCTATCTAGCTATCATCTGTTATTGGTTTATCCCATTCTTAGATAGCTATCATATTTATGATTTGCTTATCTATCCAAACATCTTCACAGAAATGAGTAAATATACAAAAAGCTGTACATACACAATTGAGAAATAATTAGGTGCTCATGAATTCATCTTTGCAATCTGTGCAATAAATTGTCTGTCTTCTCTGAAAGGGCTTCTTGTCTCCCTCCCATTTTGTTTTGCTTTCAGTTTTATGGGATAATACTTAAACATAATATTTATCTTCTTAGGAAAAGTAAGTTTACAGTACCATATTATGAGCCACAGGATCTCCATTGTGCAGTCTCTCTCTGGAACTTACTTGACTTGCATATCTCCAAGTTTACACTCTTAGGCCAATAGCTTTCCATTTGTACTTCCTCTCCAGAAGCTAGCTTCATGCTTCTCTGGAATTAGTGTTTTATGTTCTACACATGAGTAAGAACACATAGTGCTTATCTGTTTATGTTTGGCCGGATATCCACTCATACTGATGGAAACTCAGAAGAAGGAGAAGTAATCTACATGCCTTCTGCTCCTTCTCTTTTTGGCACTAAAACAGACTTGCTGCCTTGACTAATTCTCAGACTAGACACAGCTAAACATCAGTTCTCTCTACTTCCACTCCCATTCCATGAGTAGCTTTTTTTCTTTTCTTTTTCTTGGTTATTTTATTTATTTACATTTCAAATGTTGTCTCCCTTCTTGGTGGTTTCCCCTCTGCAAATCCTTTATCCCATCCACCCTCCCCTTTGCCTCAATGAGGGTACTTCCCCCTAACCCCCGTTCCTGCCTCACCTCTCTAGCATTCCCTGATGTTGGGGTATCAATCCTCCATAAGACCAAGGGCTTCCCCTCCCATTAATGCCAGATAAGGCAATCTTCTGCTACATTCGTAGATGGAGCCATGGGTTCCTCCATGTGTACTTTTTGGTTGGTGCTTTACTACCTGGGAGCTCTGGAGGGTCAAGTTAGTTGATATTGTTGTTCTTCCTACGGGATTGCAATCCCCTTCAGTTCTTTCAGTCCTTCCCCTGACTCTTCCATTGGGGTTCCCAGGCTCAGTCTGAAGGTTGGCTGTATCTTCATCTGTATTGGTCAGGTGCTTGCAAAGCCTATCAGGGGACTGCTATACCAGACTCCTGTCTGCAGCACTTCTTGGCATCAGCAATAGTCTTTGAGTTTGGTGTCTGAAAGTGGGGTGGTCTCTGGATGGCCTTTCTTTCAGTCTCTGCTCCATTTTTTTGTCTCTGCATTTCCTTTAGATAGGAACAATTCTGAGTTAAAATTTTTGAGGTGTGTGGGTGGCCCCATCCCTCAACTAGGAGCCATGCCTATCTACTGGAGATGGTCTCTACAGGTTCTATCTTCCCTTTGTTGGGTATTTAGGCTAAGGTCATCCCAGTTGTGTCCTGGGACCCTCTTGCTTCCCTAGCATCTTGGACTTTCTAGTGGCTAATTCCCAATTCCCTAATGGAACTAGAAAATATCATCCTGAGTGAGGTAACTCAGACACAAAAGAACAAACACATATGGTATGTACTCACTGATAAGTGGATACTAGCCCCAAAGCTCAGAATATCCACAATACAACTCACAGACCATATGAAGCTTAAGAAGAAGGAAGACCAAGTATGGATGCTTCAGTCCTTCTTAAAAGGGGGAAGAAAATAATCACAGGAGATAGAGGGAGGGAGGGACCCGGGAGGGAGAGAGGAAGGAGGAGAAAGAAAGGAGGGGAGGATCCATGAGCATCTTGAGGAGACTAAACCTGCTTGTAGTTTTGTATTGCTTATGTTCGTTCCAATTTAAGCACCATTCATAAATTATAAATAGAATGATGAGGATAAATAAAGATTAAAACAATCCAAGTTTACTTTTACCATCATGATAAGTAAAAACAAACAAACATATAAACAAACAAAAAAACCAAAAAATCTTAACCAACTTCCTTTCTACTCAGATAGATGGTATGAAATGACAATAAAGATGAATGTAGCCCAGGTTGCCTCAGTATACACTTGGCTCATATAAAGCTAATGAAAGGATTTCTTGGGCATCATAACAGAGACACAAAGCTGGTAAGCAGAAAGTTATATAAAAATACAAGAAATCTGAAAGCAATACAACTAAAAGGTGTTAAACTTGGCATTTGAAAGATATGAAAAGAGTTACTGCTAACCTTGTGCTGAGTGAATGTAATTCTCTATATACTCATAAAATCTTAGTAAATTGAATTTTAGTTGGTAGTACCTTCTTTGTGCAATATTTTTTTATAAAACAAAAATAAATAATTATAATTTATAAGAGAAAATAATTGGGTGCTGATTCCAGTACCCAATTAATTTTTTGAGCACCAAAATGATAACTTTGAGAACCAACATAATTAAAAAAGTAAAATATCATCTAATTAATTTTATTTGGAAAACAATCTTCAGGCAACTAGCAGCAAAGCCGTAGCCTTTAAGTCATGGTTAAAGAGAGTAGTAACTCTGAGTTATGTGCTTGAATTTAAAGATGCAGAGTTAGGATCTATGTATAAGAAAGAACAGGTGATCTTCATCTTTCTGGATCTAGGTCACCACAGTACAGTCTTTCCAAGTCACATCCATTTACCTGCAAAACTGATTAGAATTCCATTATGTATGTTTCCCACATTTTTATTATCCTAAATGATGGACTTCCATGCTGTTTCTATTTTCTAGCAACTGTGAATAGAATAGCAATGAAAAAGGATGAGCAAATATCCTTATGGTAGAACACATAGTCCTTGTATATGTGCTCAGGAGCAGCATAATAGAGTCTTATGGTAGACCTCTTTTTAGATTATTGAGAAATCCCTTCACTGATTTCCATAGTTTCAAAGTTACTATTTCTCTTTCCCCATGTCCTCACCAGAATTTACTGTTGTTTGTTTCCTTATTAGCCATTCTAAGTTGAATAATAAGTTGATGTCTTATTTTTGAGTTTTGGATATTATTCTTCTACTAGATGTAAACCTGGGGATTTTTTTCTCTCACTTTGTGGCATTTGTCTTCAGTCTATTGTTCTCTTTGTTGTATAGAAGCTCTTTAGTTTTATGAGATCTGATTTGTCAATTTTGGGACTGTAACTTTTTGAGAAAATAGACTTATTTATTCAGAAAATCCTTTCCATTGCTTACATGTTGTTGAATACTGCTTATATTATCTCCCAGTTTAGCAATGAGGTAACTGATACATGTGTGGTTGATTTTTGTACAGAGTAAGAGAAAAGGGTCTAACTTCATTTTCCTACATCTGGACACCCAGTTTTCTCAACACCATTTGTGGAAGATGTTGTCTTTTCTTGTGTGTATTTTTGGCATCTTTGTGGACTATCACATGGCTATTGTTAGTTGGACATAATTTTGCACCATTTCTTCTGCTTCTCAAGTCTATATTTCTGTTTTGCTTCAGTATTATGTTGGTCTTATTGCTTTGTTCTGTAGTATAATTTTAGATTCAATACAGTACTCCTCCAGCATTATTTCTTTTACTCATAATTGTCTTTGTTATCTCGGCTATTTTTTGTAGATGAATTTTAATCAAGCAACATGGCTGCTCTGGCAAAGGATTACATCCAAAGACCTAGGTATTTATGATTCAGCCAGAATGCAGACATGTCACATATTACAGTACACCAGTGAACATCCTTAGTACACACTGCTAATCCCTAATGATGAAGGTAAGGTTATTTTGTAATAGGAAACAACCATGTTTCAAAGTAATGTTTGATTGAGGAGCAGACAGAGTGGTGGATCAGAGAAATATTTGGCAGAATCATTCAGAGATAGGATATGCCCAACTCACAAGAGAACAGCATAGGAACGAGAGACTACTTAAGAACAGCTAGGAAGGTAGAGCGAGAGAGAGCACAAGTGAGAGCAAGGAAGGGGGGGAGGGAGGGAGGGACAGAGAGAAAGGAGAGAGGTGGTATGTGTATCATAGATGATAGTTTGGTCAAGACAGTTTTACAAAGGCAGATTGCTGACAGAAGAAACTAGGCACAGGTAAACACAGAACAAGCTAGAGAATAAGGAGACAGAAGATTAGAACAGATTGCCAAAGTTAGTATGAGACTAAGCAGAGAAATTCAGTCAGAAACCAAGAGAAAGCCAACTTGAATTAGTCAGTTTAAAGATTAGACTGTATTGAGGATAGAAGCTTCCAAGCCTAGGCCTACAGATAGAAGGGAGAAAGAAACAGTCTAGGCTCAACACAAGCCATGTATTCACATGGTTTGGATATGGCTCTCATCTCATTCCTTCTTCTGAGGAAGCAAAAGTAACATTTACAATTTTGTGTTTCCATTTTTTTGGTGAGAATTTCATGAGGGCTTTTAAAAATAGCACTTACTCTGTGAAGGACTTTTTCTATTATAGTAATTTTCATAATATTCTACCAAATCATAAGTGTGAAAAGACTTTCCATCATTCATTTTAAAATTTCATTTAATTTCAACTTTTTAAAAATCTCTCTTGATTTCTTCTTTGATTCACTCAGCATTCAGTAGAGTATTGTTTAATCTCTATGAGCTTGTTTAATTTCTTGTTTTTGATACTTTATTTACATTTCAAATGTTTCCCCCTTTCCAGATCTCCAGCTTGTTTAATTTCTAATGATTATTTTTGCTGCTCCTTAATGAGCCTATTGCACTGTGGTCAGATAGAAAACACAGAGTTCATTCAAATTTTCCTGTTCGTTTTGTAACCTGTTCTTTGTACCTACGCTAGGGTTATGTAGAATAATGTGCATTTTGAATGTTTTATGTGAAATATCCAAAAGATATTTGTTAGGTTCATTAGTTTATTTTTTCAGAGGGTATAATAAATGATGGCTGCTTGTTTCCTGTTCTTATTTGTTTAAAATGCTTTTTTCCCACGATTTCACTTTAAGGTGATAATTATGCTTGATTTTTTTTTTGTAGATAACAGAGATACAGATGTTTCTTAATCAATTCAACTACCCTGTATTGTTTGACTGTTCATAGCTACGGTTTCCTGCACAACACCACATCAGTAAACCTTCTAACATGGACTGGGAAAAGATGCATAAGATCCTAACCCTTTAGAAGAGAATAGGCAGTTAATAGCTGCTGTCGGAGTGGTGAGTCAGTTTTCTTTGGGCATGAGATCCCTGATAGGTTAGAGGTTGCCCATAGGTTAGTGGTCAATCCCATACCCATGTGCATATGGGTAACATTAATTGGGGCAAGGATTATAGAAGACACATTTGAGAGGGAGGGGCTGGGCAACACAGGAAGAGTTGGAAGGGAAAGAAAGAGAGAAAGAGAATATTTGGATATTGTTATTAGAAATTATATAGAGTTCCATCAGAGTCATATGTTTCTGGAGGAAATTAGGATTTCTCTGTAGGGGCTTTTAGTTTCATTAATAAAATAATTTAAGAACAGACTTAGAAACTTAAAGACAATTTTAGTAGGGTTTAAAATAATAGTCTCTAAGCAAGCAAGTTGTAAATCTCAGCCACTGTGCAGAACTGGAAGACAGGGAAGAGCTGGAGGGAAGGACATGCCATTTGAATTGAGCCTCATGTAGACAAGTGGTCACATTATGTAGAAGAAGCTTGATAGAAAGAGTAAGCAATTCCAAAGTACCGTAAGAAGCAAACATAAGCTCTGACCATCAAGCAAAAGACATTCTAAAGAGAAGAAAAGAAATGGTTAAGTTTTTCTGAGTCCATTCAGAACTCAGAGATGTGGGCAGACACAATAGAGCTATAGGCTGGACCTGAAGGTGAGAATTCAGGACAGGAAAAATACACTATCTCTTAAAAGGGATAATTATTCCTTCTACCTTTTTGTACAGCTCAAGGGAGATTAAGCTTCCTGGAGAATTGGACTAACTCTTACAAGAAGAGAACAATGACATATCTACATCTAGAGGTAGTCTCTTATGTAATAATATGATGAAAATACATTGTACTCATGTATGAAAATTTCAAAATAATACTGTAAAAGTTATTTAAAATTTTACAAAAATATTAATTTTAATAACGAAAACATAAACTACATTGGGTTAAGTCAAAACATAAAATATAAGTTATGCCAAAGTAGCTGAGATGCTGAAATAAAACTAAATGCAATCCAGCTAGCTTACATGGTTTTCACACGAACTTGATAAGCTTTGTGCTTATTAGTGTAAGGGAATTTCACTGATCTGTAGGCACAGACTATAATTCCCTTCTTCCTATATTTTATAAAGTCACTGTATGCACATGTATAAAAACATGCATTGTTCATTCACATTTGTCAATTGGGTGTGTATCAAGGGATTTATGAGTATGGAATAATGTTGCATTTGCGTGTATATATACTATTTTAAAATACTTTTAAATTTTTTAAAATATTTTTGCATATTTGATACTTTCTTAGTTTTAAATCTTAAAAAATTGATTGGCAAAGACTTTCATGATTCTTAAATTGTCCTTAACTCATGGACCCCTTTGTCTTCATAGCAGTCATTCCTTTGGTGTCATTCCAGTTGGAAAACAAGACTTCAAATGTTGTTTCTTTTACCTAAGCTAATTGCAAACAATGTCCCCCCCACCCTTTTTTTTTTCAGAAAGAAAAGAAAGAGATGTTTGGCTCATTGGAGAAACTTTCTGTACTTGGTCTTAGTTGCTAGCAGTTTAGATCACTGTAGAGCCTACATTCCCCCTTTGGTTTTCCTCAATGAGGATTTTCTAGTTATAATGATTTTACTCCTAATTGAGTTTCTGTTGTGAAATTATTTTAAGCAAAGATAGTTACAAGAATTTATTTTGGATGATTATATACTTTTCATTACGGAAATCCTCCAATCTATTGGTTAGGCAACCTCAGAGCTCACACTCCTGATCTGGCAGGCATCTAGGAAAACATTGAGATGCAAAAGTCAGAATGAGGAAATACCAAGGTCTAATAGAATTTCCCATACAGAAAACCACCGAACAAACTGATTTGGCCCTCAAGCTGTGCAAGGAAAAAAAGACATACAACTTCTCCAAAGAAAGCCAACTAATTCCAAGAACAGGCTGTCTCAGTCTTCATTTCATACTTGGATTAGTAAGTGCTATTCTGAGCTTGTTTTCTGTTTGAAAAGCCTTCAGGGTTGGAGGACTATTCAACTGCTGCATTAACTGGTAAAGTTAAATAGCTTGCCCACTACTGCATTTGCCCTAACACCACATGCTCAGCGCTCAGCACAACCGTTGGCCACCTGTACTCAGCATGTTCTCACACATGGTCGTTAACCCTGAAAACTAATGCAAGCCAAACAAAGCCTGAGGAAGAAATGGGTTGCAGTAAGAAAACAATTAAAAAGTCACCTGTTGTGAAGAGACATATTTAATCAAACCTGCACAAATAGACCACCCAAGACTAAACACAAGGGTTTCTGAGTCTGGCATTCACAATACAGGTGCGTTTTTGTGAATGGGGGATTGTGATGAATATGTACTTGCTTGATCTGTTTGAACATTCAGGATAAAAGTGTTAATAAATTGTGTGGCTTTTCACAAATATTCAGGATATTTTTTTTCCGAAAAAAATTATCTTTTATCCATTTGACCTTTAATAAGATTATAGACCGACATATCAGATAGAATATATTTGACTCAATATTTGTCAGTTTCTAGGCCTATCAATGATGCAAAAAACTTAAAGTTAGAATGTTTTAATAAAATTGTCATATTAACCATTCTAGAATGAATTTAATATACCTGAAGAAAGTAGTCTTTATATTTTTCATTATGTTGTGTCAGAAGCTTTTATATGATGACTTTGGAACAGCCACAATACCAATTTTATTGTTTTCTTTTCGTTTAATTAAAAATGGCCATGCACATCATTACATTTCACTACAGTAAGTCTGAACCAAACTTTGTTTCTGTGAGCTCCACCCCCATCTGCTTCTCCACCCATCTTCTTTCCTCTTGAAACCTCCCACCCCTCTATAGACTCCTTTCCACATCTTATAAGTTGGCAGATGAATTCTTTATCTACTTTAGGTGGAGCCATGCATTTCTAAAATTTCAAAATTGTAATTTCCTTCGTGGAGAAATTTTTAATATAGTCCTTTAGTTTTATAGAATATTTGAAAACATTTCAGAACAATTAAAATCATTTCATGTTGTCTAAAATCCCCTTTTGAAATTTAAAAATTTCAATTATTCACAACACTATATGGGTGTTCGTGTGACAAATTACTTTGTCTTACTGCTTTGCCTCTACTCTGATCCGCTCATTCCTCTACTTCCTCCTTCCTTTGAGCCATAGGGAACTGCTGGCCAGGGTTAGGAAGGAAGTGAATTTCTACACTACAGCCCTCTACCTGACATAGTCTGTATTGCTTTTCAAAGACCAGCCCCTCAGTGAGATCATTGTCTTCTTTGGTATTCTAGAAGAGATAATTCCATCTACCACTCCAAAACAGTATCCTGAAGGATTGTGTTTTAGTTTTAGATCAGTTGAGCTAGGGCCTGTGTGAGTTCAGCACATTTCTGTTTCCTTTGTAAATTTATATTTTACTTTTCAAAACTGAATGAATTTAATTTTCTCATAAGAATTGTCGAGAGAGGTCTGTCATCTATTAACATCGTTGGTTACATTAAAGGGCTATTATACTAAAATTTGGAAGAATATGTTTTCTAAAAAAAAAATACACACATTCACTCACCTTTTAATATATGAAAATTTGACTAAATGTTCTTATTTATTTATATAAAGTGTGAAATGTAGGCACAGGTAAACATGGTTTCATTGCATGGAGGACAGCCATTGTAAATTTAACTTAAGGTCAATAATAATTAAATCAATCCACAAGAGCTTAATTTTGTGATTATCTCTATAATGATTGTACTTAGTAGAGTAAAAAGTTGAAAACTTTCAAAAATACTAATCGAATGAATGAACGTTATACATCTGGTGCATAGTTACCTCCTGGAACTTATGGGGTAATGTAGTTTCTACACCAAGACTCAGTTATGTAAAAGGAAATTAAGTTATGAATAATGCTTTGCTACTTTTGGTTCTTAATCTGCTCGCTTTAACTATTATTATTGGAGCTCATTGCATTCTTCTTATCCCCTCTTTATTTAATGATCTTCCCTCAATGCAAACTTCCTCTTAATCATATTTACCCTAAAACTATTCTATCAAGGGTACCAATAACTTAGACTATCTTATGTTCATTTTATATCAAGTTAGAAAAGATATTGTTTAGTTTATATTTATGAAGAATATTGTTTTCTCTACAATCATAAAGTCAGTTTTATTCCACCTCAGCTTACATAGTCAAGACATTTTTCCTGTTGAGAGACAACAGGACAGATCCTAATTTCCTGTTTCAGAAGAAACTGAACACTTCGCACAGAGGACATACTAATTTGAGCTGGACCTAACTTGAAAATCCTTCCTGTGTTGATTTTTATAGTACCAGAAAGTCTTCTGCAAGCTGCCAAAGGATGGAAGCAATAAATATCCGTATTTAGCTAACAGTGAAACGTATGAACCACAATGATAACCAGCCTAGCAGAATGTCCCTAAAAGTGCAACAAAGATGCTCATCTCCTGTCAGTAACTAACAGATCTTTGATTAGACATAAGACCAAGAGGAAAATAATTCCTGGTATTAGAAAGCTAGCTAAGCTTAGCCTAGTAAGGTTACAGCTCTTAGAAAAAGAGATCTCACTACCACTGTACTAGACCAGCATAAACTCAACCACATTCTAAACTAATATTCATTGACAAATGTAGTTCTTGCCCATTTCAAAAGAGTTTCTTTGTATAGAAAAGGAGGTGATAATAGAAAACTACCACTGGCCATAATGTAGATATCAACTAATGGCAGGAAGCCTGGTCCAGTGGATACATCTACAGTACAACTCTTGAGCCTAAAGCTCAGGGAAATCATTAAAGACGAAGTGGATAGATTTGCGGAAGTCAGAGGACAAGGAAGAAGGCTATAGCATGGCATCTTCTAGATATGACATGGATCCTTCACCCGTTAGACCTTACAGTATCTCTGGCTGAATGACACCTGATTGGCAGCAACATCAATGGACATGCTAACATGGAAAGGGGGAAGAATCACAGGACTTTCCTCTGGAGGATGAACTAGAAGCAACTAATGACTGATTTAGTCTTTTTCAAGGATGAAATCTCTAATTGGTTAATACAAAATGGCCAGTTCTGAAATTGTGTACACATTAGCAATATTAAATGGGTACATCAGGTTATATTTATTTATCTATACATATGTGTGTGGAACAACACTAATCAATGAAAATGAGGTGATTAGTTTGAGAGGAAGTGAGAGGGCTGTTCTGTTGTGAAGCATTTTTCCTAGATTGAGGCATTCTATCTTTCAGGGAAAGTCCTTAGATAGGAGTTAAACAGCCCAAAATAGCTTCAGGAAGTCCCTGAAACTGACCATATTCCCTAGACTTCCTCCCCTTCCCATGATAGACAAGCTAAACTGCAAAGAAACCCTGAGACTAGACCAGCTGCCTCGAAGAAGCAGAAACCATCCCAGCTGCCTGGAAGATGTACAAACCAACTGCGTCACTTGGAAGGGACACTCTCCAATTTGTTGAGCTGCCTGCAGGCTGTGCACTGAGCTCCAAGTTCTCCAATTTTGTGTGCTGTGGCCTATGCTGAGGTGGGCCTCAGTAATGCAGTTATCCTTGAGTCATTTCTACTTCTCTAAGTAACTCCTCACTCATATTCCTGTAAATTAATCCCACTAAAATTTGTGGGTTCACCAAGTTGGACTTTGGCGGTATCTGTGCTTTGAAATGTTATGGGCTCCATATCTGGAGTGAGTAGACATGTGTAGTGTCTCCCTAGGAAAAGTTTTGTCACCCAATAACATGAACAACAGCATGGGTTGAGGGGAGAAAAAGGAAGCTGGGAAGTAATGTATGTATATTTTGAGTTTTAAAAAGTGAAAGAAGAGAGCTCATGCTGTATTCTGCTTTGGCTCTGGGTGCAGACACTAAGGTACTCTTCAAGTAACATTTTCAAGAGCATCATCAGCAAAATGATTTCAGTGCTTAATTTCTAATTTCCAATGGTGAAGACTGGTCACCTAGGTAGAGCTTCCTCTGTTCACTGCATTCCCCCCATTTAGCATTTCATATTTTTCTCTTTTAAAAATTGATCAAAGGCTCATATTCCTAATGCTTCAAAGACTCTATTCATTTTCTTAATATGGGATCCATCCATATTTAATATTGGTCTGACCTGCTCCTTGTAGTGCTGACTCTATTTACCAAGTAGCCCTGGGTGAGTGTGCGTGTGTGTGTGTGTGTTTGGTCCCTTTTAAAAATTATTTTTTTGAGAACTTTGTAAATGATTTGATCGCACTCACATTCCTCTCCCACCTCTTCCCAGGTTCACCTTCTTCCTTTGCAAACAACTTCACATGTTTGTTTTGTTTTTATATCATACATCTCACCGGGTGTCTTTTCCAATTTGTAAATTTTATTTTTGTACTGAGATTGAACCCAGTGCCTTCAGCACCTATGCTAGTACACCACATGCCTGTTTCCTGGTATTAAATTTCAACTTGAATTTACATCAGATGTTTTATTTTGACTATTTTATTTTAGAAACCCTCTGTCTTTTCTTTGTGTAGTATGTGGTCCTAAGTGTTTCTGAGGCTTCTGCCACTTCTAAAAATACAGACCCACAGTTTGAAGAGCATGATTTATGGCACAATGAAAGTAACTCTTGCTTAAATATTTTCCTTGTTTTGTTCCTTTAAAAGCACACAATGATACATATGTATTCCTTTTAGATTCGTTTTCCACTGTTTTTGCATCAGCTTAGTATTTATGAATTCTTTTACTAGTAATTTCCATTTTATTCCTCCTCTATGGGCTCCTTTGATATTAACTACTGTGAGAATAATTCCCATCACCAAGCTGCCCCAGCCTTAAGGCATCAGATGAAACGATAAGATCTTTTAATTGAGTAATGGACGAATACCAGGTCTGAGAGACAAAGGACTTTCCTAGCATTGTGATCCTTAAATGACAGGATGTTTGCAAAGCTATTACTATAAAGTAAGTTCTCTGAAATGTCCGTATTACAGGTAGTTAGATCTTAATTGACTCATGTGAAATGTCATTTTATAGTCTCAAGTAGACATTTTATTCCTTTAATGTACATACTGAATTTTGGCTGTTTTGTATAATATTTACAGTTGAGCTAAGTAGACAAATAATTTGCTGATAGTTGGATTGATGACAGACAGATGGGAAGGGAAACAGAGATACAAACAACAGTAGTAACAAAATGCTTCCAAGGCAGAATCTCTGCAAGATGATCGGAAGCAGGAATTGGACAGGATATGAGGGTTGCTGGCAAAGCTTTCCAGAAATAATATCCTAAAAGAAAGCAGATTTCATTCTTTTTGAAAGTTTCTCTTTTAAATCATAGTTGTGTGATGTGAAAACCTTAAACATGTAACCACAAGACTGTGAAGTTTGGATTTCTGTTTCCTCCATACATTAATTTATTACTGACAAGAGAATAATACAGAATACAATGCAAAAAGATTAAACACTGTTACTTTTGAAGATGTAGAGCTCACTAATAGAAAACAATATTAATGGGAACTGCAATGCATAGTTAAAGCAGAAAAAAATCTGCAAAATACATTCCAGGAACATTACAATAAAACTTTTGACAAAGTGGGAACCAGGAAGGGAAATGAGCTTTAACAGAAAGAAAAGAAGTTTACAACCTCTTGTGGCTCAAGGGAGAAAAAGCTCACCCACATAGCTCCCTTTAAGAGTTTTTCCATGTTTAACTAGCTACATGGAGATTCCCATATGGCTATTAAAGAATTTATATTATCAAATAGAAAAATAATAAGTATATTAAAAACAGTATATAATCATGCTATTGGAAGAGAAGGACAAGGCCATGAGCACATTATAGTTCTTAAGTTTGGAAGAGCAGGCACTCAATAAATGCCACGCATAGTATGAGCTTTGAGAGGCTACTTTCTAAATCCAATAGGTAACTAAATAAATAATGCAGCCTTGATAGCCCTCAAAATAGAAAGTAAATGGTCCATTAAGAGAATGCATTAAGAAATCTTATTGACTCAGACTTGGACCCTTCAAGTTCTCCATTATTATCAAAAAAACTATTGATGCACACATCAATAGTTACCCACATAGAAAACAGTCTTGTTAAAAACACCTTCAGTCCATAAATTCTCATCTTTTGTCAGCTATTGACCAATGCTTCTAATTAGAGATTTTATGGTTTTTATAGTGTTATAATTTTTTGCTTTAAAGCTGCATTTTAAAATGATCAGGTTTATTTTTAGAAAGTGATAGCCATCAACATTTATAATTATGTTGAGTTAATATACAACAAAAAGTTTTTGCGTGTCCACTATGTCTGCTTGTTCTTTCCCATGAGAAGGGTAGAGAGTAGTGTGTTCCTTTTTCCATAACAGTAATCTTAGAATGAAATCATTTAAAATCATTTTCTATAAAAGAAACAACAGCTGAGGTTCCTCTGATATGAACTGTATAAAAATGCTTCCTCTGCTTGCTGAATAGAATACTCATTTTATATGAATCCAGAATACAGACACATCATTCTACATTATTTAACAGAATAATGTACATACTTTATGAATGGCAGTATTTTCAGCTTCAGACCATATGCTATTCCCGATCTTTCAATCCATGTTGGTGACATAACTCCAGTGAAAGGGTTAACATCATCTTCCTGTCCATGGGATTGCCAATGAGCCCTGAAACACAAAGCTGCACAGTTATTGAAGACAACAGTATGGGGGGTATCTCCAAGTTATAGCATGATCTACATCTCTCTGTTCTTCCTCAGGGAGAAAGCTGATGACAGTTGTGCTCTGCCTCATCCTTTGTGCCCATGTGTTTTTTCATGCTCCCCTTCCTGTATCATTTCTCCCTATTCCGCTCAAGTTTTCTCTCCCATTCTCCTTCTTCATAATGATTTCTTTGTAGTCATAGACTCCACCACTCCTGGGCCTGGTTTTGGGAGGGCTCATTCATTATTACAGCTTTAAAAGAAAACCTCTCATTGCTTCAACTTCACAATTTCCTGCCTCCATTTTCAGTCAGCAGATACATTATAGCCCAGTTTCTACAGAAAGTAGCTACTGGGCCAGAGAGATGGCTCAGCCGTTAAAGGCTAGGCTCACAACCAAAGATATAAGAAAGTAGGTACTTTTACATACATTTTATTTGAGATGGATTTAGCTGTTATGTAAATAATTATTTGGATACCTCTGCTTAGCAGTTTATTCAGCCAGGAGTGAATTAAATATGTGTGCCTTGGAATTTTCTGGAAACAAATTGTAATCTCTAAAACTTAATAATACGGGAACAAAGTTGGAAGGTACTTGTTCTTTAGTGAAAGGGAAGGAAATAAGGTGATATTATTGAAGAGATGGAGAGTAGGTATCTGGAAAATATTTTGACAAAGGAAAAGTGGAAAATAGAAAAGCAAAGGGAATTGGAAGAAATGAAAGAAGGAGGAGACAGAGGCTAGAGGAAAAGCTGTGAAAGAGCAGATGAATGGAGGACAGGAGAGAGGCAGAGGAGCGCAAGGAGAAAGGCTAGGTTTCCATACTAGCAACATTACCATTATGTACTGTTTGTGATGCTGAGGTGACAGCTTCTGAAACCCTTATTCTGCTTGGATGAAGGCTCCAGAATGCATCTCGTTCTCTCTCCTTTCTGAGGTCCATGTTTGACAGTTGTCTGCCACGTATGCTTTTCTTTTATTTACATTCCTTCAGGAACATTGTAACTATTAACCCATCCTTTCAAGTCAGAAGTCTTCTTCCTCTTGCCCAGAGCAAGGTATATTTATTTTTGTACTTAAGAGAGAAAGGAAAGCAAAAGGAACTCCACATGATTTGTTATAAAATTCATTATTGTTCTAATTTAAATAATTGGATTAGATTACAGATACTAGTGATAGATATTCTTAAATTTTTTGTCTTAAAGTTTAAAATAAAGATAATTCTGAAGGACATTAATCATATAAAAATGTTATATTTATTTTATGAATTTTTTATTCTTAAGATTTTCATACTGTTTTTCCATAAACATCCATATAGTCACTAAAATACTAAAATATACAGTTTAGAATAGTTCCATGAATTACCAGTCACTAAGAAAATAAAACACAAAAAGGCCCACAATAAGGCAATGACAAATCATAGATTTATAATATTTACATTTGTATATAAAATATGCATAATTTTGCATGTAAGCTTGTGCTATCACATCTAACTACTGAGCAATAGAAAACACTTTCTATTTTTTTGAGCGTAGAGTTCTTTAATTGGAGGTAGGTCTTGGACAGAAGGAACAAGCAACAAGTTGACATTTGTAGGGAGGGCTTGAATTGACCAAAAAAAAAAATCATTGGACAAATAAAGCATCCGAATATGAATGTCATTAAACATTTGTTACATATAATAATTTATATGCAATTGAAAATATAATTTTCATTAATTACAGCTTCCTTATTTTTAAAGGCATTTATTTTCAAGAGCATCATTAAATTACTCCATCCTTCTCTTCCCTTCCTCAAACATTCAGATATGCCTCTTCTTGCCCTCTTTGTCTTTAAAATAAATAGCCTCTTTTGGAGTTAATTGTTGTTTTACACAACACACACACATACACACATCTCTAAATACATTCATGCAATATGCTCAATTTATGTAATGTTACTTGTATATATGTTTTCAGGGCTGAAAACTAAACATGGTCTTGCAACATATCATATTTTCCTGATTATTTGTATAGCTTGTTTTCTCTGATGTGAGTGACTTTTTTCTTTACAAAATATTTCCCCTTATTTATACATTGACAATACTATTAGAATATTTATAAACAAAGTCTTCACTATCATTATGATGTCCTAAAATTCAACTTTTTTATTATGTACTTCATGTAGTTCTTTTTGTGTGTGCAGGAGAGTTTTTTTTTTTTTTTTTTTTGAGTTATCTGAGCTGCTTTCCAATCCGAGTGGTTTTCTGTCTCAGTTGCCATCCAAGCGTTTACCTTGAGACTCTTCTATAAATCATTGTCTGCCTCTGTATTGATTTGCCCGTTTCCTGAAAGCCATGACTGCTTTATTGGTAGAGTACTCTCAAGAATCTACTTTTAGCTTTCTTTAAAGGGATACAGGAGCGAGTGAGGTGATAGTTTGTTAAGCTGTTGTCTGACTCTAATCTATACTTGCAGTTGAATAATTTCCTGATGAGAGCAGAGTTTCCTCAGAATGTTCTGTGCTTCTTTTTCCTGCACCTTCATTTGTGACAGGGGATCGAACATCATGGCCCATCTACTTCTCACGTTTAAACACTTTTCCCTTTTTTTTTTGGAAGCCTCTGAGATCTGTTATTTCTACTTGGTGTTTGATTGTTTGCATGGCTTCTTCATTACTATGAGCATTTGATATACCCTTTCTTTCTTCCTCTCTCCTTCCCCCCTCTCTTGTTTTTTTTTTTTTTAATAATTAATTAATTAATTCACTTTACATCCCAATATCAGCTCCTGTCCCGTGCCAGTTCCCTCTCATGCAGATCCTTCCATTCCTCCCTTCTCATCCTTTTACACAACACTCCTCCCCTCCTCCTCCCCTCCTGCTCCCCTCCTCCTCCCCTCCTCCAACCCATAGAGTCACTCAAGTACTAAAGGCACCCTCTCCCACTGAATCCAGACAAGGTGAACCAGTTAGGGGATCAAGATCCTTAGGCAGGCAACAGATTCAGGTACAGCCCCTGCTCCAGTTGTTGGGGGACCCGCATGAAGACCAAGCTGCACACATCTGTTGTAGGGGGCCTTGTTTTTTAAGACAGTGTTACTTTGTATTGTCCTGGGGGTCCTGGGACTCTTTCTATAGATCAGGCTGGCCTTGATCTGCTTTTGCCTCCCAAGGGCTGGGATTAAAGGCATGAGGTACCACTTTCCCCATAATAAACTGTTTTGATTTGAAATAATGTCATGCACTTGGGAAAATTCCCTTGGTAATTTTCTTAATTTTCAGTTTTCTATCTCTAGATTTCCATACAGATTGATTCTTGAATAATCTGTATTGCGTTTCTAATTTTATATCTTCTCACATTTATAGTTTTCTATCTTACCTAAATTTGGATATGATACACATTCTTTCCTAGTTTTTCTTTAGTGAAAACTATGAGAGCCATATATATGTTTTCATTATGTTTCCAAGAATGTAAAAATTCATTTTGGCTTTGTAAATTATTTACAGCTTTCTTTTGTTTTCAGATTTTCCCAATTTCTACTTCTTTGCCTTATTGCCATTGGTTCTGTAATTCAGGTATCTATAGGTTTTTTTTACCTTTGTGTGTCCACTCACTTAATGAAAGAAGTGAAAAAAAATGCTAACAGAAGCAGGCATTTGTGCTGGAGTGGAGCAAGGGATTTCAACACGTACCCATCATGTTGGAAGAGCACAGAAGGATTTTCTACTGCACAGTCTGCACATACTGGTATCTATTAGAGCTTGGCTTGGAATAACCTTCATAACCCTTTTGCTTTGGTGGTGGTGCAGGAGGAGTTCATTGAAACTGATCTTCAAGGAGGATAACCTAACTAGATGAAGGTTGCTAAAGTTTGTTATTGAGTCAGCCTTCCTCTGCTCTCTTTGACTCCAGCTGTGACAAGGTGAGCAGCTGCTATCATTACATCTATAACCATATAGTAATGGCTTTCTGCAAGCTCAAAGCACCATAGCCAGCTTACTGTGCCTGACACCACTGAAGCTGTGAGCCAGATAACTCTTCTTCCTTTTGCATCTCTCAGATATTTTGCACAGTGGTCAAAGCCCAACTAACACCGTATGTATAAGTCATTTTCCCTGGGCCACATTCTTCAAAAGAGACTTATAGGAGGCGGAGATATGAAATTGCTAATAGCACTTAAGAGTGCCACAGTGAGCATACGGAGAGTTTTCCATTTCTTATCACCAGTCCTTCCATCATTTTCACTGGTAGTTGGGTATTCTGAGTCCCTGTCTCCTGTCTTTTGAAAGGCAATAGGACAAATGTTTGTCTATACCTAGTATGAGAAAGTGTCTGGGATAGAAGGTGATCTTTGTGATTTTATGTTTAAATTAGTTTCCATTAATGCTTTGTATATTAATTATGCCAAACATAAAATTTTTGGAACTTTTTTGATTTAAGTAAAATCTCTGCAGCTAAAGAATGGTAGAAAAATCTGCTCTATTCAATAAATAATAAGTAAATGTTACAAGATATTTGAACCTGTTTGTAGTTAGGATGTGGCTTAAACCTTAACACATACCTTTAATCCCTCTGGTTGGTATACAGATATGCCCTTAGAACTAACTTTTAATCTCAAACAATGAAGGTTAAATTAGTTAGAAGCACCCATGTTTGATTAAATAATTCAGTGGCAGAAAAAGTGATGAATTAGAGAAAGATTTGACAGAATCTGATGTCTCAGAATCTGAAAACATTCTAGGCCTAGATAAGATTGTATGGATAATATCCAATATATACAAAGAACTCAAGAAGTAACACTCCAGAGAACCAAATAAACCTATCAAAAAAATGGGGGAACAGAGCTAAACAGAGAATTCTCAACTGAAGAAACTCGAATGGTCGAGAAGCACCTAAAGAAATGTCCAATATCCTTAGTCATCAGGGAAATGCCAATCAAAACAACCCTGAGATTCCACCTCACACCAGTCAGAATGGCTAAGATCAAAAACTCAGGTGACAGCAGATGCTGGTGAAGATGTGGAGAAAGAGGAACACTCCTCCATTGCTGGTGGGATTGCAAGCTGGTACAACCACTCTGGAAATCAGTTTGGCGAACCCTCAGAAAAATGGACATAATACTACCTGAGGACCCAGCTATTCCACTCCTGGGCATATACCCAGAAGATGCTCCAACATGTAATAAAGACATATGCTCCACTATGTTCATAGCAGCCATATTTATAATAGCCAGAAGCTGGAAACAATCGAGATGTTCCTCAACAGAGGAATGGATATAGAAAATGTGGTACATTTACACAATGGAATATTACTCAGCTGTTAAAAACAATGACTTCATAAAATTTACAGGCAAATAAATGGAACTAGAAAATATCCTGAGTGTGGTAACACAGTCACAAGAGAACACACATGGTATGTACTCACTGATAAGTGGATATTAGGCAAAGAACGTGGAATATCCATGATACAACTGGAGGACCACATGAAGCTCAAGAGGAAGGAAGACCAAAGAGTGGATGCTTCAGTCCTGCTTAGAAGGGGAAACAAAATATTCAAGGGAAGCAGGGGGTGGGAGGGACTTGGGAGGAAGAGAAGAGGGGGGGAAGAGGGGAAGAATCAGGTATGGGAGGAGATGGAGGAGATGTACAGAAGGTCAGGAAATTGATCAGAGGTGTGTAGCAATGGGGGATGGGAAACTGGGGGTAGCAACCAGAAAGTCCCAAAAGCCAGGAAAGCAAGAGCCTCCCAGGACCCCACTGGAATGACATTACCTGAAATACCCCAAAAAGAAGAAGGATGACCTGTTGAGACCATATTCAGAGATTAGGCATGGCTCCCTGGTTGAGGAATGGGACCATCCACCCATCTCCAAAAGTTTAACCCAGATTTGCTCCTGTCTAAAGGAAATACAGGGACAATGAGTGGAGCAGAAACTGAAAGAAAGGCCATGCAGAGACTGCCCCACCTGGGGATCCATCCCACATGCAGACACCAAACCCAGACACTATTGTGGATGCCAAGAAGTGCTTGCTGACAGGAGCCTGATATAGCTGTCTCCTGAGAGGCTCTGCCAGATCCTGACCAATACAGATGTGAAGACTTGCAGCCAACCATCAGAATGAGCACAGGGACCCCAATGGAGGAGTTAGGGGAAGGACTGAAGGAGCGGAAGGGGCCTTATCTGGCATCAATGGGAGGGGAGGCCGGAAGGCTAGATGCCCCAGTGGAGATGAATGCTGAGGTGGTGAAGAGGGAGTGTGTAGGTGGGGGAGCACCCTCATAGTACCAAGGGAAGGGGGGATGGGATAGGGGGTTTGCAGAGGGGAAACCGGGAAAAGGGATAACATTTGACATGTAAATAAATAAAGTATCCAATTAAAGAAAGTTAAGGTAGAAAAATCAAAAATAAAGATTGTATGGCTAGAAGCTTCCAGGACAAGGATCAGGTTAGCAGACTGAGGCAGTGAGTCTCAGAGATTACAATTATTCAGGCAAATAAAAAGTACTTTCATAAGTGAAGTGAAGGCATCAATTTTAATTATAGAGAAATAATTTAAGGTAATTATATAATTAACAAGAGAGATGAATCCAGCTTATCAGAATTCTGCATACCATTCTGTCTTGTAAAGATATTGCAGGTAATTGCAGGTGGACTTCTTTTTTGTCTGGGTCAGGTATCAAAAATAAACAAAGGAGTGAGGCCAGGATAAAACATGTGATTTATTCTTAGCTAAAAATGGCCATGTAAGATCGCAGGTTTTTAAATTGTATAATTATAATCTTAAATTTTAAAATATAGAGTCTCTCTGTAATTTTGTACACAGACTGCTAGAGGTAGACATAGTTGTTTATGATTGTTAAACTAGTAGCATGTAAATAGCAAGAGAAAAATCTTGAAAGGGATATTCATTTATGAATAGCATTTTATTAAGAAAGAGGGCACTCATAGCCCTGTGGTTGTGAAAGAACAAAATGGGTCCACAACACCAGAGTGGTGGCTTGAATAGAAATGGTCCCCGTAGATTGTGTATGACTGCTTGGCCTACAGGGAGTGGCAATAGTAGAAAGTGTGACTTTGTTGGAATAGGTGTGGTTTTGTTGGAGTAAATGTGTCAGTGGGAGTGGACTTTGAGGTACTATAAGCTCAAGTCTGGCTTTGTGTCTTATTCTCCCCTTATTGACTGTGGATCAAGATATAGAACTCTCAGCTCTATCTTCAGCACCATGTCTCCCTGCATGCTGCCATGTTTCCTGCCATGATGACAGTAGACTAAACCTCTGAAACTGTAAGCCATCCCCCGTTATATATTTTCTTTTATAAGATTTGCCAAGGTTTTCATGTCTTTTCCCAGCAAAAAAACCCTAACTAAGACAATCAGTAATATGCTGTCATAAAAGAAAGTGAGCAACAATAAGGATACCATAGTCCAGACACTTAGGGTACAGGTTCAAAAAGCTACTAGTAGTCAAATATGGAACTTACTTTATTTATTTATTTATTTATTTATTTATTTATTTATTTATTTATTAGGTTTTGAATAGTAGTAGTAATAGTAATAGTAATTTTATAGTCTATAAACCAAAGTCAGCAATCATGAATACTCTCTGATTAAAATATAATAGATAGATGATTGATAGGAAAGGCTTCACATTTCTAAACAGTGGCGGTCCAATGTGTAAATACGGAAAGACTAGAATATCCATGAGTTTACAGTAAAGTATCATTGATATATGTTAAATTTAGTTGTGAAATATAATGATGTGCATGTTTTAAAGAATCTGCTCACATGATATTTTATTAACTAAAAGTATAAATGATGCTGTAGGAAAGACATTTGGCTGACTTCATTTTAACAAAAGGTATCAAGCTTAATGCCATCACTGTTGAGACATACCACTATGTACCTAATTTGCCATCAC
>JADRCH010000004.1:16701683-16714877 GCA_019843965.1 Rhynchomys soricoides | reverse complement strand
ATGTACCTAATTTGCCACACTGAGAAGGAAGATAAGAAGCACCTAGAGTACTCCAAAATATGACTCAGACTCCAGCATAAGAAAGGTTGGTATAAATGAAATCTTACTTCTGATATGGATTGGATATCAGTCCAGCAAAAAAAAAAAAAAAAGAATCAGTAAGGATTTCTGTACAGTTAACAAATTTGTATAAGATAATCAAAATCATTGTACTAGTGTTAACTCTGAAATTTGATAATTCTGTGTTATGGTTATAGAGTGTAACATCTGAAGAAACTGTGGAAATAGGTTTCCTAAGCACTATGTGTTCACAACCCTCTAGTGAAAATTATTTTAAAATAGGTATCTTAAAAGGAACAAAAATAAATGGTCTAAATTTTTCTCCTGGTTACTTATCAACTGCAGTCTCAATTTTTAAATTGTGTATGATATTTGTACATTTGTATAGTGATTAAGATATATCACAGTATATATAAAAGTTCATTTTTCTGTTTTTGGACTTAAAGGAATGTTCATGGCATTATGATTTTTGCATTGTTGACTTTTAAATTTAGAATTTAAGATTACATCTGTGGCTAATAATAAGAGATTGTTACTTAATCCTGTATTTTTTCTAAAATTTTCTAGTTGAATAAAACAAACAAACAAAAATCAATGATAGTTTAGGAATCACTAAAAACTGGAATACTTGGATACCTTCTCATCTAAACTCACTGTCATGCTACATGGCATTTGCAATAAATCTCTTTTGACAAACAAAATAAATAAATCTAAGTGTTCTAAACACTTATGACTTTCATGATTGACAAAGATATGCACACTACGGGCTTCAGCATTACTTCATAGTCTCCTCATTTTTATCTTCAAATGGGTATTTGGAATATATGAAGGTGAAAATGGGACCAAGTCAAAATATTTAAACTTGGGGTTCCTTCAGTGGAGAGAGAGAGGGAGAGAGAGAGAGAGAGAGAGAGAGAGAGAGAGAGAGAGAGAGAGAGAGGTGGGGTAAGAGTGTTTTAATAGCGGTTTGGAATTTGAATAATTACAATGAGTAACTTTGCCTGAAAAACCTTTATTTACTCAGATGGCCAGAATTTAGATAGACCAGATGACTGATTAATTACAGATTTCAAATATTTTCATTCCCGCTTTCTTCTTGGTACTTACCAGGAGTAGTACAGATGAGTAAGAAAATCTCTTTGAAACATTTTGTGCTTTTTAGGATTAATGTTAGTTGATGATATTTAAACTTCAATTTTTCCTGAAGTATACACTTTATTGTCTAGTTTCAAAATGCTTTTGGAAAAAATCCTTGTAAGATTTTGTCATATTCAGTATTACTTGGAAGATGAATTCTATTTGGCTGCGTTTCATAGCATCTGCAGCTTTCAGAAATAGCTAAGATTTTCAGTTGACGTGTCCTAGATATTAATTTATGTTACAAGTTAAAACTGTTGATTCTGTGTGCTTGTAAGGCAAGTTGCCTTTGTTAAAAAGAAAATTAAATGTTGAAAAGCAAATAAAGTCAAACAATGTTTAAATTTCTGCTCATAGGGAGGGGTGTATGTAAAAAGTCATCCTTGGAACTTGACATTAGTTACTAAAGGAAAAATTAATTACTAGGAAATATAGAGCCTGTTTTTGGAAATATTTTAAGTGGGCTGTGCTTCAAAAACTAAATATTCAGTATTTGAAATAGTGCACAATATGTTTATTTATTTATTTTTTTAAATTTTATTTGCTCTTTTTTTACAGTCTAGATTTTATTCCCCTCCCAGTCCACCCTGGGACTGTTCCTCATCCCATACCTCCTCTCCCCTGCCCGGTCTCCTCGAAGATGTCCCCACCCCCCATGCCCTACCCCACTGGACCTCCCCACTCCCTGGGGCCTGCAGTCTCTTGAGAGTTAGGTGTATCTTCTCTGAGTCCAGACCTGGCAGTCCTCTGCTGTATATGTGTTGAGGGCCTCTTATCAGCTGGTGTATGCTGCCTGGTTGGTGGCTCAGTGTCTGAGAGATTTTGGGGGTCTAGGTTAGGTGAGACCTCCTATAGGTCTCCTCTGCTGGTCCTCCTATAGGGTCACTTTCCTTTTTACCCTCTACCAACTTTCCCCTAATTCAACCACAGGGGTCAGCAGCTTCTGTCCATTGGCTGGGTGTAAATATCTGCACCTGACTCTTTCAGCTGCTTGTTGGGTCTTTTGAAGGGAAGTCATGATAGGCCCCCTTTTGTGAGCACACCATTGCCTCAGTAATAGTGTCAAGCCTTGGGACCTCACCTTGAGCTGGATCCCAATTTGGGCCTGTTGCTGGACCTCCTTTTCCTCGGGCTTTTCTTCATTTTTGTCCCTGCAGTGTATTTAAATCAAGCATTATCATCCCCGCATTGCCTGTGGACAAATAAACATTTATGTAATTTTGAAGCAGACAGACATCCTTGTTGATTTGTCTTTCTGAGATTCAGAACAAACCAGGAATGCATTACACAAGGGATGCAAATTGTGCACAGTTGGACCCACACGTCAAACTTTCCTTGGGAGATGAAGTCAGATAACACCATAGCTGTTGGAGCCATATTAGCTCTAATGATTCTTCAGAGTAAGAGAAAGAAAACTCAGTGCCACTTTGGAGTCCAAGATATCAGTGGTCAAGACCAGAATATAGAGAATGATAGTAAAGTGACGTGAGAGTCTGTGAGTCATGGTTAAAACACAGTGACGGCTTGGCAGGAGACTCATTAAGGAAAATATTCTTGCAAAGAGATTTGGGGGTAGGGTAGCAGGTAGACCAAGAATTCCCTTATAGTTCCTACCTGTAACATCTTAGATACTCCAAAAAAGTGAAGAAAAGCTTGTATATGTGCCATGGAGGAGAATGGGGAATATTGTGTAAAGTTCCAGGAGAAACTAGGAATAAAAGACTTCTAAGCACATATAGGAGGATGATTTAGGATCACATTTGGCACATATTTGGCAGGTTTCCAAGAAGAAAAAGGCCAAAGTTAAAGAGTTTCAAAATGAGAGAAGAAAATGTAATGTTGAAAGATGTATTTTAAAAAATGGCATCTTGAAATACAAAAGGCATGGTGAACTGAATTTGACCTTCTGGAAACTTGTACAAAGATGAATAGTTTTCCAAAGATAGAATTTTTGTTTATCTAAATTAAATAATAAGCATTAGTCTTTCTGAAGACTGCTGTATCCTAGATCATCAGTTTCCTTCAATAAAGTATATTTTTAGATATTTTAATCCTCAGTTTTTTTCATTCTTCCAAATATGCATTTCCTTTTTTGTTCTCTAGGGGAAACTAATGGAGTGGAGTTAGTTCACTTAAAAAATACATATCAGCTATAGTTGGATATATGTATGTAATCCCCTGTATAACATTTATGACTTGAATATAACTCAAGACCCAGAACATGCATAATTTTCATTTGCTGAATATATCTTTTTTATTAGAAAAAGATCTGCCCCAAAAGGTAAAATTAAATCTATACTTATTTGCAAAAAATACATTGTATGAACATTCTTAAAGAATTAAATAAAAATTACTTAAAAGTAGTTATGTTCAAAGTATTTTTCTTATTATCTAGCAACAAGTTTTAGACTAATAAATGATAAGGCTCATTAGTAAATTTACTATGAGTTCCAAGTTTTCACAAATAATTGAAATTTCATCCACTAGAAATGCATGCATGTACCTCTGTGTGTGTGTGTGTGTGTGTGTGTGTGTGTGTGTAATTTATTTCTCCATGCACACACATATAGGAATAGATGTGTATTTATAGAGATTGTTTTCACAGAACATTTTAGAGTAGGCTAGGAGATATAGTAGATGATTATGGTCTTATTTAGGAAATGTTTGCATATGGGAGAATCTTCTGGCAACACAGCAGTAAGTCAAGAATTCATCATGGCAGCATATGATAATGAATGATGAACCTAGGACTCTCTCAATCTATTCATTATCAGCTTATATAACATAGTTTTTAAAAAGCTTAAAAGTCGACTTTGACTGAATTTCACAGGTGAGGTAAGCACAGAGTGTCACCTCATTCTCTATCAAGTCCTAGACTCTTACCTTTCCTTAAGAGTCAGGTTGTTGACAGGTTGCCATAAAGGGTATGTTGGATGCTCTTGATGATATGGCAAAGAAGGAGGAGGAATGAGAACAACTATAGGCATGGAAAATTATGCCAGAACACTCGTTAGTTAGTCTGATAACTCAAAAATTATAAAAATCAAATCACTATGAATGTAGGCCTTCTGAATCCAATTCCATAGCCAAAGTATATATTAATGGGTTTAGATAACTAATCTTTTACAGAAGAGTTAAGTAAATTTGAGTTTGATTCAGTAATTGAGAAAGTAGCCAAGTGTGGTTCTGTCTTAGAAGTACAACTCCTTTGACGTCAATAGAAATGAGACTCCACAGAATATCCAGGGCAGGGCTCAAGATGTACATTCCTGTTGCCTGATCATATTTCTTAATAATCTCTTAATATTTATAGATAGAATGCCAAAAATCTTAAGTGTGTGCTAATCAGTTCCTAAAAGGATTAGACCTTAACTTGAAGTACTAAGGTTTTGCTTATCTTGTCAAAGCTCACTTTTATTGGATTCCTGATTGCTGACTTATTCCCTGTGCAGATGGTCATGGGGAGGAAGTTGTTCCTCACTTGTCCAATGTAATTTATTAGTTTGTTGACAGATTACAAAAGGCTGAGTGCTCTGGTTAGCCGAGTTGATGCCTCAAATATGCCTAGGGAGTGTGTATTTTGTACTTGTATAGTCATTGTGTTAGCACATGCTCTAGCCTGTTTGTTTGAATAAGGGCAAGAACATGTGCCTGGACCATTCAGAGCCTGACTGTTAGAAGGACAGTGGCTAATAAAGATAAATGCTGTGTATGCGTGGCCCCTCAAGGGAAGCACTCAACATTTATATCATGCCTACTCTTTCCAATGAGATCATAGATTCCACTAAAACTCACTTGGCTATTTGGTGTTAGTTTCATATATATGTAAATACTTTAGATTACTTCCTTGCTGTTTTTCCTGTATCATAACAGAATTCCTGATGAACTGCTGGAATTGACAAGTGATGCAAAATCTAGGATTATCTCACCTATGATTCATTTATGAAGTTACTCTAAATAATCTGTAATATTTCACTGCAAGTGTAAGTTGATTTTGTAAAATTTGCCACCTTCTAGAAAAGGAATGTCTATTTCTATATCCTAAATCTGTTGATATTTCTGAAATCATCTGTGCTGGTTAGTTTTGTGTCAACTTGACATAAGCCAGAGTTATCTGAAAGGAGGGAAGCTCAAGTAAGACATTTCCTCAATAATATCTTACTGTAGGGAATTTTCTGAATTAGGGATTGATGATGAAGGGCCCAGCTTATTGTGGTTCCATCCTTGGGCTGGTGGTCCTGGGTTCTAAAAGAAAGCAGGCTGAGGAAGCTTTACTAGGAGCAAGCCAGGAAGCACTACCTCTCTGCACCAACTCCTGCCTCCAAGCTCCTGCCCTGCTTAATATCCTGTCCAGAGTTCCTTTAAAAATGGACCAAAATGTGGAAGTGTAAGAAAAATAAATCCTTTCCTCCCCAGTTTGCTTTTAGTTACAGTGTTTCATCATAGTGATAGTATGTCTAACTGGGACAGAAATTGCTACCAGGATTTTGGGGGTTTTGTGTGAGAAAGTGAGAGACCTTTTCTTTTCTTTTCTTTTCTTTTCTTTTCTTTTCTTTTTCTTTTGACTATTGGGCTAGAAAAGCTATTGAGTGTTCAGAGCTTCATCAGCTGCTCTATGGAAATTGACAAGTGTTCAATTGTGCTGCCTAGTTTTGTCACTGCGACACAAGCTAGAGTCTTCTGAAAGGATGAAATCTCAATTATTGGGAAAATGCCTCAATATGATCCAGTTGTATGCATTTTCTTAATTAGTGATTACTGGGTGAGGACACAGTCAATTGTGGGTGAAGCCATCTCTAAGCTGGTGATCTTAGGTTCTATAAGAAAGCAGACTGAGACAGCTATGAGGAGCAATGCAGTAAACACCCCTCCCCCCCCATGGCCTCTTCATGGCTTTCTCCCTCCAGGTTGCTGCCATGTTTGAGTTCCTGTCCTGAATTCCTTCAATAAAGGACTATATTGTGGAAGTGTAAGAACAACTAACCCTTTCCTTCCCAACTTACTTTTGGTCACAGTGTTTCATCACAACATTGATATCCCTAACTAGGACATCTATCATAATCATTTTTATATTTGAGAATGAATATTCATTATTAATCTCATCATTTCACACACACACACACACACACACACACACACAGAGTTATAAATAAGACTACACAAGAGAAGTCTTCTTCTGCCTACCTAATTATTGGCAAATAAAATTCAATGATTATACTATGTGTCCCTTCAAAAATATAATTCATCAATCAATGTCACCAATTAACCATTACCAATTTAGAAATATTGGAATTATAGGTATATAACATTAAAATGAAACAAAGAAAGAATTTACACTAAGGGAACATTTAGAGTTATAATTATCTCTTTTTTAATGAAAATATTTCAAGTCATTGTTAGCCAAACTTAATTCTTCTCTGGTTTTACATTTATGATCCCCCCACCCCCCGTCTCTCTGTCTGTCTCTCTCTTTGCCATGCTAAGGTTCAGTCCTGGGCCTTGTGCTTCAGTAGAACTCTGTCTGCTGTCACAGGACTCTTTATTCTAAGATAGCATGTTTGGGGTAATCTATGTCTGTTAGTATTTCTTTTATCATTTTCTATATTTTTAAAGAAGAAATTGCTAATTTAAACTGCACCCTGTTGTGGATTGCCCTGGTGCTGTTTGTGTTTTGATGCTAATTCTGCTTTTCCAAGAGGGGCTGCCTGGGACAAGGAGTGAATCATGGACCCTAATGAATAAAGATTTCAAGGGCAGGTAGGTGAGACTTCCAGGTCAGAGAGAAAAGATAGGGCTTTCAGGATGGGAGATGGGCATGAATACCATAATGTAGGTAGTAGAGAGCATTGTTTCAGGTGGCAGATCCATTAGGATTCCGCTACTGGAGGATTTGACTTAGAATGCCTTACAGATTAGGATGCTAGCTGCTGTGCTCAGTGATTGTGTTACCTGTTGATTCTAAACTAAGTTTGTGTGATGTTTTCCTTCATACAGAGATTCAACTGGGTTCCAAAGAGAAAGGTATGGTGGCAAAGCATGGGTTTGTGAGAAAGTGCACCCCAATTAACCGTGGGAAGTTGGAAGTGTGGGGCTGGTGTGGCAATGACCCACCATGGAAACTTAGCAGGCCACGTGGAGAGATTTCAGAGCTCCAAGTCAGAGAATCTGCCAGGCTGAGAACAGGCCAGCCTATTTGCTGGTGCCATACTGGTAGTAGCATGGATTGCTTTTTAAATATTTCATACTAAAGTACCCCTTTATAAAACTGTGATTTTAAAAACTTTATCTTGTTATGTACTGAATTTTCTGTACTGGTGATTGAAGCCAGGATCTTGTACACACTAGACAAGTAGTATACCATGGAGCACATGGCCAGCCCTCATTGTTTATTTTACTCTCATCCGCAACCTTCCTACTTCTTCTCTCTTGTCTTATTGCTCTTAGGATCAAAGGGACAAGAGAGAAGAGATTGTGAGCTAAGAGAGAAGCCTCACTATTCAACTTGATCCAGTTTGAGCTCTGAATCATAAACTACATGTAACAGTGGTACACATTTGCAGCAGAGGAGCAGGGCTTTCATATGCCCATATCTGACCAAGCCAGCGCAGTCAGTCAACAGGTTATCCAGTGCAAGAGCAAGGATTAAAAAGAAAGAAGACAATTAGACAACATTGAAACATGACCCCAGCCAATTCTGAGGATGAAGCAGGTTTATTTTTTTCCCAATCTGCTTGTATACCATTTTAACTACATACAAGTAATAAAGTCAATCTGTACAATAAACACAAATAGTCAAGGAACAAGCAAGGCAATAAACAAAGTCCCGTGATCACTTCTGTGATCACTGTTTCTAAGGGTGTATCAGGATGACTAAGATATTGGAGCCTACTTCCCTGTCCTAGCTCAAAGTCATATTCATGGCTGAAGCCTACCTCTTTGTTCTCGCCTAAAATCAGATTCCTGCCTGAACTTACTTCCTGTTCTAGCCAGAAATTAGATTCCAGTCTGAGCTTACTTCCCTGTTCTAGCCTAAACTCAGATTCCTGCCTGAGTTTACTTCCTTGTCATGGCCCAATGGCAAATTTCTGTCTGAAGCCTACTTCCTTGTCTTGGCTCAATGTCAGTTTCCTGCCAAGCTTCCCCAGAAGCTCTCCACACATACCTAGTAGCCATTGCTGAATGCAGGGAAGGAAAAGGCAGGGAGCAGGATTTGAAGGGGTGTGGGTAGCAAATGATGCAATGGTGTGACTCTTACTACCAAAATTCATGTGGAAACTTAATCTCCACTGTGAACCATTAACAAGGATTTTTTAAAAAATAAACCAAACAGCTATGACATATGGATATAGGAATTTGAGGATATAGTTAAAGACAGTGTTCCAAGTTGGGAGTTTGATGGTCTCTTGATTGGATTTAGGAAAACTGAGGTGAAAGAAGCCTGGGGATGAAAGATGGACATTGATTTTACACACGTGAGACTGGACAATTCAAGTAAGAGGGAAAAACTAAAATAGAAGTATGGGTATACCAATTCAAAGTACAGGGAATCTTAACGTCTGTATCATTTCTAAGCCATCACAATGGATATCTTTTCAGGCCAATTACCCTTGACAAAGCTGAAATGTAAAGCAAGGTGTTGTTAATTAGAAGCACAGTGTACAGCAGATCTCTGGAACACTTGTAGATCTTTCATTAGAACTTGAAAGCAATTGATAGTAAATTCAATCTGTGTGCCTAACAAATATGAGAAAAAGTTTTCTTTGGGATTTTTTTTTTTATCTCTAACAGGGAATTAGAAGAAACAGCTTTATCAACTTGCAGCGGCTGTGATTACCTGTACATGGTCTGCAAAAGGTCAAGCCAGCCAATATTCCATTTGGATCTCACATGCCTATTAGAGGTGTCATTTAGTTAGGCGATTGCCTGAGGAAGGATAGTCACTCTTGGGTCTGTGGCAACATGTAGGTTGATCATGATCCTGAGGGTGGCTACATACCTGTATGCATATGGGCAGTCATAACTGAATTTGGGTATATTAGTTACTTCAGTATTGCTTGAAAAGATACCATGACTTATTTTTAAAAAGCATTTAATTGGGAGATTAACTGCAGTATCAGAGGGTGAGTCCATGACCATCATGGTGGGAGGGGAGCAGGCAAGTAGGCAGGCAGACATGACACTGTAGTAAGGGTTAAGAGCCTACATCTGATTAGAAGCAGCAAGTAGAGAGAACATGATATTAAACCTGATTGGAGGCTTTTGACACTGTCACCAGTAACACCCTTACTCCGTCAAAGGCAGTCCTCCTCAGTTTCCCAGCTGATCCCTTCTAAGAAGTATCCAGAAAGAATAAGTAGACTGCTGAACATGCTGCTCTAGGTTGCAGATAGAGCCAAATGAATGAATGAATTTTATTTTAACAGAATAAAAAATAGCATTTTACAATGTACTATCTTTTCACATATTTTTCTGTACTCCAGGAAGTATGTATAATAAGTGCAATTATAAATTTGTGGCATAGAAAATATGGGGAAATAGGTAATTAGAACATTGTGTCATTGAGCAGATAATAATGATAATAATTGTTTTTCCAATTTAATGGAATGTATGTATATGTATGTTTGTACCTGTGTGATCACTTGAGTGAACGTGAGTCTACATGAATGTGTGTGTGTGTGTGTGTGTGTGAATGCCTGAGGTTGATATATAGAATCATTCTTCATTAGTCCACCTTATTCAGCTCTAATCCCTGATCCTTGCACTTGCTTGGCAAGCATTTTCCTCACTGTGCTATCTTCCCATGTTATATTTATTATTCTGATTATATTTTATTATTCTCATATTATAAGGTCCTTTTTCTATCTATCCTTTTGATTATTATTAACATGTGGGAAAAACCTAAACATTTCTAGAAAACATACAACAATATCAGAATTAAGCTTTAATAGGTGTCATTTTTGATTTCTTCTGTTCCATCTGGAGGAATTTATCAAAGTTCACCCCAAAGTACTGTTGATTTAGAAACTCATAACAGCTGGAGATCCAGTATGACCCTCGGCTCTCTGAATTTTGTACTGGTGTCTGATCAGAATTTGAACCCAACTTTAATATATATTTCATTATCATCTGCTTTCTACTCATTAAAAGTGCAAGTTATTTATGCTAACATTGTAAGGTAACTTTATGATAATTAAATAATGTACTGAAGGAGCTGTCTTTTAAAAAATTGGCTTACTTCGGTTCTAAATCTTAAAAGCATGCTTAATATTGCATTTCGAAGAGGAAAATTAATCTTAGAAAATATTTCTCATGTGTTTATTGATTGGCTTTTAAAAATCTTGGGTGGAAATGTGGAAGGCAGCAGGATTTATTTATATGATCTTCCCTACTTTATGATATCTTACTGACTGACCCTGTTTGAGCTGCTTGTAATTTTGGGAGAAAGATCAGAAGAGATTTAGATAATGTCTTTGATTTTGTTTTTATTGGGTTTCAATTTAGCATACAAAATAATGGGTTTCATTATAGTATTTTCATTTGTTGGTAATTTTCAACTTTCCCTGCCCTATATCCTCCCCTGGTCTCCTCCATTTTTCCCAGAAACACCCATTTTCTTTCAAGTCACTTGAATTCTATTACAGTCTCCCCTCTCCAGCTTAAAACCTCTTGTCCCCTCTAATGGTACCCTTTCTAGTTTGACTTCTAAAGCACTATACAAATTTTAACAAGAGGTCACAGTTAATCTTTAAAATAATACCAGTCCATTATCTAGGTATAGATTAAGGCAGCTGAGGACTCAGCCCTACCCAGGGAGATCCATTTCTTATTTTGTAAAAGAGTTTTTCTATGAGTTTTGCATTGGCTAATGTTTACTTGACAAAAATGTTAAGGCCCCATGTTAGACCTTTGTTGCAAGTGCTCTTTAGTGGTTCCACCCCCACTCACTCTGGCCTCTTCTAAATAGCAGAATCGGTCAGGGGCTAGCAGTTCAATTGCTTGATTGACATCTGTCAGAGCCTTGGTCATAGCCTCATGGCTAGTGTAACCTAGCAACTCTACCCTGGGTTGACAGGAATGGAAAGAAGATTGGGAATTGTCTCCAGGGTCCTGGAATTTGGTAAGATTTTCACTGACACTGCCACTCTTAAAATTCCATCAGAAAGGGTGGCCTCCACAATGGCAGATTTGACATATCTATGAAATTTTGGATATCAATAAAGTAGTACCTTCTCCAAGGTCTGCAGAGTTGCCATCATGAAAGTGAAGCCATAAGTGGTTAAATGTATTCTGACTCTTTAGGAGTGCAGACTGTTACTGAAGCTGACATTCTGTACCAGAGCTAATGACTTAACAGCTGCCAACTCTCTTTTAGTCCTGGCTATGCAGTTTCCAGCTCTAGCTTTAGGAGACATCTCTGGATGCCATAGACTCTAATAAAATCCTGTCCACAAACACTAGAGATGCCAAAACTTATACTATGGTTATCCTCAATCCGATTGAGGAGGAGTTTGGGACATTTAGAAGAGCAGACCAGCACACCTGTGCAAACTGGCAGGACTAACACTAAGGACTGTGACAATAGATGGGACACTGTGTAAACACTGAAATGTCTAAATCCCTGTTCACTCTTGTAGCTCATCAAAAAAGACTTCCCTCACGGTACTTCTCACGTAGGCGTCAGTATCCCAATAAAGCTTTATTAAGGTGGTTGCAAAGGAGCTAGGAGGCTGAGTTTTAAAAAAAGAAAAAAAAATGAAATAAAAGAGCAAAAAGAAAGAAAAGGAAAAATCTGAGACCATGAAGCAACAACAAAAAGTATATAGAAATGGAATTTAAAAACATTTACAGGTTCTGGCCACTGAAAGACTTCCGGAGATCTAGTAACGTCTTACCTTTGGATAGTGAGGAGCCACTGAGGATGGCTAAGAGCTGAGCAATGCCATTGTAATCTGAGAACCATTGCACATGGATGACACCATCCCAAAGGCTGAAGGGCTGTGTAGAAAAGGGGAAAAGAAGAAAGCCAGCAGAATGCTGACAGCTTCCCCACCATGATGTATGGAACCGTGAGCAAAAATGAATCTTTCTTTCTTTTCCTGTCATGTCATAGGAGGACCACAAGAACTCCAGACTCAGAGTGTTAACAGTGAGGGAAGTGCACATTGCCCACTTGTGGTATCTAGAAGGATGGAGCCAAAGAAACATTAGCCTACTCTACATATAGGCAAGAAAGAGATTATAGAATGTTAACCAGACAAGGAAACCCAGGCCTCAGGACTGGAAAGTAGCAGTAAATGGGAACCTGGGAATCCTGGTCAAAACATAATTCGTTGGGAAATGGACAGCTACTTCACCCCCAGCACTGGTTACTCCAAAGCTCTTGCTGTGAGCACATAAGCACAGAGTTAGCTCACCTTATGTATGAGTTGTGATGCTTGGATTTTAAAATATGGATCATTTTATTTGTCTAAAATCCTCCTGGATTAGATCATAGGATGTTAAATCCATCATTTGTGATATAAACAGGTATGATAATGGAAGACGCAGTATATAAAAGAAAGCATCTGTCTCACAAGCTCTGAAAAGCTGGTCAATGGTCCTTCCAGGGCGTCTTTATGTTAGATGTTCCTTTTGTTCTCATTCATAAATGCCAAACCCCACATCTTACCTAACCCTAATTCAGAATAACACTAAAAGGAGGTTATGTTTCACCCCTCATTTAAAATATAAAATGTTAAGACTTTGTATGCCAGATATTTGTGAGTGAAATTTTATATTTTAGACTTAATAGTGAAATATAATTCAAATGCAGAAAAGTACAAAAATCACACATGTATGCTTTGGCTAATGGTTTTCTGTCTGCCTATCTGTGTGCAGGTATGCATACACCTGTGTGTAGGTGAATGTGGCGGTTAGAAGTGAATCTTAGGAGTCATTCTTTTGGTGCACTGTATTCTTTTGGAAACAAGGTCTCTCACTGGCTGAGCTCACTGAATA
>JADRCH010000004.1:16658155-16701673 GCA_019843965.1 Rhynchomys soricoides | reverse complement strand
AATCTGCAGGTCCTTCCCTGTCACTCTGCCTATCTGATCAGTGAGCCTACCTAATCTGCAGGTCCTTCCCCATCACTCTGCCTATACTCCCTTCCCTCCCCCTTTTATTTTTTTTTTTTAAATTATTTTAAACTATTTATTTATTTATTTATTTTTTATTTAATCTCTTTTTTTTCACTCCAGATTTTATCCCCTTCTTGGTCCACCCTCTGACTGTTCCCCATCCCATACCTCCTCCCCACCCCCGCATCTCCATGAGGATGTCCCCCCCCCATGCCCCACCCCACCAGACCTCTAAACTCCCTGGGGCCTGTAGTCTCTTGAGGGTTGGGTGCATCTTCTCTGACTGAACCCGATTTTTAAATTAAAATGTATTTTGATCATATTCTTGAACTCCCCCAAATCCTTCTGGACCCTTTCCCCATCCGTACCCACCCAACATTAAGTTATTTCTTTAAAAGCAAATAAAATGTAAGAAATATCTCCAAGCCAAGATAGTAAAATAAAAGCACATCCCAAAAGAAAACAATCTGTAAGTAAATAAAAGCACACACACATATATACATGTATATACACAAGCACACACACACACACACACACACGCACACGCACATGCACACACACACCAAAAACCAAACCTAACAAACAACATTGTGGAGTACCTTACATGTTTGGTTGACTACTCCTGAATGTGAGCCCTTACTGTAGTAGTTGAATATTCAATGTCATTCTGTTAGCGAAAACTGGTTTTCCTTTTCCCAAAGTATATACCGATAGTCAAGTTAACCTGTCAGCTTTTTTTTCTTTTCTTCCATTTTGTCCCCCCCCCCCCACAGGCTCTCATTTTGAGGCTTTGACTGGTCTAGAACTCACTATGTACATTAGGCTAGGCTAGAAGTCACAGAGATCTACTCGCCTCAGGTCCCAGATTGAGGGGTTGATGTGTGTCCCCAGACCAGACCATCAGTCAGCTTTTTACATTGGTTCTGAAGATTAAATTAGGTTCCTGTATGCAGTTGATCAACTGAGCCACCTGCCCTGCCCTACCCTACACTGATTAATATTCCCAGAGTAAATATGACACACTGGATAATCATACACACACAGCTGGGACTATGGAATTTTTATTAACTCTAGCCCAGTGTAAAATAATTGATATTTACTTCCTTTTACTTGAAACTGTATTGTTTCTTCTTGTAGAAAGATTGGAACTCCTCTCTTGTAGTTTTTATAAATTGTACAATGTATTGTCACATGTTACATGCATTTCATTATATTGTAGATTCCAGTCTTATTATCCATTATCCAACCTTCCTGCAATAACCACTGTTGTCTCCATATCATTGAAAATAAATGTCTTAACTTCTACATATAAGGGAGACTGTGCATTCTATTTTATTTCTGTGCTTTGATAATTTCACTCAGTGCAGTGACCTCTAGCTCAATCTTCATTGTCACAAATGACAGAATTCTATTCTTTTGCTGTTGTTGCAGAAAATCATTTTACTCTGTATAGCTCCTGGATATTTATCCATTTACCAGTTGATAAACACCAAGGCTGAATCCGTATCTCAGGTATTTGGCAATGTATTGTGAGAGTTTTGTAGGTATAAATAGGGATTCTCTAGTTTTGTAAGTGGAAGGAAAACTTTTTAAGGGAATTGGTTTATCTAACACTGCAAAGAATAAATCAATTTGAGAGACTGTAAGTATCTGACTTTAAATAGCTTTTGACATGCAGAAAATCCAGAAAGCAGAGGCAGAATAGAATACTAGACAAAAGATTATGGACTTTGCAGTTCTGTGCTGGACTTTGTAAAAGTAGTCGGTGAAACTGAAGGGTTGAGTCAATTAACCCTCTGTATTTTAACATAATATTTTATTTATTCTTTGAAAATATTATACAGGCATACCAAGTGTTTCAATCATGCCCCTTTCTCCCCTTCTGACTCTCAGATCCAAGAACAAGCATGGTCTTCACTGATAGGAAGAAAGGATTAGGACTGTTTTGAATGCAGGATATTTTGGTTGTATTATTTCCTTGTGATACCTTTGAATATCTTTGAAATCTTTATGAAAAACAAAAATGTAACTACTCTGTTGCAGGAAATATAAAAAAGAATGGAGTATATGGCAGCAGCGTGTTCCAGTGCTATTCCCTGGTTCCCTCAGCCCTGGCAGGCTGGCCAGCCATGCACCGGCGGGCAATGGCCGACCTGCTTTCATCTTGTGGAGCTCTGAATCACAGCTCCAGGATCTCTCCGTCCAGCTCGCTAGGTTCTCACTGGCAGGTCACTACCACGCCAGCCCCGTGCTTCAATATCCCCATGGCCTCTGTGGTGCAAATCAGGCAGGCAAAACCAACACTTTGCTGCTGTTCCTTTCTCTCTTGAACCCAGACGAGCTGCCTCGTGAAGGAAAATGTGACACAAACTTAGTTCAGAAACAATGATAACTCAGTATCTGGGGGCATCAACTAAAACCTAATCTTGTAAACCTTATCAAAGTCTGATGTCCTCTGGTGGCGAATCTTTGCAGATCCGCCATGATACCAGGAGATTCTACTAGCTACATCTTACCTACTACATGCTGTCCTGATTCCAAAAGGCACCTCTCTCCCTCTCCCTCTCTCTCTCTCTCTCTCTCTCTCTCTCTCTCTCTCTCTCTCTCTCTCCCCCCTCCTCCTTCTCTCTTCTCCTCTCCAACCCAGAAAGACTTCATGCGGCCCAGTGATTGGCTCCTTTATTCATTAGGGGATTAGTTCACAAGTCACAGGTGTAACTCACTCCTTGTCTGAAGCCCCTCCCAGGAGGGCAGAATTAGCAGAATTACAATTAGCCCCAGGGACTATCCAGAACACTACTGTAAAGGGTGAAAATTACCCCTAGCCAATGTGTCAAACAAAAAAACCAAATGAAAGAAATGTAGAATCGGAAGGGGAAATAAAATTCTCCGTTTAAAGGTGTTACGACTGAAGATGTAGAAGTTCCAGGATATAAGGTTTACAGCTAAAAGTTAATCCCTTTCATATATATCATCTATGGGGACATAGAATAGATTTCTCAGGAAGAGGGCATAGGGCTGGTAAGTTGGGAATAGGAGAGATCAGGTAAGAAGGAATGGAGGGAAAGAGTACTGAGAGAAACAACTGGAATTGGGGGGCATTTTGAGGGCAAGGTAGGAACCTAGTGCAATGGAGACTCCCTGGAGTCTAGGAGAATGACCCTAGTGAAGACTCCTAATAATGGAAGATAAGGAGCCTGAATCAGCCATCTTCTGTAACCAGGCAAGGCTTCCACTGGAGGGAATAAGACACCAACCCTGTTGAAATACCTTTAATCTACGATCTGTCCTGTCTTCAAGATATGCTGGGATAAAGGTGACTCAGAAGATATGGAAGTTTACAAGCAATAACTGGTCCAACTTGACACTGTACCATTCCAAGTCTGTGATTTTTGGGGGAAGAATAAAGTAAAAGAAAGAGAAAAGATTCACTAATTCCCAATGTTTGAGAGGGTGGAAACAAATAGAAAAGCACAGAAATAGCTCTGCGATCCTATTATGGTAGATCCATACCATTCGCTAATCATCTGTGTTTGTTTTGTTTTGTTTTAAGTAAGTGAATGTGCAGCATAAGAAGTTTAGCCTAAAATAAATCGAGGACTTTGCATGATTATGCTGTGTCAATGTAGGCTCAACAACTGTGGTAAGTGTTTCACTGCAGAATGGTTAGTGATATGCACGAAAGCACTGTTGATGTGTTATGTTTATGGAAATCCCTGTTTTCACCTCCTTTTTTCAGTCCTTTTATCTTCCATAAAGTGTTTTATTTAAAGTAAACATTCAATAACAAATTTACATCATTGAAGAGATAGGACCTTCATATTCTTTGTTTTTAAATAGGTACCTCAGCTTTTTAAATTTTTAAATATTTTTAAAGATTTATTTGTTTTCTTTATATGAGTGTACTGTTGCTATCTCCAGACACAGAAGAAGAGGGCATAGGATCTGATTGCAGGTGGTTGTGAGACCACGTGGTTGCTGGGAATTGAACTCAGGACCTCTGGAAGAACAACCAGTGTTCTTAACCCCTGAGCCATCTCTCCAGTCTACGACTTTCATATTCTTATTACCGAGTGTCCAAGTCTCAGAAAAGTACCTGTAACAATTATGAAGATAAGAAAACATTTCAGAATGAATCCTGATAATAGTATTATTTTTACCTTCACTACTTTACTCACACCATTTTCTAGAGTTCTTTTTAATTTGATGATTTCTATTGCTTTTAATTTAAGTAAAAACAGTTGAGTATTAAGAAAAATAACATCTCACTTGGTATTCTTTCTTAATTGCTGCATGCAACTTGATTCATTCTAACCATTATAACTGAGTGAAATATTATAAAAGTATCTGTGGAATTCAATTATAATGTTGAGTACATCTACAGACATCTCAAATTCCAGAGAAACATCGTAATTATTGCTTCAATGTGTGGGTTGCTTAGGCCTTGCCAACTTGAGGCTACTTATAGTCATCTTGGAAATGTCTACCTTGGTTGAGGAATTGCCTCCTAAGAGAGGACTTGGAGCGTGTCTGTCGGGCATTTTCTTGATTAATGACTGATGTGTGAAGTCACAGCAGACTTTGGGTGGTACCACCTATCGACAGCTGGTCCTGAATTGTTTAAAGAACCAAACTCAACAAGCCATGAGGAGCAAGTAAGTAAGTGATGTTCTTCCATGGTCTCTATTTAAGTACCTGGCTCCAAGTACCTTCCATTAGTCTCTGCTCTGCTCAGATGTCACTCATTGATTTACTGTCATGTGGAAATGTAGCTGAAATAAATCCTTTTCTCTTGAGGTTGCTTTTGGTCATAGTTTTTATCACAGCAACAGAAAAGCAAATTAATAGACTCTCTGTGTGTGTGTGTGTGTGTGTGTGTGTGTGTATGTGTATATATATATATATATATACATATACATATACATATATATATATATTATTATTTTCAATGTCATGGAGATGTGCTAGTTTTTTGAGGAAGCCAAAGTATAGAGGAGCAGATGTTCTCCTTGTAGACACAGCCAGAAGCTCATTCCTTGACTCAGTCTCAGTTTTTCAACTCCTATTCCAAGATTTTGTGTCTCAGACTGAATGTGTAGGCTATTTTTTTTTGAATGAGAATCATCTCTCACTAAGGTAGCTCCAATTTTATCATAGACATGGGGTTGCTCTTAGGAGTTAAAAAAGAACAGAACAATAAATGTATGAGGGGCGGGATTTTCCTTAGTTTCTTTATCTGATGCTGTGGTGAAATACCTTGGCAACGTGAAAAACAAATTGATTTTGGCTAACAATCCAATAATATCATCTATTAAGGCAGGATAGTGAAAGCAGTAGGCATTGAAGTAACTGGTCAAATCACAGGCATCATCAGTAAGCAGAGAGTGATGAATGCTACTGCTCAGCTCACTGTCTCCACCATACACAGAGATTCTTGCTCAGGGAATGGTCCTGCAGTGAGTCTTCCCACTTTAATTCCTTAAAGTCATTCTCAGAGGCTAACTAACCTTTGTTTAGATAATCCATAGTATATGCTCTTAGAAGATTGTCTGCTAGATAAGTCTAGATTCTAGCAAGATGATTATTAAGAATAACCATGAAGACTTTAAACAGATTAGAATTTATGATTATTTAATTGTAGATTACAAGAATAGAGTTTAAACTGAAGATTTCTGCAAATATATGCTCACAATTAAAATTTTTCCTTGCTAAGAGGTTTAATCTTCATGATGTGGAGAAAAAACCTGTCATCAACTCATGGATATTATGTAGGAGTTTTGAAGAGATATAGCTGTTCCTTAAATATACCCTTGGAATAACTAATAACATATACCTACTTATGTTCAGCAACACTCAACCTTGACATTGGACTTAGCCTTTGAACATCTCAAGCATTTATGTCATATTTTGTTTATTTTGATTGTAATTTAATCACATTTGCCCTTCCCTTTTCTCCTTGTAAACCTTCCCATATGCTCTTCACTACTCTCCTGCAAATCTGTGGCCTTTTCTTTTAAATGATATTCAGGAATATATGTATTGTTTTCAAGGCTGTCTACTTTAGACAACCAGTTGGTGTCCTCTTGCCTGTGGAGGCTCACCCATTTTATCCCCAGGCTTGCTCACTTCAGTTATCTATAGCTTTGTGTGTAGGGTTGAGACCTTATGGGCTGTTTCTTTCTAGTTTTGTATATTCATTAAAGTCACCGATTTTCTCATGTTTGGGCATTTTAAAAAGAGATTATTCATTTTAAGTGTATGGATGTTTTATGTGAGTGTGTGCATATGCACCATATCCTTATATTATGCTCATGGAAACTAGAAGACAGTTTGTGAGCCACTGTGTGGGTCCTGAGAACTGAACTATGTCTCCAGCCCCTGATCAAACATTTAAAAACATCAACAACAACAAAAAAACCCAACAAAAAACCATTGTATTAGTCATGGTTCTTTAGAGTCACAGAACTTATGGGTAGTCTCTATATAGTAATGGAATTTGTTAACAACTTACAGTCTGTAGTATAAATCCCCAAAATCAGCAGCAGCAGCTGTGAATGAAAGTCCAAGGATCTAGCAGGTGCTCAGTCCCACAAAGCACGTAGGCAAAGAAGAGCGAATCTTCCTTCTTCCAATGTCCTTATATAGGTCTCCAGCAGAAGGTTTGGCCCAAATTAAAGATGTGTACCAGCAGCCTGGATCTGGGACTTGCCTTGTCCCAAGCTGACCTTGAATTCAGAGATCTCCTTGCCTCAGTCTCCGGGGATTAAGAACATGTATTACTTTGCCTGGGACTATGCTTTTCATGACCACTATGCCTCATGATCTTCATGCCAAGATCCAGGTCAGAAATGTGTGTCTTCCAGCCTCAAGATCTGGATCACAGGTGAGCCTTGTAATTCTGGATTGTAGTTCACTCCAGATATAGTCAAGTTGACAATCAGAAATAGCCACTACAAACATGTATCTAAATTAGAGATTCCCAGGCTTATTCATAAAACATTTTAATCCAATAATTATGTATAATTTTATAGCTATTTAGCAGAAATTATTTATTAGTCTAATAAATATAGTACCACCAGTCATAACTTGGAAGACTTTATATAGTAGGATATTTAAATCCATATCACACTATTTGAAATACAGAGTCTTGCTATTTATTTGAAAACTATATACTGAGAATGAAATTAGCATTTACCTCTTGCAAAGTTTTGACTGTATATAGCTCCTGTACAATTCAAAGTGTTGACTAGTGTTGAGAATTCATTTTTTATGTGGATGGAAACCATACAATTGCACATGTGGATTACATTAAAAAACATCCAAAAGGAATAGCTCACAACGTAGGTGCCATATTTCTTTGATGTAACATATTAGCCAGTGCTAGAATGTAAAGAAAATCATCTGGGAAGATGACTCTTGCTTTGTAACTCCTCTATGAACCTATGGTGTTGAGCCTCTTCATTTTTCTACATCTTCCCCAGAAACACTAACTACAGTCAAAAAGTCTTGACATTATCTGTGAATCAGCACTGTTCCATGGGACCAAGAATAAGCTACTCAGTTTTATAGAGTTGAGGAATTGTTAAGCAGAGTATTTTGCTGTTGTTTCTGGGTTTTCTTTTTCAGCTTGCTATAGCACACTGTAAATGATAGAACACTTTCTAGCAAATTTCCCAAGAGCCAGAATTATTTATGAAGGGGAAAAGCGTATATGAAATCCCACCTAGTGTTTGAGCTTGTATACACTGTGGCCAATAGAGGTGAAGTCACTTCCAGATAAACTGACCATCTAAGGGATAATTTCACACATTTAATGCAACTGGAGACAATTTGGAAAGTAGTGGTGAGAGCAGAGGGGTGATTCTTTAAACAGACATGCTATCCTATAAACATGGACTTAAGGAAACTATCCACCAGCATATTGAAGGGCTGAATGCTGTTTCAGTGTGTCCGAGTACAACTGTACATCTGGGAAATGAGTTGTAAAACGCAAAGTGTTCTCTAGCTCGAGTATACAGACAGAGCCGTTCCAGCATTTTTTTTTTTTTTGGGGGGGGGGTTGGTGCCAACATTAAAAAATTCTGCTTAGTGCAATTAGAGTGAAGAGTTTCAGTTTCTCTGAAACAATAAGATAAAAGTCATGTTGGTTTACACACCTTGCTTGGTTTCATAAATCAGGACAAGAAAATAAAAACAATAATTTTTATATTCAATTAACAAATAAAGCATTCTTTGTTGTTAGTTACTTGCAAATGTTACTTGCTGTGTAGCTAAGCAAACAAAAATGTGTGGATTTTTATATATCACTGTGCAAATGACACACATCAGTTGCAATGAAGTAAATCACAAGTAAGTTGCCTGGCTCTAAGTGTGTTGTTTGTGGGTAGTAGTGAAACAGTGGGGTTGTAAAAAGAAGATTATTCTAATTATTTGGGGGTAGTGTGCACATTTGAATATTCAACAAATTGAATCTGATTTTCTAAAATGGTTTAAATTGTATCTGTGAGGAATGAAAAAATGCTCATTATAAAACCTGGACTTTAAAAATGTTTTGTAGTTACAAAAGTAGAGGCTTTCAGAGGAAAAAACCCATTCTCATGGTTTAAGCACAGGGTGAAGAAGCCGTAAGAGACAGGCCCTTTGTCTTCCTGGTGTAGCTGGGGAGCTTGGAAAACAGTATGAAGACTTTCATGGCTGACTAATTTCCAACGCTGTCTTTCCCCTTCATTCCCTCTTCTTTTCTTACTCATCTGTACCCCTTCTCGCTCTCTCTTCTCCTTCCTTCTCCCTGTGTCTCTTTATCTTCTTCATAACCCAAGCTGGTCTTGCACTCATTGCTCCATTCCTGCTTTGCCTCTTAACTGAACTGTTTTCATAAGCTAACACCTTAACACCTTTGTGTGAGTAGTTTATTTTTATCCTTAAGTGCACATAAACTACACCACTTTTTGAGGAAGGGTATTCTAATGTTTGTACTGTGTCAAATTTGTACTGTGTCTTTCTCCATCTCTCCAACGACATAGATATGGGTATTCTCTCAGAGGAACAAGGAGGGCTCTGGAACATCATTGGCATTAATGTTCCCTTTTATTAGGTTTGGAGGAAATAATGTTGATAGTAATACTAATATCTAACTTTAAAGACCACGTAACTCAGCATTTACTTACATATGGACAGTTTGGAATTGTACGGGTTGCTGAGAGACTGATAAATCCTAACTTCAAGACTAATAATGTATTAAAGTTTGATATATGTTGGAGCCCTTATAATATACAACGGAATGTTTTAAACTTGTATATACACACTATTCTTGTAAAGACGTAAAAGAATGTATAACAGAAACTGAGGGGTATAAAATGCTTTTCTAGACTTTAGGAAATAGTCTAAAAGTTTTATAAACTTTCAGAACATAATTAAAATAGATAATGTAGTGCATTTTTGATTTACATCTATACAACACATTTTCTTTTTTGTAAACCAGAATTTCCAGTGAAGTTCTGATTGTGTTGAGAAGCAAGTCTGCTGTATCATTCAATATACTAAAAGTAAGAAATGATTTAGTGTTTACAGTTTAGTTTATTTTTTAATTTTAGTTTTAAATTCATTTTTAGATGTTAAAATATCTGTTTTATCTATCCCATTATCTGTTTTGTCAAAGTACATAGGGTCAATATACTTTTTGTGTAGCTTTTGATTGTGACTGCTTCCTACCTCCCGCATTGTGTTTACAATGAGTGTAGGATTTGTGTACCACAGTAGATAATCAGACTACCGAGCTTAATGGAGTTTAGTCTATACTTGCTTCCTGTAAACAAAGATGGGGAAAGAACAGTTCCCATATTCTAATGCTGTTTAGTGTGTATTTTTTGATGAACTTAGCATGTTTTTCAAGTTAATTTCTATATTGTATTACAAGTTTTAAATATTGTTTATGAGTGATAGCTCATTGTTATGTAAGGTAAAATTTAATTTTTAGTTTTATCTTCTCTTTTTCTTTGTCTCTCAATCACACACACACACACACACACACACACTCAGTAGTTTGTATAAACAGAAAAGCTGTATGCCTCTATTGCTGATTAACTGCGTGGTTATTAAGAACATTGATTGTAAACATTTCTGCATACAGTAACAATACTACATGAAACCTGATTTCATTCATTTCAGTATTTTATTCATGTTTACACTTAATTTCAAAAGGATTTTCATTATCTGAACTAGAAAGATTAGAAAAGTCGTGTCTGCTCAGTTGGTCTCTTAAACTTTGATTGGTCCCCTGTGCAGTACTGTGCAGAGACAGGGGTTTGGAAAGTGACAGGCTCATGAGAGGCCTGATCTTCTGAATGGGCTGGTACAGTTGTGCATATATGACTTACCAGCCATTGGGAGGCAGGAGGGAACTGAGGAACAAGGGCCTAGTTACTGGAGGCCTTCCAGTAGTTACTGGAGGCATTCCACTGGGGGCCTTCCATTGAAGAGAAGAATTGATTCTCAGCGCCTTTCTTTCCCTTTCTGCTTTCTTTTTGTTGTGACATGAAACGTTTTGTCTTATCACCTGCTCCTCACAATGCTGTTCTACTTTACTGCAGGATCCTCAATCATAGAGCCCTGTATCTGGAACTGAGACTTGATGCATGAGTCTAAGGTACATTTTCTTCTTTAGGTTGATGTTTGAAGACCTTTTGTATTAGCAGTAAGAAGCTGACTGACACACCTGGCTGTTAGTCACTTCTAACTACATGAATGTCTAATTTTCTACAGGGCCCTACAAATAAGATCATTTTACTATGACTGTTGAACCTCTGTCCTTTTGAATATGGTAAATATTAGCATTTTCTTATCAATATGGAAAGCCTTGTCACTCTGAAACAGAGCTTACAATATCACCACTGCACGCATTAGAAGTGAAATATCAAGAGGTTTCCTGTTTCTATTCTTTCTGCTGGCCCTAAGGGCTTCAGTCCTTTTCTCCCACACAATATCAGATCATGTTTCCCTCCCCCCAAACCTCCCATCCACTTTCCCTCCCCACTTGTGGTTGCTTTCTTCTCCCTCCCAAGTGGGACTAAGGCATCCTCACTTGGGCCTTTCAGCTTGTTGACCTTTTCAAGCTCTGTGGACTGTGTCTTGGGTACTCTGTACTTTTCTTTCTTTCTGTCTTTCTTTCTTTTTCTTTCTTTTTTGCTAATATCCACTTATTAGTGAGTACGTACCATGCATGCCCTTTTGGGTCTGAGTTCCTTCACTCAGGATGATATTTTCTAGTTCCATCCATTTGCACGAAAAACTCAGCATGTCCTCTTTCTTAATAGCTGAGTATTATTCCAATGTGTAAATAAACACGAATTCCAATGTGTGTACAGAAAATACACATTTTCTGTATCCATTCCTCTGTTGAGGGACATCTGGGTTGTTCCCAGTTTCTGGCTATCATAAATAAGGCTGCTATGAACATAGTGGAACATGTGCCTTTGTGGCATGGTGGGGGATCTTTTGGGTATATTCCCAATAGTGGTATTGCTGGGTCTTCAGGTAGATCTATTTCCAATTTTCTGAGGAACTTCCAGATTGATGGGGGACCCTCCAGAATGCACCAGAGACCTGGGAGGTGAGAGACTATCAGGACTCAAAGGGAGGGACCTTAGATGAAATGCCCGACAGTAAGGAGAGGAAACTTACAGAACTCACCTCCAGCAGAAAGACAAGGCATCAAATGAGAAAGGGGGTTACCATCCCACAGTCAAAATTCTGACCCATTGATTGTTCCTGTCTGAAAGAATTACAGGGATGGAAATGGAGAGGAGCCTGAGGAAAAGAAGTTCCAGAAGTTCCAGAAGCTGGCCCAAAGTGGGATCCAGCTCAAGGGAGGTCCCAAAGCCTGACACTATTACTGAGGCTATGGAGTGCTCACAATAAGTGACCTAGCATGACCATACTCCATAAGACCCAACAAGCAGCTGAAAGAGTCAGATGCAGACATTTGCACCCAACCAATGGATAGAAACTGCTGACCCCTGTGGTTGGATTAGGGAAAAGATGGAAGAAGCTGAGGAGGAGTGTGACCCTGTAGGATGACCAGCAGTCTCAATTAATCTGGATCTCTGAGATCTCTCAAACACTGGACCACCAAAGAGGCAGCATACACCAGCTGATATGAGGTCCCCAACACATATACAGCAGAGGACTGCAGGGTCTGTGATCAATCAGAGGTGATACACCTAACCCTCAAGATACTGGAGACCCCAGGGAGTTTAGAGGTCAGGTGGAGTGTGGGGTGGGGGGTGTGGACATCCTCGTGGAGACAGGGGAGTGGGGAAGAGGTATGGGGTGTGGAACAGTAGGAGGGTGGACAGGGGGAATAAAATCTGGAGTGTAAAAAAAATTAAATAATGATAAAAAGTGAAATATCCTCTTTTTCTTTACTAGCTGAACTTTCTCTTATTTTTGAAACGTAGATCATTTTGTATAAAGAAAAATAATTTTCCCTTGGTCCATAGCCACAAGTTCCTGCAAGCTTTTGACGTTTCATTGCTACACCTTTGTCCCCTTGGAATTTCAGTGCTACCCAGATTCTGGAAGATATGATAGACATGTACATGTGTATGTGAAAGCTGCATACAAACTCAGGAATCTGATACAGTTTGTAGGAAGAACAGTTGCTTTGATTTCTTTTCTAATAACTAGGGTGTTGCCTTCGTAATGCTAGGTTGAGAATCCCACCTTCGGCCATTTGAAATATCCATCATATAATCACAGGCTACATGACGAAGGATGGCAGCTCACTAAAGATACTTATGTTGCATTTAGAACTTGAAGACTCACTGTAGACTTGCAGAGAAATGTGTATTGTTGCCCTTTTATGCTAAAACTTTTCACTTCATTTTCCCATACTTCTCACCAACCCTCCAAAGGGTTCCTTTGGAAAGGTTCCTTTCCAAAGGAAAGACATAGAATATAGTACTTCTTACATTTTTTTTTTAACTTTGAAAATCAAATCTTAAAAGTGAAAACATCTACAGCCAGTTGATAACATTATTTTTAATGTAGAAATTAGACTAATCTAGATGATAGTTGAGGAATAGTACAGAGAGAAGAATTAAAGAACTTAAATGCTAGCAGAATATAAAGCATTATACCTAATTTTGGATGATGCTACCACTAGGGAGACTCTTGAACCTTTGAAGGACAATAAGGTATATGATACCTATGGCCAGGCCAACTAAATCAAAACAACACTTTAGATTTATCATATACAAACCTGAGGAATAAAAGATGATGTTATAAAGCAGACAAAATATTTCTTCTTTAATTTTTATAAGACAGAATAAAGCAGAAACACACACTTTTAGAAGATTTTTGATGAAATAAAAATGTCTCAGCAGATGTTTATCATTTACTCTTATCTTCTTGTGGCTCTTGTGTATTCTCAAGCTTAGTGATCCTGTCTTATTTTCTGCTATTAGGAAGATATTCTGAGGCTCTTGGAAGAAGATGGAGTGGGGATAAGCATCACTTCCCTAGGTCCCCACAGATATGAAAAAAAAATGTGAGTTAGGACTCCAAAAAGAGCTGAGAGGCATGGAGAGTCCATGGTGCATCAGAGGAATCAGCAGTCTGAAGAAGATTTTGTAAAATATGGAAATAGTGAACGTTAGATTGACAAACTATGCAAATTAAAATTATAGAAATAAAACTATTAAGTCATAAAAAATGTAAGTAGACAGCTTCATCAATAAAATCTATCAAGTAGAAGATAGAATAAAAATGGAAGATAGAATATCAGATCTTGAAGACAAGGTAGGTGAATGAGAACATTCAGACAACAATAAATATGAAATGAGACAGTACGAACATAACATGCAAGATATATGGGGTATCATTAAAAACAAATTTATGAACCAGGAGAATAAATGAAGAATAACTCATTTCCAAAATCTAGGGAGATGGCTTGATATTGACACAAAAACAGATATAGATGCTTGGTGGATGGGTTAGAGGACCCAGAAGTAAACCACACAAGCTATGGTCACCTGATTTTTTTTGACAAGTATGCCCAAAACATACATTGAGTAAAAGTCCCCTTAACAAAAAATGCTTAAACCTGATATCCATCTTTAGAAGAATGTCACTAAATTCTTATCTCAATCTGTACAAATATCAGTTTAGAATGGATTAAAGCCTGACATGGTGGCACAAGCATTTAATTTGAGCACTGAAGTAGGCAAAGGCAGGGGAATCTCTGTCTTCAAGTTCAAGGCTAGTCTGGTCTATATAATAGTGAGTTCCTGAACTACATAGAAACCTGAACTCAAAAACAAATAAATAACAAATGGATGGAAGGTTTTTATCTAAGACCTAAAATTCTGAATGTACTAAGGGAAACCACGTGAAAACACTTCACTATCCAGGCATCAACAACGATATTCCGAAAATCATTCCAGTAGCTCAGGAAGTAAAACAAAACAGGATTGCATAAACTGAAAATCTTACTTACCAAAAGAAATTCAGTAAAGAGAAGACATGCAGAAGGGGAAAACAAATGTCCCCTAGTTGTACATCACACAGAAGGTTAGTATGTAGAATATATAAAGAACTAGGCTGAACTAGCCAGTTAATTAATGGGCCAGTGAAATTAACAGTTCTCAAAAGATGAAGTTCAAAGTCTCAAAGGGATGAGTAATAGGCTCTGAGAAGAAGCTGAGCTTGCTATGGAATTAAGGAATGATGTCTCTGTGTATCTCACACTGAATGACAAATGATAATATTACATCCATAAAAATACATTTTTTTAAAGTTCAAACAAAAGTGCATTTCTTAAGTAAAAACCCAGATAAATTTATTGTGCAGGAAAGCTTCTGAATATTGCCTTATTGTAGCAGATGAACGTATATATAAAATATTACAGAATAATGCATGGGTACAAATTACTCTATTCTGAATATGAAACTAATCTCTATCATACACACATAAGCTAGCACCATGCTTGTCAAATCAAGATAGAGAAGGAAGGCATGCAGGCAGTCTGCGAAGTCTAGTCGAGTCATGCTCACATGCATTGAGATGTTGCATTGTTAATAGAAACATTTATGTGACAGATTTTGGAAAGGATATAAAGTCAAATAAATTTTGTCCAAGCCTAAATGTGGTTAGGAAATACATCTTTAATAAACATTTAAGTCAAAGCAATTTATAATTGCTAGTAGTGATGTCTTTCCTTAAAATAAAAAAACAGTACCCAAACTTATGGTTCCATGTGTACAGTCCATTTGATTGCTCTCAAGTTATTTGAAAATTCTCAAGACAAGAGTGCATTTAAATTCAAGTGTTGCTGCTAGTCAATTGGGAAGACAACTCTAGTAACTTACCTTGTGGTCACAAGGAACAGAGTCATCTTAAATAGCACTCCTGAGCAGATATATTACAAAGGCAAGAAACCAAAAGCCCTTCGCTTCTGGATCCAGCAAATAACAAGAAATGAACAGTTCAGGACATGTGGGCAGAATATTCCACTATAATTCTTAGACTAAATCAAGAAATACTGCACAGGACACATGGCATGCTGTTCACTTAAAACTGGTCTAACCGCCGATGTGGCAGTGTGTTGTTTCTGTAAGTAATGATTTCCTAGTAAGTCATTAACAAGTGACTTCAACTTTCTGTACATTTTTGAGCTGTCAATCAAATGTCATACTTCCTAAAATCATGTATGATAGAGCAAAAATACACACTTTGGTTTTTTCAAACTTAAACGATAGAAACCTAACTGAAAACTTGCTACCTTCTGTACAAGGCTACTTCTTAAAGATTTCTTTGGGGACGATTTTTAACCATCCCTAGATTTCAAAGTACATTTGCATTACCATTTGCTGATGAATGTTTTAACTGCACCTCTGTGCTCATCTATGTCATTGACAAGGACCCCTTCTCACACTGGTTTTTCTTATATTCTCACAAGTTGAATTTTTAAAATTTTTCCATATTCTTCCATTCAAAAACAAATAGGTCTTCATGAAGAAATGCGTTACCCCAAAGGATTTTTACAATAAATGCACAAAGAGTGGACAGTTATATTTTATTTATGTAATCATAAAATGCACATTATCCTTTGTACTTCCTGATGATCTTAAGAAGTGGCTTGGCATCAGTGTTTTTGGTTCTGATTGTTTATCCTGTAAGTAATAAAGCAATTGTCCTGCAGCAGGGAGAATATTCAGTACTGGGAACTTTCCCAGGCTCCGAGTTTGCTAATTCAGTGTGTGCTGCCAGTCCACTAGTCATTAACAGCATCTTAGACAACAACTGCCAGCAACTGCAAACATCCGGCGTTTAGTGAAGGGTACAAAGGGCCAACTGTTAGGAACGTACTTCATGATGGATGCCCTGAATGGCTAAGACCATAGCAGTTTCACTCCACGAATAAATAATAGAGACCATAAGGGTAGGCACGGAACTGGCTCTACAGCTCTGTGTAATACTTCATCTTAATTTGTCATCTTCCCACAGAATATTTTAGGGGCCTTTAAAATAAAATCTAAAGCAGTGTCCTCTTTTAATGGGTTGTCTGGTCTTTTTTTTTTTTTTTTTAACTCTACAGGTCTTTTCTGTGGTTTCTGATTTTGTATCTTTATAAGATTTCTGTATGTGGGAATGTGTGTGTCTGTGTCTTTGTGTTTCTCATGTTTTTTTCTTTGGGTCTTTTTGTTTATTTGTTTTGTCCTATTAAAGTTTGTTTCCTTTTATTTCATCTTAGTTTACTCTCTCTCTCTCTCTCTCTCTCTTTCTCTTTCTTCCTTTGTTTGTTTGTTTCTTTCTTTCTTTTTAAGATACTTGTTTGTTTTCTATTGACAAAGAATAAGAAAGGGTGTGTGTGTGGATCTGGCTGAGTGATGATGTAGGTAGGACCTGGAAGGAGATGGGGAGAGAAACCACATCAAAATATATTGCACACAAAAAATCTATTTCAATAAAAATAAATGCAAAGGCTAAGAAAAAAGTAAAAAAGGTATTCCATGGAAACCATTAAATGTGAAAATAAAATAAATGAAGAAACTTACAATCCTATTTCGATTTCATTTTTGCTTGACTTTTTAAAAACTTGCGTTTGTTTTTTGTTCCTAAATAGTTGTAGAAGATCTTCACTCAACGCACATAACACGCTGTTCAATAAATCATGAAGCGGATCTTGCCAGAGGAGTGAGATTTAGGATTTCGTTGCTTCTCTTGGGTTAGAGGGCAGCTGAACAGGAGCATAAGGACACCAGGGGGTTAATGAAGAGAATAGATCTGTTCTGTGCAACTGTGATATAAATCGTTCTCTTAGTGGTATTCACTTTGTTGCTCTTCCGTTTCCTAATGAACTTCAAACTCCTTTCATCAGGAGTGATTTCACTTCCATCCTCCCTACGATTACATTCATGATGTCATCTAGTTGGTAGAAATTCCTTCAAAAAACAAGCACACATAACAAACAATGTGTTACAGTGTTGCTAACTAACAGAAATTACATTTTAAAGTTACACTTTATAACCACAATTCCATAAAAGTAGAAACAATTCCATTTTTTTTTCATAAAATACTTCAAAATCAGAATGTACCTACATTTATCTTATATGACACCCAGCAGAGGTGTTGAAAATTGGAGTGGTCTACATTAAGTTAGGAAATTAAATGACATGGAATTAAATAATATATTTGAACAGTAATGATTATGTAATGAAATGGGTACAATTTATTTGTTTTCTTCTTAATCATGGCAATTATAATTAAAACAAATAAATTATGTTAAATGATTATTTATTCAAAACAGATAAATGTTTGAATTTATCATATGATTGAATAGAAACATTCTCTTTCTAGCAAATTATAGCATCTAATCACTATTCTAGATGATTTATCAATATCTCCAAGCCTAAAAATCCCTTAAGTATATATAAAGCAAATTCAAATATTTAAAAACTTAGTCGTCAAAGTCGTATTTTGTGGGTACTTACTGAATTATAAGTAAGCAACAGTCCCCTGTAGATGTATGCTGTTACTTCAACCCATCCTGCTAAGTGTTCTAAAGCAGAGTTTGTGCTACTTGGCATCAACTATTTTGTTCTCTCGATAAGTACCTAAACAGGATGTCCTTGCAAACTAAATGAGAAATAACTCCAGCAGGTTTCCTCCCTCGGAAATAACAGTAAGTCTGGCAGATGGCTTCAGTGGAAGTACTAGGAATGCACTTTAGCCAGGACGAGAAGACTTCCAGTAGATACAGCGGAGGTTAATTCTTGAAGGCCAATCTCGCTTTCTTCTGCACTGAAACGCTTTAATGGCCTCAGGCTGAAGAGACCTGATTCATTTTATTCAAGCTGTTTCGATCGATCCCCAATGACATTATAAATATTTAAATATAACTAGTGTAATAAAAATATAATTTCTTATCACAGAAATTTATTTGTAGATATTGAAGAAGGGAAAACCATATTTTCTAAATTCTAGATTCATGAACACTGTTTGAACACTGCACATAATTTAAATTCCTTCTCTTTTTTCTTTTAAAGTTTCTTAGACATACAAAGTTATGTTGAGAGAGTAGATGATGTAGTAGATGCATCTTTACACCCCATGAGTGTTAGTAGCCTTACAAAAATGTATGTACTCTATAGTAATGTAAAAGCAATAATTTGAAATTCGTTAATGTACAGTTTAAAAATTAATAGTAGATCAATTGGATAAATATTAATTGGAATTTAGAAAAATACTTAAATCCATACATGTTATGAACTTAACATCTAGAATTTGTTCAGTCTTATACAATCCAAATTATATTATGCAATTTTACTTCAGTCTCCTAAATCTTCTGCTTATGGCTATTCTGATAACACACAGAGACAGGCCCCGCACCTGCTCAATTCAAGTGTACATAGAGAGAGACTTTCTTGTACTCATGACAGTGACTGTACAGAGACAGTCTGTGCTCTCAACTTTCTCATAGTTTCTTCTCTGTAGATCTTTTATTTCATATCTGATTTCAGTTTTTGAAGACTACTTTTGTTCTCTCTCTTTGTGTCTGTGCCTGTGCCTGTGCCCCCCTCCCTCGTGTATATGTACGTGTATGTGTGTGTGTGCGCAAGTGCACAAACAAATCAGGGGCTGAGCTTCTTGCTACCCTGGCCTTTCACATATGCCGCAGTTACCCTTGGTTGGCTGCCTGCTTCTTTACATTTCTGTTCTTCTTCTGATCCTAACTTCGACTGAAGCTGCTACATTCCCACCCTCTGTTTTTTTTTCTTTGTTCCCACTTCTGTTCACTTTTCCCTCTAATATTTTCGTGAGTTGCTTTAAACTAATAACTAGTATTCTCTGTTTAATATATTCCCATTTCCACAATACTTGTTGTGATTATCTACTTTAATTGTCTACCTGACAGAATCCCTTCGGAAGAGAGTCTAAGTGAGAATGTAGAGCAACCTGACCTTTGCTAATGTCTGTCAGAATAAAGTAAAAAAAGACAATCTCATTCACCATACCTTAAAATAATACATAGGGGTAAACCTAAGCAAGCTAACCAAAGAAATGAACAACCCCCACAATGAAAATATTTAAATACTGATGAAAGAAATTGAAAGAGGTACCAGAAAATGAAGAGACAGATCCCCTTTCCTCCTTGCTTAAGAATCAGCAGAATTAACATTGTAAAGATGCCTCTATATTCAAATGTAATTTACTGAACAAAACAATTAACATCAAAGCTACCACAGAATTCTATAGAAAAGTAAAAAACCATGCAAAAATCACATTAAAGCACAAAAAATTCCTAGGCGAGTCAAAGTAATCCAGTTGGAAAAAGCCATGTTGAGATTTAAAGACACACTACAGAGCCATAGCAACAAGAACAGCATAGCAGCAACACAAAGCAGACCCAGATCAATAGAACAGAACAGAGGATTCAGAAGAAACCTACATAGATGCAACACCTGAGTTCTTTCAACATGCTAAAAACACACTGGATACTTGATCTTAGAGCATAAACCATTGTTGTTCTGTTCCGGAACTTTTTCTCTGTGCCCATGTGTTCGAGACTTTTCCCCACTTTCCCTTCTATTAGATTCAGTGTATCTGGCTTTGTGTGGAGGTCCCGGATGGAGGAATGGGAGAAGGGACTGAAGGAGCTGAGGGGGTTTGCAGCCCCATGGAGGGAGCAACAGTGTCCACTGGCCTGATCCCTCGATGCTCCTGGAGACTGGACCACCAACCAAAGACTACCCATGGTGCTGGCCACATATGTGGCAGAGGAGGGCCTTGTTGGCCATCAGCAGGAGGAGAGGCCCTTGGGCCTGAGGGTGTTAGATGCCCCAGTATAGGAGAATGCCAAGGAGGGAAGACGAGAGTGGGTGGGTGGATGGGGGGGCACCCTCATAGTGTCAGGGGGAGGGGGAAGGGAATAGAGGGTTTCCAAAGGGGAAAACATTTGAAATCTCTATAAAACAAATATCCAAAAATAAAAAGTAAAAAATAAAAAGTAAAAATTAAAAAACACACACTGGATAAAAGACAATGCTTTCAACAAATGGTGCTGGAGAACCGCTATATTTAGAAGAATGAAGACTTTAATATACAAAATATAAAAGTATACATTATACAAAAGAACGGAATGTGTTTTACTCATAAGTTGCAAAATTGTGGGACTTTTAGTAGAAAATATGGGGACATTTCTTTAGGATACTCCGTTAGCTCAAGAAATAAAACCCCAAATTTACAAATAGAAATACATGAATTTAACAAGTTTCCGAACAGCAAAGAAAGCAATCAGCTCAGCAAATATGTAGCGTACAGACTGCTACACATCTCACACAGAAATAATATCTAAAATAAATAAAGAACTGAATAACACAAGCAGAAAACCATGCAATAAAAAGTGATTAATGAATTAATCAGAGTTCTCAAAAGAAATTATATAAGTGGCCAATAAGCATCTGGAACAAGGTTTAACAGCATCCGTAGCCATCAGGGAAATACAAATTAAAACCACACAGGTGTTATCTCCTCTCAATCAGAAAGGCTATTGTAATAAAACCAGCAACAACTCTTGTTGCGAACGATGGGGGAGGGGGCAGTTGTAAGTTACTTGTTGGTAGGAATGTTGATTGGGATATAAATTAGTCCATTCATTAGGAAATCTTTATGGTAGTTCCTTAAAAAAAACAAAACAAAACAACCCTCACATTGAGCTAGTGTATGACCTGGCTATACCTCACCTAAGAACATACCTGAGGGACTCTTTACAAACAGCAAAGATATTTGTACATCTCTGTTTTTTGCTGTAAATTCACAATAGCCAGCCTTTGCCAAGGTATCTATCAATAGAAAAATAAAGAAAATGTAGCTTTGAGTGGTGGTGAGGTGGTGGGGCCCTACCAGAGACCTGGGATGGAGCAGGCTCCCAGGATTCAATGCTGGTGACCTTAGCAGAGACACATAGCAGTGGGGATATGGACCATGAAGATGCCACCTCCTATAGCCAGGCAGGACCTCCAGTAGAAGAGTAAGGACACCAACCTACCCACAAAACTTTTGACTCAAAATTTGTCCTGTCTGAAAGAAATGCAGGGACAAAGACGGAGCAGAGACCAAGGGACTGGCCAACTTGAGACCCACCCCATGGGCAAGCACGAATCCCTGACACTATGAATGTTACTGTGTTATGCTGGCAGTCAGGAGCCTAGGTTAACTGTCTTCTGAGAGGCTCCACCCAGCAGCTGATAATCCCCTGTCAAGTCTCTGCTTACACTCACGTTCACTCTCACACGTCCTCCCTTTCTTGATTTCACGGATTCTATATTTGGTAATGCTATTTTGCTGTTTGTTGAAACAAACAAACAAACAAACAAAAAAATGAATATCTTGTTCCGTTTTGTATCCTTAAAAGAATATTTTCCTGTTCAAAGTTTCCAGATAACACTCCTCAGGCTGTTCGTGCTTACATAATTTCTTTCATGATGTTTATATTTTTTGTTTTAAAAGTCTCTGGAACAAGGGGAAACTAGAATTGAAAACTAATGTTAGATTATTTTCCTGTCTTTCAAAAGGCCATTTGTTTTTATTTTTAAAGTCCCAGTGACTAAACACATCAGTTGACATAAAATACAGTCTTGGTAAATGTGTGATGATTAAATATTGAATTAATTAATTACTACAAAAGGCTATAGACTTGGTAAAACATGGCTATCCTTCAGAATGAGCAGTGGACAAAGGAAAACGGGAACAAGGAAAAGTAAACACTGGTTAATAGGCTGAAAGGCCCCAGCTCTGTTCTAACGTCTCATTCTCTCCCAGGCATACAGATGTTTCCCTCCCACAGGGAGGAAGGAGGAGAAAGATGAACCGGTCCAGTCAGCGCTTCCGGAACAACCGGAGAAGCGTCAGTATTCGCAAAGAGGTTAGGAGTAATGCAGCTTTCTACTTGTATCCTCACACAGGAAGGAGAAGGCTTGCTAAAAAATAATCAATATCCTGCTACTTGCAATATGGTTAGAGAGAAGTAGGAGATTGGGTATTATACAATTGCCAAGGGAACTATACTTTTTTTAAAAAATAGTAACAATGAAGACTTATTTTCCTAACTAGAATTCTGCAAGTTTGCAGATTTTTTTTTTTTTTTAGATAGACTAGACGAAATATTTTAGACAAGAAAATATGCAGATCCAAGTCCTATGACAACTGGTACACACGTATGACAAATGACACTCCTTATGTCACCCATGTCCTTTCTTCTCCTCCTATCCTTCCTTAAACCTTCTTTACATCTCTATTTCTTGCTGGTTTTGTTGTTTGTGCTCTGTCCTTCGATGTGCTCTGCCCTCCCTTTCATTTTGTTTCATCTTTCTGGATTTTGTTTTAGGACTCTCGTTCTAACCTTCGGTGGTGTTCTTTCCAAGGTCATGGCTTGCAGCATCTGGCGCTCTGGATGAGTGTAGAATCAGCAAGAATTCTGTCTATGGGGAGGAAGAGAAGGGATTCCCTGGGCCCTGGGAAGGGGCAGGCTGTTCTTCCATCTGGATATGAACAACTTCCCCAGGGTCCAGTCCACCGGAAAGAGAGCTGTGGGGGAGATTCTCACAGTCCATCATCTGCTTCTTTGGGACCAATCTCTCTCACACCTGGGTGATGGCTAGATTTTCCGATTGCAACTGGATAAGACACAGACTCAGTTACACACTACTTTCAAAAGTAGACGTTGAGTGAGCATGTTGGTAACTGGGAAAGTGGAAACACGAATGCTGGGACTGGCTGCTCTGCTCTGCTGTGTTTTAAAAGAAAAATAGCAACATTGAAATAAAACCTGTTTCAGATTTTCCAGGGAATTTTAACTCAGTATTTACTACATTTAATATATTGCTGCTATTCAAATATATTATATCACAACAGGAGGCCAAACTTCAAGATTAATTTTATCTCAGAAAGCTTGAAAGGTAAACACTTCATGTTGTCTCTGACATGTCTTTGGCTGCTGGGATTCTCAAGCACTCTCCCATCTCTCTGGGATACTTCCTTTTAGTACAATGCACATGAAAATGCTCCTTGTAAGCGAATTTCCAGGCCTGAGCCTCAGGGACTGGAAAATGCAGATGATTTCTATCATCTCAACCTGCTGCCTTCTTTCTGCCAGGTGTGGCATCCTCTGACATTGTGACACAATGTCATCTACATAGTTCCCCTCCCTCAAGAGTTAGAAAGAAACTAAGGAACAAAAAATAGGAACCGGGAATGGGCTTGATCAGAACACACCGTGCACAGGAATGAAATTCTCAAACAATTAAAAAATTCCTATTTCAAATAAGTTTATGGTTTTATGTCAAGCCGTATCCATAGGCTTCCTGGGTCCATGAAGCCCATGAGTGTGAGGTTGAACAGGAGTGAAGACCACACTGTCTTCTGACACTCTGAGTTAAGTTTCCATTCACCCTTCACAAGTGACCAAGAATTCTCCAATCTTTTCCCTGAGGCTCTTTATTTTATGAAATCCCAATTTTTTATTCTCCTACTTGAGCGTTTTTTCCCTTCTGAACATCTCCTTTTCCGCAGTGACCTGAGTAAAACTGTCTCAACAGTCTGGTATGTTGTATTTCTCCAATGTTGAATTCATGTCATCTCCTGAGGCGACCATCAGTTATAAAGGGAAAATGAATGTCATGCAGAGTTCTGCCTTTCTGAACCTGAAATTCGAGCACAGAGTGAGTAAACGTTCTAAAAGTGGTGGATATTTTTAATATGTCTGCATATATATACATATAGATACGTATATGTATTTATATATACATATGCATAAACACTACAAAATGTATCCTCAGATTTTCAGTTTGTAATGGGCTTCTCCTCCTTCAGTGATGAGTGGAGACAGGGATGGGACACTTGATCGGTCTGCTCCTTACTGACCACACAGTGGAGAGAACTCAGCAAGCACCACAAGCCCTTCTTTCCGCAGGTTTCTGTAGTCCCCACTTCCTTTATATTGTTATCATGATGATTCAGATGAAAACCAGGCACTTAAAAGTCAAGGTGGGATTGGCTGTTATTGCACAAATCGTAATTTTATCAGGTTCTGAGACACATCCTCTCAGTCTGTAGTCCGTGGTGCTAAGGGCGGGTGATAGGGGCGAGGCTTGATTCTAGTGATACAGTTCTAACGGCCTTTGTACAGCACGGCAGCATGGGGTGTAGACAACCCTCCTCTATGCCACTGACTGACGAATAATTGAGAATATGCTCCTATAGAACATTTCCCAATGTGTTCTTTCCTGAAGATAAATTGGTTTTGTAGCCATAACTTTCCTTTGGTGAGAACTATATAATAGTAATTTGTCAAAAAAAGAAAAAAAAGAAAAAAGAAAAAAGAAAAGGTCGTGGATCCAAGTGGATCTAGGTCGTTTCTAAGACCCACTTCACTCTGTGCTTGCTTCAACAACACATATATCTAAAGTATAATTCATCAAATAAGCAAATGATTTTACATATTAATTGTTTTGAAGACACAGCTTTGTAGTTTCCAATCTGAAACCCAGAGAAAATAAAGCAAGAAGATATAACGTTGAAATATGCACACACATCATTTTATATAGCATATGTATTGCGCTTCTATGTTTGGCTGAGTTCTATACTAGATAGAGTATGTATTAGGACACTAAGATTAGCCTATGTACAGTTGTTACATAGTGTATACTCTGTCAGCCTCACGCTGTGCTAAGTGCTTTACTTTATGCTCTCGCTATCACTGCACCCATCAGAAATCTGTTTTAAGTTATCTGCTAAGGAAATATTTCTATCAAGGAGTGCATTTAGAAAACGCTCATGTGAGTTACACTTTTGGAAAAGATTATTTTATATGCTACTTACAACACACAGTAATTTTCCCTATCACTTTAGGTCTTCCTGGTTTTCTATTGAGTTTTCTACCAATGCAGAAAAATAAATTTAGTTGCAAAGCATCAACTCAATGATGAAACGTTTCAAATATGTCTATTGTTATATATAATGTTTATTATCCATCTAATCTTCTGATTGCTAGGTTCTCCGAAACTAAAGGAAATACAGTTTCAGTTTTTTAATACAGTTTAAGCTAGTTCATTGAACATAGAAACATATCTTCATTAACCACACGAGGTAAAGGGAATGAAGTGTTACTTAGTGTGATTCTGTAAAAAGGAGGGGAAAAGTAAATTTTGCTCCTAAAATACACACAGAAAATGTGTGAGGGGCACTGTTTGCAAATTCCTTCTAGTTAGCAAACAAAAGTTGGAGAATTTTTTTTTTTAAAAAAAGTAACACGTCATTTAAAATGCAGAGGTGATTCTGCCCCAAATAGATGCTCTGTGGTTAGCGTTTGTCATGAATGACCCCGAACATCTTTACAGCTAGGATTCACTCATTAAATTATTGTCAAGCTGTACTAAATGACAAAAATCCCTTTAAGTGCTAAATGGCTTAAATGCTAAACTCTCATGTCTATAGGCAATTCTTTATGAGTGTAAGAAAGTATCAGGATTAATTAAGAAGCTCAGGTAATTCCGGAGGGGAGCTGTTGTGACCAGCAGCGATGAGGCAACGGCAGCACTCAGAAGCCCACGTTTGCCAATAATATTTATTTGTATCTACTTCAGTGTTTGCTTCAAGTAACAGTCATTTTTATGATTTCTACACAATGCAACTCAAATAATATTTTTTAAACTAAAAATAATGTTGTAAGAAAATTTTATCTTTAATATCCTTTAAGAATTGTATGAGGAGGCAGTTTTCTTATCTGCTCTGAAAGTTAGTTTCTTTCTTTCTTTTTTTTTTTTTAGACAAGAGATACTTGTTTTTCTGTCTGTGAAGGGCCTTTGGCCTGCCACTCTCCTTTTTTTTTTTTTTTTCTTTTAAAATTTTTTTTTGATACTTTATTTCCATGTCAAATGTTTCCCTCTTTCCAGTTCTCCCCTTTGGAACCCCCATCTCCTTCCTTGACTGAAGATCAGCATCTATCTCCTGATGATTGCCTTTGTAGTGGTGATTTTCCCAGACTGCCGAGATCCAATTCACTGGGTGTTAGTAACTAAGCGACCACTAGAGGGCAGTCCAAACACGTGCTCCTGCAGAAGCTTTCTGGCATCTTGCTTGTCTATTCCGTTTTAACTGGGAGGAAATAAAAGAAAGATAAAGGAAAACATTTTTCACGAATAAAAAATTATTAGATGTTTAATTTTCGAGGATAACAGGTAAATTAACTTGAAATAAATAATATAAGAAAATAATGTATTAATACAAGTAGAGGTAAATTTCATTAAAAATTTTAATTTGGAGATTTTACATAGAGAATTCTATATAAATCTTTTTAGATGTAGTAGCCATAGTGTCATAATGGAATAGGAATTTAGAATTAGAACAACTTATGTGTACTTATGCCACATGTTATTTCATACTTTTTATATTACTTCTTTTAAGTCAGTCAAATACCAAGAAGAAAAAAAAAATCTTACAGAAACAAAATACTTTACTCTGAAATTATTACATTGTCTGAATGGATTATTTCAGGTCCAAAAGACAGAAGGCTTTTGAAATGATCATCAGTCAGATGTAGTTTTGTGTTTAAGGGAAGTTTGCTGCTCTGTAGATTTATGTGATTGAGGGCATAATTGATTTAATAGACAACTTGTTTGAATATGAAATGTAGTTTTTGGTTTTTGTGGGTTTTTTTTTTTTTTTGGTTTTTGAAACAAGGTTTCTCTGTGTAGCCCTGGCTGTCCTGGAACTCATTCTGTAGACCAGGCTGGCCTCGAACTTAGAAATCCGCCTGCTTCTACCTCCCAAGTGCTGGGATTAAAGGTGTGTGCCACCACTGCCCTGCTAAAATGTAGCTTTTATTTTAAACAAGTTTTAGCCTATACTAATATGTGCATGACAGTTATATATGTCATTTGAGTTTCATCAAATGATTAGCAGCTTGTCAGTAAAACTTTGAATAATAAAGCAGAATATCAAATGGGGGAAACAGAAAGCCATACTTTCTATGCTTAACAAGTCAAGCTGTCCGGTTTTTAGCACTCTCGATATAAGACTAGAGATCTTAGTTGGTGAAATGCTATCGTATTTCAAGAGAGGAAAGGAAACATGAGGCAAACAGTGAAAACAGACTCAAAGTACCCCTGTTTATCCATTCCATGACTGCAGATGGCAAATGTCCTAATGAACCCAGCCAAAGACTCCAGGCGCAGATGAAAACCTTCATCAAAGTAGCAGGATGCCAAATCAACACACCAGAACCAGTAGCCTTACTGTAAACTCACTGAGAAAGAAAGCAAGTCACTAAAAATACCCCCTCCCCCCAAAACAAAATCCAAGACAGAGAAAGAAATACAACCAAGGAGAAGGAAGACCCCCACCCCCCAAACAGGAAAAGTCCTGGAAGATCAAGGCAAAAACTGAAGATGTCAGATTCTTCTGAAAGTGGAAGGCTCCTCCCGAAGTTCCTGGGTTGGGAGAAATAACAATGGGAAGCACCATGCTAATAGGAGAAACCTACAGATTCCATGAAATCTTCACCAAAAGCCAAGAGCAATCTTCCCAGAACTATTGAAAACAAGCCTGAAGTTCATACGCCAAGCGTGCACACAAGGCCACAAGCAGCCAAAGTGATGCTGGGTTACAAAGAGCAATGCTGGAGGCATCATCATACCTGCCTTCAAAGCATGCTAGGCAGAGAGAGACAGTAACAAAAATAGACCGATATTGGCATGAAAACAGAATGAAAGATAGACCGTGGAATAGAAGACAGGACCCAGAAATAACACCACACTCAGACAGCTGTTTGATTCCTGACACAGCTGCCAAAAACATGTGTTCTGGATATAACAGCCTTTCTCCATCAACTAGGAACTGCGTGAGTACCTGCAGACCACTAAAAACAGATCTCCATCTCTCAGCCTGTAGGCAATTCAACACGAAGTCCATCACAGACACTATTGCAAAGCTAGAAACATCTAATTACTCTAGGAAAGTACAAAGGGAAGTCTTCTAAATATTGTCACTGGCAAGGATTTCCTCCATAGCTATGCAAAGGCTCAGTGGAAAACATTAAGATTAACAAATAGCATTACATCACATGGAAAACCTGGAAAACAAAAGGGTCTAGCAAGGAAGTGAAGCTACCTACAGAAGGAGAAGCATTGTCAGCTGTTCATGAGACAGAGACTACCTAAAACACATAGCAATGTAAAAACTTAACATTAAAGGACTGAGGAATTCAATCAACCAACGAGAAAATACTTTAGACATTCCTCAAAAGAGAAAGCACTTGTAGCTCATTGGCAGGTCATGATACCTGCCTGTAGCAGGTCCAGGGTTTGGTGTTTTACATGATAAAAGAAAACAAACCAAAAACCAAAAACAAACAATAATGGTCAATGTCTCTAGCCATTGGTGAAATGCATATTAAATTTCACTGAGATTTCGTCTCACCCTAGCCTGAATATCCACTTAAAAAAGGAAAAGAAAAAAACATAACAAATGCTACTGAGGATGGACAGAATCCTGTGTACAGTTGCTGGAAAGATAAACCTGTCCAGCCACAGTGAAAGTAAGTATGCAGCTTAAAGAATAAAGAACTATCATGTAAAAAGTCAGCTTACTACAGAGGTCCTTATACAGCCATGTTTATATCAGCTTTTTCTCTACAGCCAAGGTTCAATAGACAAGAGTTAAAGTCTACACACAGTGGAGCTATAGAAAGACTTAAATCATTTCATGGTCAGAGAAAGGGATAGAATTGGAGCTTATCTTATCAAATAAAATTAGCCAGACACAGAAATAGTGTCACATGTTTTCTATTATATGTAGAAGCTCACACACACACACACACACACACACACACACACACACACAAACACACCACCACCACCACAGTTGACATGAAAATAGTAGATGGCCTATACAAGAATGGAGAGGAAAGAAGGGACAGAACAGAGAAAGAATAGTGGAGAAGGTGCTTATATTCAAAGCACGAAGCCTGCATCATCTATGGAAATGTTACACACATTAACTTGTAGAGTCAATATGATTTAATAATGAAAGTAAAGGCCCCACTGAAACAAAAACCAAGCAAAACACAAGATTCTATACTACTAAGGCTGGAGAACCTGGGAAGATTTACATTTCCAAGTCATATCATCAATTAGCGTTGCTGAGTCCTGAGAGTGCTTGACTAACATGATAACTATCGTATTGTCCAAGACAAACATAAGAGTGCCACTCCTCTGAGTCTCTGTGTCTGCAAAGTCTCTAAATAAGTGAAAGTAGAAAAACGGGAACAGGTGAAATCAGTGGGCAGGCTCCAAAACTAACAGTGAGTAAGTGGGACTTCAGGATTGGAAAGAGTCTACATGTAGAGAAAAGCAGAGAAGAGGAAAGGCCAAAAGCACTACGGATGCAGAAGTAGATTGGTCTAAGTTCTGAGGAATATTACAAGTCATTGTGAGAAACTGTGTTTAATTCAATAGGTATAAGCAGTATTGGATGGAAAGGGCATGACTCCACTTCTGTTTGAAGACACCATTTTGGTGGCTAATAGACCTTGCTGAGTCTCTGCAATACAGGTTAGCAAAAGACTGTACAGAGGAAAGTCCGTGTGAGAGGCTGCTGGATTCTGTGTATTTTCCAATGAAGTCTGTTGTATGAGGTATTAAAAGAAATCAAAGATAATTGCTGGGATCAATTAAGACCTCCTTAGTTGTCAGGGATACCATTTACTTAACAGGAGAAGTGAGAGGAGAAGGCATCATGGAAAGCAATGGCCAGCTGCATGTACACAGGAGTACTACTATCTTCCATTCCATTGGTCCTTGGTAATTTCTTGAATTTGGCTGGGCATCAGTTTTTATAAATTACAAATATATGAATATGTGTTCATTATACAGAATATTCACAATAGGGTTAGTAGTTTTTTATACAGATGATTCTAATAGTCTTTAGAAGCCATGTTAGAATTAAAAACTAAAAATGGAAATGAAATCATGTTTAAATACTTTTGTTGTAGTTTGATAAAAAATGTTTCTCCTATGTATTGGAACACTTGGTCCCCAGGTGGTAGGCAGCACTGTTTGGGTAGGTTATGGAATTTTGTTACATGGAGCTTTGTGGGAAGAATCATAGTACTGGAGACATACTTAGAGAATTCATTGCCTTACCTCACTTCTTTCTCACCCTCTCTGCTTTCTGTGTGCAACGGAGATGTTACCTCTTGCTTCCGGTTCCTGCTGACATGCTTCCCCTGCCATCTTGGACATCTAGTTCTTTGGAATTCTAAGCCAAAACAAAATCTTAAGATGCCTTTGGTCACAGAAGTTTATCACATCAACAGAAAAGTAACTAAAATAGAGTCCAGAAGAACTTCAGATAGATTACTGATGATTTAAAAAAAACAAAACAAAACACAAGGGGTAATTCTGCTTTCAACAACAGAAAGACAGGACCCAACTGACTTAATGAAAATGGTGATGATGTTGAATAGAACTTTTTAGTTTACAGAAGAAAAACAAACAAACAAACAAGCAAAATACCCAAAAAGCAAGCAAGTAGACAAAAAGAGTCTTAAGGTTAAAGTGACTAGAACTATACACATAGATGTAAGGGGCATAAAAGCAGGGATAAATAATGCATTCTAGCATTTTACCGAATCTAAGAAGTATGTAACAGAGTTTTTTCTCTTAACATGAAATAAAAGCCAAGAGACGTAACATATGCTGAAATAAAGTTTGTTGTAGACAAATGTTATCATTGCATGCTTCTATTATTGTAACAAAAGATATGAGCATCGGAAATCACCATGGAGAGTTCACTGAATAGATCAAAGAGAGAGCAACTTCTGGAAATAGTCAATAAATATTAAAATCTGGAAGAAAAAAGGAGCAAAAATTGCAATAAATAAGATGTGTGTAAAAATCTGGATATAGTCAATAGTGGCATCTGACTGTAAATATCCACCATCCAAAGAGGAAAGCTCAATGACTGATCAAATTACCAGATCATCTAAAAAATAAAATTAAAATGGAAGAAAGAAAAAAAACAGGGCAAGATTAGAATTGGCATAAACATGTATTAGAATGTGTTGGGCTGAGTCGAAATGAGCTGTTTTGAATTGAGTTGCATTGAATAAAATTGAATTGAGGGATTTGTCCTGATTGTGAATAGCGAGCTATGTGGGAGAGTAGCTGAATAACTAAATAACTAGCCATGAGCTTTATACTAAAGCCAACTATGTCAGATTGCTGAAGAGTGAGCGGAAAAATAAAACTAGTATTTGTTTCTCATAGGAATTTTTTATTGGAGTATTGGAAGAAAAAGCTATCCAGACAGGAGAAAAAAATTGACATAAACCAATTTAGAAACATAAAACCCAAAAAGAAATAGGACAAAAGGTTTAGAGAAGTAAAACATTTTCATTCTCTTTAAAATATTTACTAATTTGACTTATTGCTTATAGTTTATATTATCAAATTTAATTCTAAAGGGTTCAAATATTTTTTATAATATTTGAATACGATGCACAGATTCTCATCCAGTTCAGATGAGACACTAATGGTGGGATTATTTTCTGATAGTTTTGAGCAATGGCACGACATCTTTGATGATGATGTTGAAATTGACCATGTGTTCTGTCAGTGCCACAGAACAGTACATCCATTATCTTGCCAAAACAAAAGAATAAGAACTAGGAAATATTGTCATTTAGCTGTTTCACAGGTGTCAGCCAGGACCAAGCATCACTCATCTGAGAAGACCATAACAAAGAAAATGTTGGTTTTGTTCTAAAATCATCAAAGCATGACAAACTATATTTGTCAAATAGTCTTCATCCCAGTGATTCCTCAAACTAGATAATTTAAAGGCTTTGTGGCTTTAAAAATACAATATGTTTTGTGCCCATAAACTCGGTCTGTCTTGAGACTGTGGAATTTGAAAACTGAAACTAGTCAGACAGTCTTAGGCAGTTTTTCTGGTGGAGTCTATGTCATCCTGAGGGTCTAGATTATGTGCTTCTTGTCCCAACTTTATATTAGTTGTTCAAAACCAAAATGATAAAGCTATCATACTACCAAGCCTGTCACCACCCCCAGTATCCTCGAGGGCAACAAAAGCCTGCAACAGAACAACAGCATGTCTGCCCCATGCCTTATACCCTTTTTGTTTAGAATTCAGTTGGTAATTGACATTCATTATGGCATTGAAAGAGACAAAAAGTTAAGTGTCAGCTCCATCCTCTAGTATCTAAATGGTTTTTGACCCATTGAAAGAACATGACCAAGACAGTATTTTAATCCTTCCATTTTCTTTCACAGTTGTAGAAATGTATACAAAATATAGTGTCTACTCCACAGTTGAGATAGAGTAAATTATAGCTAGTAGTTGTGGCATGATATATTTATTATTTATTTGAATTTGTTTATTATATTTTTTGACTGTCTGCTTTTCTCTTTAAACTCCAGTACATTGTCTGCCTGAACTTGGTTTTGGTCTTATTTCTGTGAGCTTTATTGCTCAGTTTGTTTTACATTTGACCAGGTCATGGTAAATTATTCTTTGTCCAGTTGGTAGTGTCTGATTAATTTAAAGACAGCTTCACTATGTAGTCAAACTTGTAATATCTCTGCCTCAGGGTCCAGAGTGTTTGACACACAGATGTATGCTATCATGTGCAGTTTATCCATTTGCTGTATTTGACAATTCTATTCATTTCTTGTAGATCTTGCCTCTTAAGGTATAAAAATAGATAATAAGATATCATTTGTTAAATTAATTTCATTTGTGTACCACAGTTTAAATTAAAACCTATATCTATACCCAGAAAAACTTAGAAAAATGGTACTTTTGATGTAGCTTTTCAGACATGGTTTTATACAAGTTTGAGAATATTGAGCATATAGTACTTAGCTTTGATTCGGTTATCTAGACAAGAGAAGTCTCATGTAAAACTGTTAATTTTCATCGGCACTACAGTGTTTCAGTATTCACAGATAGGAAAAGAAAAACATTCCTCATCTCAAATATACTTGTACACATGTGCAATATATTCATCACTTCCAATAAAAAGAAAAACAAACCCAAACAAAGTTCTTTAACTAGAAGTCAGGACCCGACACTGAGTTATTTATTTGTGCTGCCATGTACTGTGAATGAATAAAACATAGAACAGATACAGCAATGAGTAGGCTGTGATGATAATGATTCAAGAGAAGCTTACATCCAATTTACCCAGCCACATGTGTTCAGTTGTGTGTGTGTGTGTGTGCTGCTAACAGAAGGGAGCAAGAGAAGATCAATGAAACAAAGGAGATTGTATTCACACATTTACACAGAGGAATCACCTTTGCACACCATACAGGGCCCGCAAAAAGAACACCAGCATGGACAGAAGAGTGGGCTGGAATAGGGGAAGTTGGGCATGTGGTTTCATAATGTAGAGCTAATTGAGAAAGACAAAGCAAAGGGCTATCATGAAATTGACCTGGATGGGTAGAAACACCTGTCTTTCACTGAAATATTTCATAGTGCAAAATGAAGTAAAATTGAAACAATAAGCAGAGGCTTATATCAACGATAAAAGTAGAATATATTTCATTCACCACTTACCAAAAATTAAGGGATAGAGATTCTAGAGACTGAACCACCTACCAAGGAACCTTCGTGGAACTGACCTAGTCCTTCTTCACATATGTTAGAGAAGTGTAGCATGATCTTCTTGTGGGACCCCTAACATTGGAAGCAGGGGCTGTCTGTGACTCTGGTGCCTGCCTTTGAGACCCATTCCCCCTAGAGGGTATCTTTTTCTAACCTTAGAAGAGGAGGTGCCTAGTCTTACTTGATATGCTATCCTTGGTTGATATCTACTGAGGCAGTCCCTTTTCTGAATAGAAATGGAGGAGGGATGAGGAAGGAGTGGGAGGAGAACAGGGAAGGGAAACTGCAGATGTGTGTGATGTAAAATAAATACAATTGAAATTAAAAATTTCTAATAAAATAGTACAAAGTACTATATAGTTTTAAAATTAACTGTATTTACATGCTTCAACAAGTAAGTAAAAAAGCAGGAATGATTTACAGCAGTATAAGGATATAAAATGTTTGGAAATTATCTGGGTAACTATATCTGTCTTACTTTCATTGAAAAAAAAGTTTCCAATCAGTATTATATTTCACAAAGAGGATGCTAAAACTTGAGCATAGCAATAGCACACAGTAAGAGATCGAAGGCCATTTTCACTTATGCAGATAACATACGACACTGGAGAGAAGAGTGGAAATCATATTATGACAACCATTACATGTCATTGTCTCCTGATCAAGACAGGTTTGTCACAAATATGATTTTATTGTGGATTGGTAGTTCCTGCCCTCTTCTGATTCATAGGTTGAAATATTAGGCACCAGTATTATGAGATAGGAGACAATGGAGATTTTCATAAAGTTGAGATTCTCTCAAATAAGTAAGTGTCCTTATGAAATAGACCGGAGACTTCTTTCCCCTTTTAGACTGTGAACCAAGAACCAAGAATGTGGCTATCTGTAGAATCCAGAGTTGTGACTTGGAGAAGCTTATTGATTAACCAATTAATTTCATAGCATTCTTCTCATGGCATCTGCAGTGGTTTCAATATGCTTGGCACAGAGAGTGGCACTGTGGCAGGTGTGGCCTTGTTGGAGGAGTGTGTCACTGTGGGGTGGTCTTTGAGACCCTCTTTCTAGCCGCCTGGAAGACAGTCTTCTGCTGACTGCCAGATTAAGATGTAGAACTCTTGGCTCCTTCTTCGGCAGTGTGTTTGCCTAGATGCTGCATGCTTCCTGCCAGGATAATAATGGACTGAACCTGTAAGCCAGCCCCAACTAAACATTGGCCCTAATAAAAGTTGCCTTGGTCATGGTGTCTTCTAAGCAAAGGAAACCCTAACTAAAACAGCATCCTAAATTAGTATAACAGCTTTTTTCAGAATTGTTAGCAATTGTTGGCATTTTAGTAGAATTTATTGAAAGATAAATTTCTTTCTTTATTATATAGTAACGTGTTTTATGAAACACAACATGTCAGTTACTTCGTTCATAATAAAGCAACGTTCCTTTAACGTTGGAGGTGGTGTTTATTTGTATCAGTTTATGTGGACCTTTGAACTTCCCAAACCTTCCAAAGACACCATGCTAAGATTTTAATTGCATCATCTTTGTTAACCAGGAGGATCGAGTGCAGTCTCATGGCCCCAGCTCTGCTCTAAACCCTTCTCCCTTTTAAAGGAAGCTCCTTTGCTTTGTCTCTATACTATCACTTCAAGAGATCTGCACAGCTCAGGCTCTTATGCCAGGCTATCCCCATACACCTGGGACTGATGATATTGAAAGGTACTTGAATGTCACCAGCAATACCAGCTTGACAAGCTCCACTAGATCTAACGATCCTTAGAAGAAATCACATAGGATAAGTTATTAAACAAACTCACAGAATGCACAAGGTTTAAAATCTCAACCTGGGGCCAAAGTCCCGTGGTTGGTATCTTTTGTTCGCCTCTGAAGTGAAGAGAGACATTAATGTAAGTTAGAAATCTCTATGACTTCCTAGGATCAAAGGAGAGTAAATTCTTGTTCACAAATGTGCAGTTGATTCTAGGAAAGTAAGAGGGGACAGGGTCATGAGGCATAAAGACAAATGATAGCCCATGGCACTCTTCTCAGGTGTTCTGAACTGTCGACAAAGGCAAAGAACAGAGTGTGGCTTCATTTAATTTTATCAAAAAGTGTAACATCTATTTTACAACATCTGGGAGCTCTTCAAATTTAAAAGAAAATCATGTTTAAAACAAAAAAAATGTTTTAATGAGAAGATAAATCAGTAATATATAGATCACTGAGCAAAAAAAAAAAAACCAAAAAAAAAAACCCCTCCAAAATAGTTGACTGGAAAATTGGAGCTAAATAATATAAGTAATGATAATAGGGATTTAAAGTGCTTTCGTTCAAACTTAAGAACCTGTTTGCTAATCATGTTTCATTAGTGTTTGTTTGAAATCTTCAAAAACAAATTACTTTTCCTCAGTTAAATGAATTTAGTTATTTATTTTGTACAAAGAAAAGCCCTACTTAAGTATTAGGAATCAATAGAAGTGTATTCATTTCTAACGTAGGGTTATTTAAAAAAGTGATTAATTTTATGAGACAGGAAATTACTATAGGCTGCAGGTGAACTCTTTGTTACAACTTAGAGTATTATCAAAATCAGTACACTTGTTTTTATTTTAATCTCTAATTTAAGAAGTGTTTTAGCTTTTCTACTGCTATCATAAAGACCATGTCCAAGAGCAACTTGAGGAGGTATGGGACAAGTGGACCATGCCACCAGACAAAAGAACTGGTAAGTATGAGCAGGCTCAGAACCGGGGGACTATCTCAGAATTGAGACCGACAGGAGTGGAGTGAGCTGTCCGCCAAGTTCTACTTGCTTTGGAACAGGTAACCTTGATACCCCACTGAGAGGATCATGACAATTAGTCATGTAGCATAAAAACCTGGAGTTTTTCATGCTAATAAGGTATCTAGATAGGTCCAGTGTTCAGGCAATAAGCTTCCCTTCCTGGGCATTCAGTCACAATAAAAGGCATTTAATCCCCAATTTACCCTGAGTAAGGTTTCTGCATTCACATCCACCATCAAATAAAGCAGTTTGGACAAGCAAGGACCGTCATCTCTTCATCAAGGATTGCCCCGGGGAGGCCTTTGTCTTAAAGAGCCAAGCCTAAATCTCCAGGAGAAGGCCTTTTCTCTCTCAGTCTCTCTGTACTCTCAGCACTGATTCGAAACCAAATCAGGTTCAATTCCTATACCTGGGCTCTGTGTTCCCCTTGCTGCCTGACACCCTGCCTGCGTGCCCTTGCTGCTCGCCCTGAAGGGAGCAAGGACCATGGACTTCTGTTACCAACTCTCAGCGGTACCCCTTCAGCATCTGGGTACACAGGAGATCGAGATATCTCAGTAGCTAGGCAGACATGCAGTCTGAGAAGAAGGAAAGCATTTATTTCATCTTGTACTTCCAAATACTAGTCTGTCACTGAAGGAAATCAGAGCAGGGACTCGGGGTAGGACCCATGGGGGAATGCTGCTTTCTGGCCTGCTTCTCACGTCTTGTTCTACATATTTCCTTATACAACTCAGGAGTTCCTGCCCAGGAATATCCCTCCCCCCAAAGAAAGATGCACCGCATCAACCATTAATTAATAAAGTGCCCCATAGACATTTATACAGGCCAATCTGGTAGGATTATTTTCAGTTGAAGGTTCCTATTCCCAAATGACTCAAGCTCCTCTCAAGTTGATCAAACATTAGCCAGCACAGAAGTGTCAAGGAATGCTTTTGTGCACTCTTATTCAAATGCTGATTTCTATGTCCAGACATCTGGTTGTTGTCCAGATGTTCACATGGTTATGCATCTCCATCTCAAAATTTGTTTTCATCACTTCTGATTGGTTAATTAAGACATGATTTAGCCAATAGCTGGGCAGATGTCTTAGTCAGGGTTTCTATTCCTGCACAAACATCATGACCAAGATGCAAGTTGGGGAGGAAAGGGTTTATTCAGCTTACATTTCCATGATGCTGTTGATCACAAAAGGAAGTCAGGACTGGAACACAAGCAGGTCAAGGAGCAGGAGCTGATGTAGAAGCCATGGAGGAATGCTGCTTCCTGGCTTGCTTGCTTCTTCTGGCTTGCTCAGCTGGCTTTCTTATAGAACCCAAGACTACCAGCCCACAGATGGTACCACCCACAAGGGTCCCTCCACCCTTGATCACTAATTGAGAAAATGCCTTACACCTGGATCTCATGGAGGCATTTTCTCAACCGAAACTCCTTTCTCTGTGATAACTCCAGCTTGTGTCAAGTTGACACACAAAACTAGCCAGTACAGCAGAGGAGAAAGAGAAGGTAGAACTTCTGATCCGAGCCAGGAGGTCCTAAAGGGATCAGAAAGAGAAAGAAAGAGGGTGGAAGGTGTGGAGAGACCATGTGCAGGGACCAGGAGGAGGTGCCATGAGGACACACAAGGAGCAGAGCAAGGCCCAGCAAGGCTCAGATCATAAGTAAAGGACCTTGTGGCTGGGAAGTAGCCATGCTATAGTAGGGTTAGAATAGATAAGTATCTGCCCAATTACAGGGCTTCCAGCTTTGGAATAAATTTATTAGGTCTCTGTGTCATTTATTAGGGGACTAGAAGGGGGTAGAGTGGGTGTAGAAACACTTGCAGTTATTTGGGAAAAGGGGTGAAGCACACCCCCCAATTACTTTTACACAGAAGAGCTATGATGCTTTCTTCAAACTCTTCTAGTTTTAACATTCTCTTAGATACATTTGATAACCATAAAAGCAAAAGAGACATCAGAAATAATATCCATCTTGCATAAATTTGTTGTGTATCAAGGGTGCCCAAGTGATGCATCATAAAAGTAATTTTTATACATCTTCAAGTTTATTTTGATTAATTAAATACAGTTTTAAATCAGGAAAATTAGTAGAATATAAATATGGGATACTCACTGTAGAAAAGTGGTTGGAAAATATTAGCCATTGTTCTTTTATTTTGAAAACAACATTATTAAAACCCTATTGTATTGGTTTGTTTATGAATTGCCCAAGTATGCTTTGTGCTGTTATGGCCATAATAGAAATTGAGAGAGCCTTTCCTTCAGTCTCTGCTCTGCATTTTGTCCCCGTATTTCCTTTAGACAGGAACAATGCTGGAATAAAAATTTGGAGATGAGTGGGTGACCCCATCTCCCAACCCGGGGCCTTGCCTAACCTCTAGATATGATCTCTACAGGTTCTCCCTCCCCTTTGTTGGGCATTTCAGCTAATCTCATCCCTGTTGGGTCCTGGAAGCCTATTGCTTTCCTGGCATCTGGGACTTTCTGGTGGCTACCCCCAGTTCCCCATTCCCCATTGCTGCACACCTCTGTTCAATTTCCTGACCTTCTGTATATCATTCCCATCTCCTCCCATACCTGATCCTGCCCCCATTTTTCCCTTCCCCCTCCTCTCTTCCTCCCAAGTACTTCCCTCCCTCAACTTCCTGTGAGTATTTTGTTTCCCCTTCTAAGAAGGACTGAAGTATCTCCACTTTGGTCTTCCTTTTTGGGCTTCATATGGTCTGTGTGTTATCTCATGGGTATTCTGAGCTTTTTGCCTAGTATCCACGTACCAGTGAGTACATACTATGTGTGTTCTTTTGTGAATGGGTTACCTCACTTAGAATGATAATTTTAGTTCCATGCATTTGCCTGCGAATTTCATGAAGTCATTGTTTTAACTTGGGGATCCATCCCATATACAGACACCAAATTCAGACACTATGGCAGATGCCAAGAAGTGCTTGCAGACAGGAGCCTGATATAGCTGTCTCCTGAGAGGCTCTGCCAGAGCCTGACAAATACAGATGAGGATACTTCCAGCCAACCATTAGACTGAGCATGGGCGTTATTAAAAACGAAGGAATAGTATAGCATGTTCTTGAGCTATGCCCTTGTTCTCTCAGCCCCAGCTGAATGGCCAGCCATGTACTGGTAAGCAATGGCCGACCTGCTTTTATCTCATGGAGCTCTGGCTCAGAGCTCCACAATCTCTCCATCCAGCTCACTAGGTTCCCACAGGCGGGTGGCTACCACACCAGCCCCATGCTTCCATACCCTCACAGCCTCTGTGGTGCACATCAGGCAAACCCACACTTTGCTGCTGTACCTTTCTCTCTGGAACCCAGATAAGCCGCCTCGTGAAGGAAAACACAACACAAACTTAGCTCAGAAATAATAGTAACTCAATCTCTGGGCACAACAACTAAATCCTAATCTTGTAAGCTTTATCAAAATCTAATTCCTTTGGTGGTGAATCCTTATGGGTCCGCCTTGATACCAGGAGACTCTAGTAGCTACATCATACCTATCTGCTGTCCCTGTTCCTAAAGGACCTAACTTTCTCCTCCAACCTCTCTTCCTCTGTCCAACCTACTTGCCCAGTGATTGGCTCCTTTATTCATTAGGGGATTGGTTCACAAGAAGTCACATGAGTATGTAACTCACTCCTTGTCTGAAGCTCCTTTCAGGAGGGCAGAATTAGCATCAAAATACAAACAGCCTCAGGGACAACCACAACACTCAGGGAACCCAATGGAGAAGTTAGGGGAAGGATTGAAGGAGCTGAAGGGGTTTGCAACCTCATAGGAAGAACAACAATATCAACCAACCAGAACCCCCAGAGCTCCCAGGGATTAAACCACCAACCAAAGAGTACACATGGAGGGACCCATGGCTCCAGCTGCATGTGTGGCAGAGGATGGCCTTATCCAGCAACAATGGGAGAGGAGGCCCTTGGTCCTGTGAAGGATCAATGCCCTAGTGTAGGGGAATGCTAGGGCAGTGAGGGGGGAGTAGGCAGGTGGGTGGAGGGCACCCTCATAGAAGCAGGGGAAGGGGGGATGCAATAAGGAGTTTGTGGAGGGGAAACGGGGAAAGAGGATAAACATTTGAATTATAAATAAATAAAAATATCCAACAAAATAAAGAAGTTGAGAGAGTATAATCTTGGGACCATAAAATATACTGCACTGTTTGGTCCTCCGTAGAAACACATTTTTAGTACCCTATCCTATCTTAATGTAAAATCAAATGCAGAATGAGCTACATTATGATACACACACACACTCCCACACACACTCCCACACACACACACACTCCCACACACACTCACACACACATACACTCACACACACACACACACTCTCACACACACACACACACACACACACACACACACACATACTGTATTGAAGAAGAGGTCCCAGGGACAGTTGTTAAGATGAACATGATGGTTTTGAAGGTTCACCCTTGTTCTGCTTGCTGACATTGATAAGTAACAACTGTCTGTACAAGCTCCACCAGTAATTTAGACTGCTTTTATGCTGTTTGTTTCCTTTGCTTTGATTCTTGTAACAGTCTCACTCTGTAGCCCACAGGAGGCTGGAATTCAAACCCTCTACATTAGCATCCTAAACACTGGGGCTACCACCTAGTGCAGTATAAAGCATATTGTAGACTTCCCTGTGCAAGTGACTTGTTATCATTATATGGACTCAGATGACATGGAGATATCAGATTTAATAAAAGGAAATATTTATCTATGCTTTGCTTTATTTTTTGTCATTTTCCATGCTTTCTTTTGTAAAGAAAAGAAAGAGGTCAACTTATTTTAGTTAAAAAAAAAAACAAAAAAACAAAAAACAAAACTTAAACAGGTAAAGGCCATCTTACTTTAGAAGTCAAATACAAAAAACCCACATGTCTTTGAATTCGGTTGCTCATGGTGAAGTATAAGTTGGGTGCTCATATTTCTGATGCACAACTTCTGGGATGTGACTGTAGCAGATATAGCTTGGTAGGATATGGGAATACAAAACAGAAATGTGGTCCCACCGTGTGTGTGAATCTGGGAATGAAAGACATGTTTCTTTCAGAGAGGCTAGTCTGCTGTTCTCCTTAATGCTATACTACCCTAAAGTATTGTTCTTACTGTTATTTGCATAAGAAAATGATCCTTTTGTTGGATAAGAGATTCATGGAGCCTATGCAGCAAAACTGAATAATCCATAACTAATGAGAGTTTATTTTAAACTAATTGATGTGTGAGCCTTTATTATGACGTTATTTTTATGCTATCAGTATTCATTTCTCCCCTGTCTCTGTTCTCTGTCTCTCTCTGCCTTCTGTTCGCGGGTCAGACACACACTTTCAGATACTGTTCAAGAACCAGCCTGCATACCAGCTGCCCTGACCCTTGGCACAATGATCCCAGACTCACCTTCTGAAACCGATAGCCCAACAATATATTTCTTTTTGCAAATTACTCAGTTATGGTGCCTCTTCACAGCAATTGGAAGGTAACTACCATATACATACAAGTTATTGGATCCATTTTTGCTGTTTGTGTGTATGTGGTTTCAGGGCTGACCACTCTGACCAGTCTGCACTGGAAAGCCAATAATGAAGCTCATCCCTTGAAAGCTAATGATCTTCCCATCAGTCACTAGTTTCCTATAGTTCTTATGAGTGTGATCCCTTCCATGTTAGCATGTCCTTCCAATCGTCATCCTTTAATCTTGTTTATGCAGCTCGTTCTAGGAAAGACTATTTCACAAAGGGTTTTTGGCTCTTCCATGATGATTCCTAGGCCATAGCTGCAGGAGTTGTGATGTAGATGTATTTTGGGGATCTGGGCTCCTCACCATCTCTTGCATTTTGCATGGTGTTCAGCTGTAGCTTTCTGTGATTGTCTCCACTTGCTGTAGGGTAAGACTTGTTGAGAATGATAGATACACTCTATCAGGAAATGGGGCTCATATACAAGGAGGATTCACAGACCCTAGTCTAGAACTATACTTGTGGTCTTGAAGGCCACAGCAGCATGGGGTAAGGATGGGGATTAAAGATACACTTTTTAAAAAGTGGTGGGGGGTGGGGGGATTTGCTGTACTGTCGAATTCAGTATAAAAGAAATGGATAGAAGAATGACTAACGGGAATGGTTTAAACCATGCTCAGACAGATGGAAAGAACAAAACCTACAACACTTGCAACATTGCAAGAACAAAACAATTTGCAGCAAAGTAAAGAGTAAACACAGGCACAAAGGGATCCAATTACTATAGCCATGTCTAAAATACCCATGGGGATGTCAGTTTTATTCAGCTTGGTCCTATATGCTAACAACTAATTAATAAGTTCCTCTGTTAAGTAGTATTTCTATCTACATGGTGAAAACTTATGTAATATTTCCCCAATGAATTTTTTGTTATTTTCTGTACATTTTCCCCAACCCATTTGAGAATAATTAAAGCAAAGCCTCCTACCTAAATGAATCTGAAAATAA
>JADRCH010000004.1:16566492-16657855 GCA_019843965.1 Rhynchomys soricoides | reverse complement strand
CTTTCTTTCTTTCTTTCTTTCTTTCTTTCTTTCTTTCTTTCTTTCTTGTTTTACGCTCCAGATTTTACTTCCCCCAGTCCACCCTCTGACTGTTCCACATCTCATACCTCCTCCCCACTCCCCTGTCTCCACAGGAATGTCTCCACTTCCCAACCCCCACCCCACCAGACCTCTCAACTCCCTGGGGCCCCAAGTCTCTCAAGAGTTAGGTGCATCTTCTCTGACTGAACCGACACCCGGTAGTCCTCCACTGTATATGTGTTGGGGACCTCATATCAGCTGGTATAAGCTGCCTGGTTGGTGGTCCAGTGTTTGAGCGATCTCGGGGGTCCAGGTTAGTTGAGACTGCTGGTCGTCCTACAGGGTCGCCCTCCTCCTCAGCTTCTTCCACCCTTTCCCTAATTCAACACAGGGATCAGCAGCTTCTGTCCATTGGTTGGGTGCAAATATCTGCACCTGACTCTTTCAGCTGCTTGTTGGGTCTTCTGGAGTGCGGTCATGATAGACAGCACATTTTTGTTCTCTCAGAATTTCCATTGTCAGCCCTGGTGATAAAAGTTCATTTAAAATACAGTTATGCGTTTTAATATACCAACTTCCTTGTGTTGTAGGCATTTTGAAGTAGATGGTTAATTTTTTATTTCTTTTTCAGAAAACACACACACACATATATATGTAACATTATACAGACCGTGTAGGATATCTATATTTATATCTATATCTCACATTCATCACGTATTCAAAATGAATATATCTCACTGTTACTATATATATATATATATATATATATATGCTAATATTACATAAAGAATATACACAGTACTATTTGTATCACTCAAGGAAGCTGAATGTTAATTCAAACAGCTTCTGGGTATTGGTTCATTTGTGTCTATGTCACTTCATTGTGCATTCATTTTACTGAGCAACTAAACATGCAGGTTACCTGCTGTTACACACAGCTTGAAGTGTAGTGTGGGCATTGGTTCACAGATATAGACACCTTCCTTCCTTAACAGGGCTGGGGGTAGAGAAATGAAGGAAAATCCTGGCCTGATCAATTTTGAAATCTAATCGTGAAAAAAACAGAGTTCTTCAATTTGGTTTGAAGGTGTTGGCATACTGTAGAAAAATGAAGTCTTGTGCCATCTTCCTGTGGGGCTGCATTATGGACAAGGCGGGGGAGAGCACTGCCTCTCACTAGATCCGTTCTCTTGGTCCCGCCCACTTTTATTTTCTTTGAACAGCAGTATCACACATTTGCAGCTGAGCGATTTTATCTATCAGCTTCTTGCCAGTAATGTGGGGTAATTGACAGCTTCCTTTTCTTTCATATTCCCTGCTTCTTTCAGTTCAAACAGATAGCGGTTCAGTAACGTCCTTACAAGTTTTCTATTGGATACGAATGAGATATGCTCCACCAATAGAATCTGTACACCAGCCCTATCCTGACTGTTGCTGTTGGTCTCTTCCCGATGCAGACTTAGTGTTCAGGAAGCTTTTCCTTTTGTTAAGACTCCAAGGTCCGGCAAGGGTATGCAAAAAGTTCACCATCAAATCCTGGGAGCTCTCCCCATGGTAAAATGTTGCCATACGGACATGGTCTTGTACAGAGCACTTAGCCCTGTTTAGGATATTTAGCCACTGGTCTCCTTGGTGACTGGCAACATCCCTCCAGTTTTTCTGAGCTTTACACCGCAGTTCTGGGAACACGAGTCTGTGGTACCCTACTTCTCTCAACCTAAAAGCACTTGAAATGTGCTTAGGTCAGAGACTGCATTTATAGTGACGGTCTAGTATTATAGATTTAAATTTGTGTATTGGAAATGATCTAATCTTCAGATTTTTAAGTGAGATGAATAATAATTAGCAGAATAGCGACATGATTTCAGAATCGGTGAATATTCTCAAATTCATCACGTATTCAAAATGAATATATCTCACTGTTACCATCCACTCTAGTGTCAGACCCCTGCATTACCACAATCACCACTAACAGGTCACAAAACTCATCCTCGCAAATTCGTTCTTTCTTCCCTCAGGGAAATACGAACAAAATTCTATCGCCATTTCTTAAAATCTGCAAATGGCTTTTGCTAGGATATAAATGTGCCTAAGAAAATCTCCACTTTAAACGTAGGTTAAAGAGCAGGGCTTGTAAGGGTTGGCGGAGTCAGGAGGGCCCTTCCCCCACAAATGAGATCAACAACTTTATCCAAGTGCTAAACAGAGCAGGCTAGACAGGGTTTGTCCTGTCTTTCCCTCACACAGATTTCTGTTTGCCATTTTGGAAGCAGAGACCACGCTCTTAGGCGCTGCGACTATAGGCACAGTGCAGTCGAACCTCTCAGCTTTCAAACTGTTAAAAAGTAAAACTCTATAAAGCATGCAGGCTAGGGAAGTTTTATGCAGTAATGCCAATAGATGAAGCCACCTTTCATGCTAGGCTATCTGATTTTCTCATAACGCTATATCCCTTTCCATATTAAAAATGAGAATAAAAGCAGTTCCCAATAGTGTCCCTAAAATTGTTTAATAACATGCTTAGTGTTTGCAATCAGCTGATGTTAATGAAATATTGGTCGTTATCACTATGCGGGCCTCGCTGAATTTTAGTTCTCATTTTTAATGCTCAGCTGGTCTCCTCGACACTCTTGTTAAAAGATGCACCGATTTAGGATAATGTGCTCTTCACTTGAGAGCGTGAGATAACAGAAAACAATCATGGAGGGCCCTTCCTAATCCTGAACACAGAAACTTAGGCTGATTATGCTTAACACAATTGCAGGAAGTACGAAACACTTGTTCACGGCTGTGCTTAGCAGCTGTTCAGGCTTAAGGATCTCCGCCACAATAGTATTTCTGGCCTTTCAGTTACTTTCAGTTAGTATTACTTAAAATGTTGGTTTTGGTATCAGCAAAATTAGAATGGAATGAACATGAGAGCAAGTTCATAATTATCCAAACAAAACCATGATTTTTAGAGAGCAATCCGTTCTGATATTTCCACTCATTCCGAAGCGGTGTTTTAACAGAGAGAAGGGCGCCCTCTAGTGTTTAAATGAAAGATGAGCAAGTACATAAGCAATTCACGTCTCACCTCGAACTTGTTTGTCTTAGATTCTCCGTGAAGATGGTTTTGTGTATGTAGAATGTAGGTTGGTAAATAACAAATCAACGAAACACGTTCATATGAAATCATGCGGAAACTATGCTATTTTTAGTGGACTTTTTGGTGATTTTAAGCATAGTAAAAGATGGATTAGAGATTGGATTAAACTATTTCTTGTCTGAGATGTGACATAAAGCTTCCGTTCCTTTATCTGGAAGGTCAGCCTCCAGCTTGAGAAGGCTGCATATACATCAAAAACTTTACACATGTTAACACATACTGGGATACGAATACTTCCTTCACAGAGTAAACTTCAAGAGAATCAGAGAAATGTAAAGAGAGTCTCCTTTTCCCACCTTCCACAGCACCTGGGCAGCATAAACGGCACCATGAAGATGACCTTTCAGGCGACTCTTTTGCCTTACAGGATGCCCTATTGTATGTTAGCGGTGTTTGTATTCCCTACTTCCCACCTCCAACTATATCTCATTCTGTTTTCCGGCTCCGTTCTGCAGCCTTTATCATCTACTGTGTTAAAAGGCTGGTGTGCTGATCCTGAGTGCTTCAAGAGCGCGATTGTGCTGTATTTGGAGATGCGTCTTTATAGGTAGGTAAGAAGGGTGGAGAGCCTGCCATTATCACTGAGTCCTTATGAGGAGAGAATACAGAGAACCATGTGTGATAACACAGGGAGATGACTGTCATTTACAGGCAAAGCAGCGAGGTCTACGGAGAGGTCAGTTCCACCGACAACTTTGTCTTGCACTTCCAGTTTCCAGATCTTTGAGGGAACACATTTCTGTACTTGAAGGCATCTACTGTGTTTTAGTTCGTTATGCTAGTCCTAGCAAACTTAGATATTCCCGAGTTCTCTTTTGGTCCTCTGTGCAGAAAACTGATATTCGTCTTTTTCAAAGTATTATTTCTAAATTACCTTTGAGAAATGAAAACGGAAGTTTAAACACTGGATAGTGTCGTTAGAAAATGTGTTATCTTAGTGATGTCAGATCATTCTCTCTCATGTGTCGTAATATACATCCTCTGCCTCCGTTCTTTCTCTAGTCCAGTCTCCTTGCACACTACCTCCTAAACAGTTGGTCCATCAGCAAAACAGACAGATGACAGAAAACACCTCACCTCACACCACACGAGCTCCCAACTCTAAAAATATGTCCTAGCACTCAGGCATTATAGGAGTGTTGAAGTTATAGATATGAATCATTATGCAAAGAGAGCTAGTTACAACTTACTAAACTGGACTAGATGCAGAGATCGATCTGTGCTGGACACCTACTCCTAACCATGGGGTCTGTTCTGGAGTGTGGTTGATATACTCAGGTCACTCCATTGACGAACACTGATTTTCCACTTAGCACCTATCAAGTGTGAGTAACTTTTTGGGTAGGGATGCAACCACACTGTCTTTGTCCCCCCATTCATTGTTGGGATATTAGCTCAGATGTTCATGCTAATGCACAGTTACCCACTGAACCTCAGCCTGATTACTATGACATTTTATTTTTTATTATTTATTATTTTTTATTTTTTGATACTTTATTTACTTTCGAATGTTTTCCCCTTTGGAAACCCCCCTCCCCTCCCCCCTCCCCTTGCATCTATGAGGGTACTCTCCCACCCACCCACCCACTCCCGTCTTCCCTCCCTGGCATTCCCCCTATACTGGGGCATCTAACATCCTCAGGCCCAAGTGCTTCTCCTCCCACTGATGCCCAACAAGGCCATCCTCTGCCACATATGTGGCTAGCACCATGGGTCCCTCCATGTGTATTCTTTGGTTGGTGGTCCAGTCTCTGGGAACACCAGGGCATCTGGCCAGTGGACACTGTTGCTCCTGCCATGGGGCTGCAAACTCCCTCAGCTCCTTAAGTCTCTTCTCCAACTGCTCCATCTGGGACACCAAGCTCAGACCAATGGTTGCTGTGAATTGAATCTTGGGTATTCTGAACTTGTGGGCTAATATGCACTTATCAGTGAGTAAATACCATATTTGTTCTTTTGTGACTGAGTTACCTCACTCAGGACGATATTTTCAAGTTCCATCCATTTGTCTGTGAATTTCATGAAGTCATTGTTTTTAATAGCTGAGTAGTATTCCATTGTGTAAATGTACCACATTTTCTGTATCCATTCCTCTGTTGAGGGACATCTGGGTTGTTTCCAGCTTCTGATTATTATAAATATGGCTGCTATGACTAAGAGATTGGGAAAAAATCTTTACCAATCTGACGTCCAATAAGGGCTAATATCCAATATATACAAAGAACTCAAGAAGCTAGACTCCAGAGATCCAAATAACCCTATCAAAAATGGGGAAGAGAGCTAAACAGAGAATTCTCAACTGAGGAAACTCGAATGGCCAAGAAGCACCTGAAGAAATGTTCAACATTCTTAGTCATCAGGGAAATGCAAATCAAAACAACCCTGAGATTCCACCTCATACCAGTCAGAATGGCTAAGATCAAAAACTCAGGGGACAGCAGATGCTGGTGAGGATGTGGAGAAAGAGGAACACTCCTCTATTGTTGGTGGTATTACAAGCTGCAACCACTCTGGAAATCAGTTTCACGGACCCTCAGAAAATTGGATATAATACTACCTGAGGACCCAGCTATACCAGTCCTGGGCATATACCCAGAAGATGCTCCAACATGTAATAAGGACATATGCTCCACTATGTTCATAGCAGCCATATTTATTATGACATTTAATATTCATGTATTATCATCACCAAGTGTTACGTGTAGTACTGATGACCAGCATCACTGGATTTCTAGTCACTTAAAGGACACATTCCTGGTGTTTATATAACAGCACTGTCAGGGTTAACACTTGCTCTGAATGTGAACAGGGAAGTCTGTGTGGCTGTGGTCCTGGACTGGAAGAAAAAAGTGTGGGGAAGCAAGCTGAGCAGCAGAGTCTAGTGAGTGCAGACACACTGAACAGCCGCTGCGTGCTCCTGCATCTCCACCCTCACTGTGTATTCACTATACCTTTAAGCTGTGAGGTGGAGAAAACCTTATTTCCCTATGTCTTGGTCAGGTGTTTGGTCACAGTAGTAAGGGAAGTAGATAATGCAGTAATCAGGAGAAAATTGCATTATACACTGTACTTTGTAAAATTATTTAGTGGAATATGAATTTATAGTCATTGTCTTATAGTTTTTTTTTTTTGATAGAAACTTCATACCCTACTCTAGAGACACCTGATCAGCCAAGATCATTGATGCTCCATTCACAATAGCCAAGAAATGGAAAGGATGAAGATCTCTGCTAACCAGTGAATGGGTAATGGAAATATACATTCACATAAAGGAATGTTATTCAGTTGTCAATAAAAATAAAATTATGAACTTCACAGGTAACTTGCTTGGAGCTAGAAACAGGAATTCTGAGCGAGGTAACCTAGACACAGAGAGACAAACGTTACTACATGTTTTCTCTTATCTGTGGATGCTAGTGTTAAATCTCCAGCTATGTGTGTTTCATTTAGAATACCCATAAAAGTCAGAGAACTACTAAAGGAAGTGGGGGGAGACAGAAGAGAGGGAAGATAGAGTTTACTGCGGCAAGGGATTACAATGAACAATGGAAGCAGAAGGTTTAAGCTGGGCTGTAGATGTAGATGTAGGCTTCACTGCAAAGAGGTTTTAAAAAGCCATGTAGATATCTAGTGTTGTAGAAGCTCCTTATATATTGTACACACACACAAAAGAGTTAAAATGATATTACCACGTAATGGAAAAGGGGTTCCTACTAGGTAACTAAGAGTCACATACAAAATGCCCTGTGCAAGCTTTGCGTCACTTGTCTTGGATGTGGGCCAGTTAGGTTCCATAGGCCACCCCCAAACATTGCAGACTACTGCCAACACTCTTGGTTACCCTCCAGAATTTGATGGTAAGACCTAATTACTGAAAATAGTCCATGCTTGAGTCATCAAAATCAAGGTTGACAAAATTACACTTGGTGTGGACCTGGATATTTTACCCCTATTGGCCTGTTCTTATGGTGCTGGAAAGTACTACGCAAGCTACTAGAGAAGGAAAATAACCATCAATTATATCCAAGTATTAGCCCTCTGATCTACAGTAATGACTAGTCTGCAAAACATGCCTTCTGGTGCAATAGTGGTGTGAGCATCATTAGAAAAATCATGTTATAACTTAGATTGTATATAAGTTCCACTTTCCAGGACGAAACACATCTCTGGCATCTTTATAAGGCTAAGCACCTATGGTTAGACGGATCCTTGGTCCTAGGGAGAGCATATCACTTTTATGCTGCTAAGTGAATGTAGTATTAAACTGATTCCCAATGACTTATTTATTGTTATATCCATTGATCAATACATCTCCTGTCCCTTATTGAAGAAGCTTCTAATTACACTAGATTTTGATTAACCCACATTTGGCAGATGTGCAAAAAATAAGATGTTACAGAATACTGCACCCTAATAAGAATGCATGTTGACTGAAATTACTTCTCTCAAGTCTCAAGGATCATTGCAGAGGAGGAGCTAGGAGGAGCTGGGAGGAGTGTAAGGAGAGGGTGTGGATGAGTACACAGAAATGACCTCCTCTGGACACAGCAGTCACAGCAGTCATGTCAGCAGATACACAACCTGGAAGTCCCAAGCCAGACCATCTCCCAGCAAAGAGAAAGCAGCAGGGCACACTCTCCCACACCAGTGCATGGAGTGACTGCCAATAACCAGCAGCTGTGAGAAAGGGAGACAACACCTTCAAAGTGTAACTGCAGGTGAGCCAATCAGTCTTCAGGAGAAGACCATACACATCAAAGGATATTTGAGTAGCGCAAAGTTATTTAAAACAAAACAAAACTGGTACAAACTTAGGGAAGTATGGGGGAAGGTGAGCTGGGGAAGGATGAGGGTGAGTACACATAAATGTAAAAACACATAGACTATATAAAAAGAATTCCAGCTTCACGAATAAGAAAAAAGTTTGTTTCAACACCGAAAAAGAGAGAAATGCATCAAGTTGACAGAGGACCGTGATTAGCTGATTTTGAGATAAGGTCTAGGTGTGTTGTTTAGGTTAGGCTCAAACTCCTGGACTCACAGACCCTCTTGCTGCAGCCTCAAGAGAATATGGTGTGTGACCGGCCTAGAGTCATATTGATTTTTAAATTTTTATTATAAGTAAAATACTTTATTTTGTATTTTTTGTTGAGCTTTATTAGGAATAGAAGGACAGGAGGCAATATAAACAATTTTCATTTTTTTTTTTTAACCTACAAAAATCTTCCTGCTTAGTTGGGATAATTACAAAGAAGTCCTAGATATTTTAGAAGATTACAACAGATCTGAATGAAGGCAGTGCAGAGGAATAGAAGAGGTTACATGTGTAAGAATTATGGATGTCATTCTTATGGCAGAAGGTAGTCAGTGACTTGATAAGGACATTAGTGAAGAATTAATACATTTACGTGGATGGATTAGTGACTTTTTGTTTTGTGTGTGTGATAAAACATCTTGGTCAAAAGCAACTTGTGGAGGTTGCTGGTCCCAGAGGGGAAGTCCATTGGTGGGGGAATCATGGAAGCAGGCAACTGACGTGGACGTTAAGATATCACACTATCAGCCTCCCACACACAGCGGAGAGGAGAGAAGGAACTGGAATTCGGGCTAAGCTATACACTCTAAGTCCTGCCCTGAGCAATGTCCCTCCTCCGGGAAGTCTCCGTCTCTTAAGGCTCCCATCAACTTCTCAAACAGTGCTCCCAGTTAGGAGCTCAATCCTTCACATACATCAACTTAGTGGGGACATTCAAACAACTATTCCAGGTATAGTCGTTTTTCAGATTGTATAATAAATGATCCTACAAATAAAATGGAATGGTGAAGAAATTAAAATGAATATAAAAATTAGGAAAATATAGTGTTTTGGGTCTCATGTGTGATTAAATATTACATAGTTAATACAATGACAGGAGTCATAGAATATTAACAAAAGCCCGGGAACCCAATTCTTTTTCTTTGAATATCTGGACTTTAAATTATAGAGTTGTTATTTAAGGAGTTGAGTCAGGATAGTCTTAGAAATATCAGCTGCTCTATTGTGAGTCAGCATGGGCTGCAGAAATTCACGAGCTGGCAGTGGGTGGGTGTTATGCAAAGCCAAGATTTCATATATAGAAGGAATGTAAATGAAGGAGCAACTTCAGATGATGCCTAGCTTTTTAGTTCCCTTTCCGACTAGAGTTCAGAAAGAAGGGACAACATCAAAGGAGAACACGATGTGTCCAGCGGTTCAGAAATAGAACCACTGAACCGGTGAATAAGAGAATGCAGTGTCAGAAACAATGAATAAATTTCTTAAAAAATGAGACTCTGTGTTAAGTAATGTCTGAGATCTCAGCAGACTAATTGCTAATTATGTGCAAATCTTCCAGAAAGGTTTTCAGATCAACATTGAAACAAACCCAGATCTTGTCGTTTCTTATATTTACTTCCTTTCCCTGTGTCTTCCACTCTGTCCCACCATCTATAGTATCCTGATATACCTGGCTAGTCTGTATGATAATGAATTTTAAGTATTTACTTGTTTAGCGTGTGATACCAAATTTGCTCAAAGAACAGTCTACATGTTTGTATGAAAGTTTTTAAAAAAGTATTTATAATCAGGATAACTTAAAGAAAATATACGGTTTTCCCAATTTGTATGTTTTTTATCAGGTGGTTGCCCACAGAGCCAAGACTGGTTTACTGAAAAAGAATTACATATTTCATTTTTAAATTTCCCATTCTTTATATCATTTGTGATACTTTAGTAGATGCTCGAATAGGTGTTCAACACACTCCAGTTGTTATGAATGTGTATGTCGACGTGCAATCAGTTATTGCTCCTTAGACATACACTTTTGAAGGACACAGATACATGTAACTGAAATGACTATATTCAGCAATATATCTTGGTAATTGTAATTTTATTAATTTCAGCATTAATAAATTTCATTAAATCAACTTCAAAATCAATATGACATGTGAATTTTTAGAGTTATTTTTATTATTGTTCAAAATTATGTGTATATATATTATGTGTGCACGCAGGTTAGTTCAGGTACCCACAGAATGCAGAATTGGGCAAGGTTCCTCTGGAGCTGGAGTTACAGGAGGATGTGAATGTTCCCACATATGTGCTGAGGACCAAACTCTTGTCTTCTACCAGAACAGTAAATGTTGTTATACCACTGAAGCATGTCTCTACCCCAGATGGCTGCTCAAGTTTTTTTTTTTTTTTAACTGAGGGACCATGTACAGAAAAACAAAAGCAAAATGAAACAAACCAAGTGACTCTAAACCATGAGATACGAAAGCCTATGCAAGGGAAATACTGGTGAGACTACAAGAAAGAGATTAAATCAATTGAAAGATAGAGTCGGTCCGGAGTGGACAACAGAGGTAGTGAGTAGGTCACAGAATGGGCATTGTTTGGGAAATGTGGACCAGAACAGTGAGCTGATACCACAAGGACTTACTTTTCCTGAAAATGTGAAGCCCTGTGGCAAGTTTAAAATTGAGAAGACTAGTATGGTGTGCCAATATTAGACAGTATTCTAAACCTTCCTCCTCTTCTTGCTTCTTCTTCTTCTTCTATTTTATGTATTGGTATTGTGTAGATTTAAATATAACCAGAACAATAATGTACTTCAAAAAATGCTAGTCCAAAAAGACTCTAAACAGAGGCCCACTGCTAAGTTAAGATGCCCTCCTTGGTATGCACTTGTATATGTAGGAAAGAGGAAAATAAGCTCATTATTTCTCTCTTAGTATGAAATTAGTAATTCAATATCTCTTAGTATGAAATTAGTAATTCAATATCGTTAAAAGATCAGTTTACCATTAACTCATTTACCATTTAATTTTTTTTTAAATTGTCTTACATGTATGATGTTTTGCTTGCATGAATGCCTGTAGATCAAAGTTGGGAGCTGCCATATTGGTGCTGGGAATCAAACCCAGGTGCTCAGGATGAGCAGCCAGTGCCTTTAACCTACACCCCTGTCTTTTACATACTCAAGGATTATTCACATTAGAAAATTACAGTTATGGAATTTATGAACAATAGCATTTTTTTGCTTTTTTTCCCTAGCTGCAGTTGGATTTCATGATTATTTTGAGGAAAACGCTGTAGCTTATGCCACACTTTTCATGTCCAACAAAATCAAGAACATGTTAATGCAAATACAATGCCAACTCAAGAAGTGTTTTAGAACAAATGGCACTGCATATCAGAACTTAGAGAGGTCTCATGAACTGATAAAGTCCCATTTGTGACCAGGAAGATATTTTAACCTGAGATTTTTTTCAAGCCTGTAAAATGTCTCCGTGTTTTACAGTCAAGGTTTTGTTGCCAGAGATAAAGTTGCTGAATTCCATCTATTTCTGGTAAAGGTCATAATTTACTGATAGGATCCCGAATGTTTGCATTTCTCTGATTCCTGATGATTATGAAAATCGTTGAACACAAATTGACAGGAGTTCCACATGAATGCCAGTGATTGTGAAAATCTGTTGGTTATAGAGCAGATGCCGTTACTGTACCCCACCTTTGCGCACTCAGAATCCAAAGCCTGTGATTATGTCTTGGTACTTTTTGAAAAAAAAAAAAAAAGGAAATCATTTGCTCTACTAGGGTCTGATTTTTCTTCAGTTAGACTATTTAAATAATTTGCTAAATTTACACCAAATTGTGAGGAATAGAATTATATAACACCATAAATGATTTTAGGAAAAGTTGGAAAGTGATTGAAACTGTGCAAGGTGTTATTTATTTGCCTCCTGCTCTGAAGTCTTATCATGGGTCTTTCTTTTTAATCTTTAGATTATCTTATACAAAACATTTCCAAGGCAACAGTTACCCTGCTACTAAATCTAAACTGGAGACAGTGAGGTGGAGGTGAACTTTCATTCTGAGACCATCCCAGTATTGATAGTCAGTATCAGGTTCTTAATGATTATGGCTTTCAATACAAATATGAGGAACCCTGAAATGAGAAAATAATTAGAATAATTTCACTAACATAAGAAACATTGCGTGCAGGACTAGAGGAGAAGCAGATGTCTGCATGCTACTGCTCTAGAGATCACGTATGCAGTGGATTATTTCTTGAAAAGAGTGATAAAGTTCATCCTAATCTATTTACTTATATCCACTGATGGGGATTTCTATTCACTTTATTGAAAATGTTTGTCAGGTTCATTATGTTTTTTATTTTTTTATCTTTTCAGAAAAACATATTAAAAATTGTGAAAATTATATAATAAGATGAAAATACTCTGCTGTGCTAAAGATGAGATCCCCAAAAACATTTAAGAGAAACTGTGCTCAAAATGTCTTTATATTTTAACTATAAAATGCAAATGAAATCCATTAAGAAGCCAGGTACTAAAATAGTACTTTTAAGCATTTGTAAATATTTTAAGACTATATTTAAGAACTGCTCTATACCAAGAAGAAATCAACTTGTTTTTAAATTATAAAATACTTATCAGAGATGGATATTAATGTAGAAGTTTTCTAATATCTATCTATCTATCTATCTATCTATCTATCTATCTATCTGAAAGATATATAATCTGAATTACAAAGTAACAAGAGACAAGCCCATGACTAGACATCTTTCATCACCAAGCGACACATTCAGTTCTAGGAGTGGGTTTTATCTAGTTGAGATGTTCGTAAAGGGGTCCCACGAAAACTCCTAAACAACTCCAGCTATTGTTAAGACTATTGGTCATTCTCTAAAAACTGATGGTAAGGACCTGTTGCTGAAGACAACACTTACAAATCTCATTGAACATAGAGAACTTGAACTAGTGTCTAATTTGATTGGTTACCACTACTGACTAGGTTCATGGTGCTTTAAATTACTTTGCATTACCAAGAAAAAGGTATCATTAACACAGCTACAAACACTGTGATCTACAACAGAGACCTGCTCATAAAATATGCTGGTATAATATTGGCCAAATATTATGGAGTAACTAATCACTCTCTGATTGGATTTGAGGTTCAATCCATGACATGGAACCCATGCCTTACACTGCCCAGGAGACCATGCACCTTAGACTGGCTAGGCCATAGGCCTAAGGGAAACCAAAATACTGTTGTTCTGCTAGAGGCTCGCAGTAATAAAATTACTCTGAACAACATTCTGCTATACCCAAAGAGCACTGCTTCACTCAGCCATCGTTAGAGATACTTTGTCTTGCAGCAGATGAGAACTAACACAGACTCCCACAATTGGACAATATGCAGAGATTGAGAGATTTTAGAACACTCAATCCTAAATAGAATGTTTGATCAAATCTCTCCCTTCAGTGCTCAGGGAGTGATGAAGAGGAAATAGAAACATTGCAGGAGCCAGAGGGGGTGTATAACTTCAAGAATACAGCAGGGCATCTACTAGACACAACAACACTGATGGACATCTGAATTTACAGCGACAATGGCAGCAATCTTCTTAGGTTCAAGCCAGTCAGGGAAGTAGACGTGGGCTCCCACCCTTAACCAAGATGCTATCTGCAGTTAACATCAACTTGCAAAGAAAAATTTGTTATTTTTTCATCGTCTCATTGGGTATATGAACCACATTTTAGGGTAGGTTCTTGCCCAGAAATAGATAGACAACATAAAGCAAACTCAAGGGTATTTTTGTACATATTTTGTTTCATATTGGTTTTGTTTGGTGGTGGTAGTGGGGTTTATCTTACTGATCTATTGCATATGTATCATGGTTTCTGATTTTATGTTTTTATGGTATGTGTGCATGTGAGAATATGTTTCCTGCATTTTTATTTTTAATTATGATTTATTTGTATATCTTTTTGTTTGTTTCATGTATATTTTCTTTCTAAAGAGAGAGAGTTGGATAGGTAGAGAACTTGAGAGGATCCCGCAGAGTCAGGAGAGGTGAAACCATGATGAGAATATATTGATAAAAAGATTTTTTTTTTCTTTTTAAAGATTAAAAAGTGTTTCTTGGTAGTGGGTGTCCTTTGGACTGCTTGTAGTCACTCCACGTGGAAGGCTAAGGAGGGTGACCAGTTCAAGCTAGCCTAAACTAAAAAGGACGACTTTCTAAAACAACCAAACGTCTGTATAATGTTTTACAGAAGAGTCTTGAGGGATCCCTGATGTAAAATGGAGAAGAGTAAAATGGAACGCTGGAAGCCAGGAGTGACTTCCAGGCAAAGCATTTTTGCAGCTGTGTTCCGGGACAGGACTTATGCAGTGGCATTTTAGTCAAAATGATCAACAGTCTCAGCAGCATGGCTGGAAACAAGCCTTGTCTCATGTGAGCCATTGTGAAAAATGGTGGAGGAAAAAATGCAGAAACAGCGCCTCGTGCAACAGTAGAATATGTTCAGTTCCAAAACTGGCATGCACGGACAAATTATCACATGAACAAATGATCACAAATACAAATTTCCTCATTCCATTTTAGAATTCTTCTTCTAAATGTTAGGACTTCAAATGTAAAAGGCAGTGGTTTTACGTAGGACATAGCTTATAGCTGTGAAAGCAATCTAAAGTATATATATATATATATATATATATATATATATATATATATCCATCCATAAATGTTTTTTAGAACTTCTAATTATTTTTTTATTTATTAAGAATAATGTGGGCAATCATACTTTCCGGCCTGTTGTATTGTGTCAGGGAATGTATTCTTTGGAACCAATGGCGACCTTGGGACAAGCTCACTAGATTGACTGGAGGAAGCAGTAAGCACTGGGTTCAGTGCTAGGTATCAGTGCTAGGTACTACCTCAGTAAAGAACGTGGAGTGTTGCTGAGAGAGACACTCAATCTCAATGCGTGTCATCCATTTATATGAGCACACACACTCATATGTGCTGACACACACATGAATCTTCTCCGTGCTTTCTCACATACACGAAACACACACGCACACACACTCAGACACAAATGTGATTTATTTTAGTACAATTTATTATGGTCACCAAATCTAGTTAAGGATGGGCAAAGGTATGATAATTAATTACCAATATCATTATTAACAAGATTCAAAATCCTAATGTAGCTTTACAAAAGAATGGAAAGCCAGAGAAACCCATTCATTATTTATAGGAAATTAAGGTGGAGGGTAAGCAGCTTTTAAAGGTAGGTGGCTGTCTCTTTAGAAACGCTGCCTGTAGTCTTATGTTTAGATCTTGCAGTCATGACCTTTGGTACCTATACAAGTGATTGGTATTTACTTCAAATGATGTTCTCACGAATATTGCACAAGCAGGTTAATAGCAGGAGTATTCTCAGTTAAAGCAACCAAAATGCTAATTAATAAGTGGATGGATGAAGGGATTAGTATGATTCTATAGTGGCAAAGAAAACTGAGATTTCAAGTCACAAAAGACTCTGAGGGCATTTGCATCATACAAAAAGGAGAGGTGGCTCTTTCCTTCCTTCCTTCCTTCCTTCCTTCCTTCCTTCCTCCTTCTTCCTTCCTTCCTTCTTTCCTTCCTTCCTCAAAGTATTACAGTTGTCAGGCTAAAAAAACAATTCTCTAGGAATTACAGACTGATGTAGACAGGCAGCAAATAAAGTCTTGAATACATAAGGGAATGTATTTTTTATGTTGGTATTAACAGCTACTAGTATTTATACAGGGCACTAAAACATTTAAATTAAAACTAGTTATTCACTAAATTGTTTTAGTTATATTTAAGAAATGCTATACCATAAAAACTGTAAAAACAGATACAGAATCAAGGTACATAATGAACACTATTAAAGTTTTACTTTACTAAATGCATAGGCTTTTACTCCTAGTCAAATAGAAAGGAACTTTAACACAAGAGACACAGACAAAAGAGCACAGATTTTTTTTTTTCAGGAAATAGTATTATATTTTCTGCTTACATTGCTACAGAATTGGAGATGTCAACTACAGCAAAGAGATATGGCAAAATGTAACAACCAGAGGCTTGGAACAGTGCTCAGGAAAATAGATGTAATCAGCACTTTGAAAATGTCTTTGTCAATAGCTGTGAAAGATGAACAAATGAACCCTGTGATTTAAAATTGTCATTCCTAGGTATATTCTCAGCATAAAAGTATGCAGATAATGGTACTTATTGACTCATTATTAGCATCTCTATTTATCATAACAGAAAACTTAGAACACATCAATTATCACAACGTAAAATGTTAGTGTATTTGTACTTAATAGACTGTACTGAGTATGTTAAATATCCATCACCAATGAGTTAACCTCCCCTTTATCATTTCTTGGAGAGTTAAAAATATTTTGCTCCTTTTATTTAGAATATATAAATATATATACCTGAATGACATTAATAGGAAATAGGTAATAAAGAATAATCCTGATAATTATTCACACTTCAGACAATTTAAGATGGAATTAAATGATGCATAAAGGTGAAAACTAAGTAACAATTTCTGCAATTAAACTAGAAACCACAACTCAAAGTATTACAGTATAGGTCCGATACAAAGGGCTGAGAGAGGGAAAAAACCACTTTACCACTTTTCAGTCTAAATGAAACAAGTACATAATTACAATCCCCACTGAAAATTGCAATAAAGATACCAAAACATTTAAACCCATGCCATTCATATAGAAAAATCCCACACAGGAAACTAATAGGATTTTATATGCAAAAAACAAAAACAAAAACAACAACAACAACAACAACAACAAAAACCAGTAAAGAACAATTCAACAATCACAATGTACCTGAGGGAGTTAAAGAAAAGCCCAGAATCACAGCACAGCAGGGGAAGTATTGAGTATTTCTGCAGTTTTAAAGGAATCACAGCTATTTAAATGAATTAGGGAAGTATTTGTGGAGGAATCGGAGGTCCTTATTTCCAACCAAGGTCTCTTCTTATCTATAACTTTGTTATTTTTAAAATATAGTGTAAGACAAATAAGTAACTTTTGAAATGGAGATTTTATTCATTCAATGTAATGCTTTGGAGACTAACCCAAGTTGTTGTGCATATAAACAGTTTATTTCTGTTCGTTCCTGCTGTCAAATAAACATCGCTATTGTTCAATGTCTCACCAAAGAAATATATTTCGTTATGGGAGGAGAAAAGCAATACCGTTTCCTAAACTATCTGAGGAGCACCACTCACACACCTATGGCACACATCAAATTAACAAGGGAAAAGAATTGAAATACGTTCATTATAAATTTTATTGAAATGGGAGCCTTCACAAATGAAGGCTTAAAGAAACTGGGAACCCTGTGATAGGTTTTATGTTAGGTTTCATGAATAACGTACAGCTTGGAGAAGTTTGGTTTAACACAGGAGACATAAAATAATGGCGACTAATTGAAAGAACTTGACAGAGTTGGCCATGGGTCCAGATTGCCTGCTTATCTCTCTTCAAGATGAAGGCAGTTTCTTCCATGTTAGCATGAAGATTATGAGGACTCTATAATCTATGTCAAGAAAGAAGGACAAGACACCAATCATAAAGGTCTCTGCTTCTGCTGTTTGCTTAAAATGGCAAGGAGTCTGTGCCAGCTAGTGCATATTGTTATTTTCTGAGGGAGGATTTCACTACATAACCCTGCAACTCATTGTGTAGATCAGGCTGGCATCAAACACAGAGATCTGTCTGTCTCTGTTTCCTGAGTGCTAGGTTGAAAGGGAGGAATCTGCTCTCTTTCTTTCTCTTTCTTTCTTTCTTTCTTTCTTTCTTTCTTTCTTTCTTTCTTTCTATTGCTCTAACAACTCACAGCAGATAACTGTGGTTATCTGCAGGGCACATGAACAAGACCAATCACCCAAATGTTCAGCATAGAGGGAAGAGGAACCCCTGAGGCACACCATTATCAGAGTAGCTATTGGCAGTTCCTGGCAGCATAGATAGAGACAGCCATTCGCTTTAGAGACAAATGATGGTAGGCTGTTCATGCCTCAGTAGATGGCAACACACCCACCTGCATTAATTGGATTAAAGAGATTAACAACAACAACAACAACAACAACAGAACATATAAACTTGGGTGGGAAATGGCCATTGGGGAAAGGGAAGCTGGAGGGAGGTAGTCTGGATATGAATATATATATTCATATACTATATATATACATATATCTATAGTGTGTGTGTGTGTGTAACTTTTGAAGAGCAAAAAACATTATTATAAAGAAATAAAAGTACGTTTGAGGGATAATCGCATCCCTAATATGAAAAGAAATTCTAATAGGACAGCGCTAATCTACAGGGAAACATGGCTTTCATATGGAGTCAGCACGTGTGGGTCCTCTGCTGCTTCTGAGCTAGTTGTACATTTTGAGTTTTGTCTAGCATGTGTTTAAAAATTGGTATTATTTCAGTAAGCTACAGATTTGAAGTTTACAATGTTGTATATTTGTGTTTTAAAAGGTAGTTTACAGAGAAGAAATGATAAAATGTAGCTGTCTTATGGAGATAAAAATACAGAGCCCTGTCTTTATGTGAGGAGAATCACAGAACATTCATATGCTTCTGTTGCTGGTAGTTTCTGATAATCGGTGCAATAACTTGGCGGACACTATTTGTAGAGTACATACTTTATCTTATTTATGGATGTTTCTCTTATAAGCATGAAGATTTCTCTAGAGTTGAGTTTTAATCAATCTTACCATTCAATCATAATAATAAAAAAAATCGGATTAGTGTAATAAACTACATGGTTCAGACTTTCTGTGAGACCTTCACTGGATTAGTTTCTATCTACAAAATGGTCAACACAAAATATCAATTTGGACAGAAGTCTTTTTAAAAAGACAACATGTGTGAACTCCGATTTAACCACTACCTACTGCATATTAAGTTAGGTGGGATATTTTCTAGGGCATCTCGGGGAAACAGGAGTGAAGCAGTGGTGCCCCAAACTTATTAAATACATGTAAGAAAGGAATAGAATATTAATTAAAAATTTAAAGAGTAGAAGTTCAGTATAATCTGCTGAATATATTCTTGTTCTCACAGAAATTACTCAGTGGAAGTTCTTTCATATAGTGTCCTTGTTTGCTACTGAAATTACAACTTGGATTTCCAGATAGACTATGGTAAGCTGAAAATAAACAGCAAATATCAATGACTCAAAAGTCAGCAAAAGTCAACAAGCCAATCAAAATCTATGTTAGCATTATTCATCAATACATCAATGAGTAAATAGTATAAACTAGGTCAAAAGTGTTTTAGTAAATATCCCTTTCGCTGCATTAAGGAAAAACAATAATAGCAATCTAGAAATAATCTAAAAGAATAAACGTTCCAGGAATGTGACATAAGAGCACACAGCTCTGAAGTGGAAACTTAAGGGTTCTTTGGAAAGTTGGTTCGATGGTGTTGTGCTCAGGCAAACACGTGAAGGAACGTTTTGCTGAAGCAGACACAGGATGTTCTGCTAAAGCAAGCACGGGAAAGGACGTGTGATGACGGATTTTTTGCTAGCAACACGTATGTATTGGTGCACTTAACGTTGTGTAGTTGAGCTCCGTTTGTTGGGACTCCATAGAGAAAAGCTCACCATAAAAACTTCTGATGGTGTGCTGCAGTTTCTTGCCACTTCCTCGGACTTGGGTTGATGGGCGAAGTGATGTCAGCTGAGACAGACGCGCATGCTGAGGCAAGACCTGAGGAGGACACGTGATGTTTGGAGGTATAAAGAGGATTCAGTGGCCAGTGATGGAGGCTGAGCTTGGCTTTCTTATGGAGCTAGCTGTGCAATGCTTCTTGGTCTTGCATCTTGAGTCTTGGCTGATCTTTGCTTTGCTGAGAGAGGTTTTGCACAGCCTGGTGTTCCTGCTGGTCCCTGGTGCTGACTCCAAGGCTGAGGCCTGGCTCTCTGCTAGGTAGTGTCACTGCTGCTGATTCGTATTTTCTATACCAACTCTACTGAACTGGACTGCTGATATATCTATAAAGTGTTTATAAGTAGATCTAGCTACCGCTGCTAACCTGGGAACTGAACAGCCGATTTCCAAACAACACAGATGGGAGTTGCTCCAAAGAACCTTTCTAAACAGGTCCACTTCTCTGTATCCTTTCTTTCTCCCTCCATCTGGTGGGTGGTGGGCTATACGGGAGGTTAAAACACTTATGAACCATCATTAAAAATAGGTTTTTAAAAATTAAAATTACACAGCCTTTGCTCTTATTGTATGAACAGAAGCACTTGTGGAGTGGCAGTGAACTTAAAGTCTTGTCAATTGGAAATTAAAAGACACCAACTATGAGGTCATGTCTTCTAACTCTTCAATGGCAGGCAAATAAAAAAAAAAAAAAAAAAAGAAAGAAAAAAAGGAGATAAACTATTGAATTGTCCAGGCACATTTTGGAAGATTAATTATTGCTTTCATGATAAAAGGAAAGATCAATATGTACGTATTTACTCTTTGTTTTTTGATGTCAGTGTGTCAGTGTACCAGTCCATTTTTTGTAATTTGTTTGTAATTATTATTACTGCCACTGTCTACATTAACAGTCTTAGTGGGAAATCTCACCATGTTGTCTTTAAAGGACTTATTTACCATACTTTTCTGTTTTTCTAAGACTAAAGTTGTTCTTGTTTAATATTTCCTTCAATTTGCTGTCACATTCTTAGTTTTCCTGTAGATGGCAGAGTGGTATTCTAAATATAAAATTTCCCTTTGTTAGAATCTTTTTCACCATATAAGCTGTATTTGTTATTTGTATACAGCTTCCTTCCTACAGCTAAACCAGAATCCATTCGTGTAGCATATCTTGCAATTAGTAAAGACAAGAAAGTTATTGTATAAATATTAAAATACATATTTACAAACTTTAGTGAAGGCATTGCACCCAGACAGTGCCTGTCGATCCACGCCTGACAAGTTGCAGTTGCGGTGATCCAATAAACAGTTCAAGCATCTTTGATAGCGTATGTCAGATTTCATAATACATACTGCTCGCCAGCCTATTGTCTAGCCTTTCTTACTTGCAGCAGAGCAGTGACAATAGACACTAGAAATTTCCAGGGATAGGGTAGAACAACTTTCTGGAGCATAGTTCCTCTTCTTGTCAGCAAACATGCCACTCAACACAGGGAGCCTTTGCAGCATGCAATGTGAATTCACCCAATTGCCCAGTCTCCTTTCCTCTATGCTCTCTTGGATACAGGCTCTTTTGTGTCTTTTCAGAATGACATTCTGAATTCGCTGACTTAGAAACTTTTGCTTTTTCCATTTGTATTATCTTGGGGTACTTGTACAGTTTTTCTAGCTCCCCAAAACAAGGGCTGCCACCACTTTCTTGTTTTGTTTATTTTGCTCATTCTGTCGTATGTAGATTTTGTTTTATAGAAGATGTTATAGGTTCTTTGTTGTCCTATAACAGCTAAAACACATAAAAAGAAAGTATAAAGTATAAGCAGTTTAATGGTAGACAGCACCAGCAAACTTATTACCGGTAAGTATTATGACAGCACTTCTACGGTGTGATAAATATCTGAGGCCTATAAAGAGCAGAGAAATAACAGAACTCACTAACAAGGGAACCATTTCCCATTCCTTTGTTGAGTTAAATATATCACTACAATTGCTCAGTCTTGTGGAATGTAAACAAACAGGAAACTTATTGATTCAGAGGGAATTGCAAGAATTTATTTATTACATTAATCAAGCTTATTCAGTTATAGCAGGCTTGCTGGAGACGATTTCCCCAAATTAAGTAGTTTGGGCCTGAGATATTGGACTCTCACATGCTCTCAATCAGACCGGAGACAAATTCTAGCTCTACCAAATTGATTTAATGAAACAGCAATTTGATATAAATACAGATGCTAACAATTCATGCCCTGGTTTGGAAATATGAAGGCATCCTTCTGCACGGACTTCAGTACGGTGTTTATTCGCAATGTTCTCTTTGTTCATAGATAACAGAATTGTCCTTGTTAAATGCAAAATGAAACCATCTTCTTTTCAAAAATACCACTCAGTATGTATATTATCTAGCCAAATTATAAAAATAAAACATTAAAATTTAATATTGACAGGAGTGATTTTGTTTGAACTATTCAATGTTTAGGATCTCGTGTTTGATACTAATTGTTTAAGAAAATATTTTCTCATATAGGTTTTACATACATAAGCATGAGTGTTGTATTTACTTTGCTTTAATTATTCATTTTGGCCAAATTATTTAACTAAATCATATAAAATAATATGTACCCTGCATACTAGGTTATGCTTTTCAACATTTATGAACTCATAGCAGACATGTAACATGCATTTTTACTTATGTTATCATTTTAAGTGTATTGCCCTGAAATGCTTATCTAATTTGTTTATTGAATATAAAAATACAGGCTAGAGAAGTTAAGAGTTTGCTTTGGATATATAGGCAAACAGAATGACTACACTATCCCCACTACTTGAGTCTGCAGTTTTCATGTGATTTCTCCTGGTCAATATCTCAGATAATTCCATGTTACAGTAGTTAACCTGTCTTCTTCAGTCTTTGGTGTTTTCACTCAGAATTTATCTGCCCAACATCCTGGACCTCGTGGTGTAGTAGACCTTCAGAGTAAGTAAGCAGCGCCATTTTCCTTGATTGTCTGCTCTGCTTCTTAGAACACTTTTGAAAATCATTTATCTTATTAATTGACTACAGACTGAAATGAAAAAGTGTCTTCTAGTGATTTGAGGTAGAGCCTACATGTTCCTCTGGAGACTGTGAACTTCATGTCTCCAGAGGAAATGTCAGGAGTAGTATGACCTTTCCATTAGCTTTTCTAACTGGTTCGATTGTTCATAATCTGTATTCTAACTCTACTTAGGATGACATTTTATGGATGCCCTGGAAGCCCTCACATTTCACCTAACTAGATTGCATTAGGAAGGTAAACTCATGCACTTTATGCGTATTTCCTTGTAGTGCAATTCTTGAAATACACTCAGAACGAAAGTGGGAGTCACACCGACTTGTGACAGTTGTGATGCCCGCATCATTGACGCTGCTCATTGAGCTTGTCAATCACCGAGTTACCACAGGTTGTTTTGCTTTTAATGCATTTAAATGGCTGGCATTTTCTGAACTTTGAAATTGCTAAAGCTTTGTATTAATAAGTAAATTTTTTTCAAGCTCTACATCTTATAAAGGAAGTGCATTATGTGGTTTGTAAGGAATCTTCCACATTTAAGCTTCTTTATACTCCATTATTCTGATTTTCTTGATTGCATAGTTAAGCACCCAGATATTCACAAATATTCATAATTTTACTGAGGATTTGTTTTTTTAACTCATAGAAATACTTAAATATGACTCCTTAACAAGTGTATTTTGATATTCTAATTGTATTTATTCTTATTTTATCTTAGAATATATAAGAACATATAAATATGAGAACTATGTTTAAAGGCAATACAATTATTTACTTTCATGCTTTTGCTTGTATATGAGAAGCTACATTGGCTATGTAAAAAGAACAATATAGTAACTATACAAACCCTTGACAACTTTTATCTACTTCTAAGTGTTTATGGTAAATAAAAGTTTCAGTGGCATTAACAGAGCTTCAATTCACTTTGAAGCTCTCTTGGCCAACAAAAAATAAAAAGCAGGAAGTTAGTATCAAATTCTTTTACCTTGGGAAGGTTGCTAATTTCTTGTTTTAGATTCGGTGATCCCATGGTATTGTCCAAAGCTGAATCCAAAATGTGCAGCAAATATCCCATCTCACTTGATCACCTCTCACAGAGATTTTAGTCTCTTCCAGTACTCAGGGATACTCACAGATATTTGTAGACTATCATTATGAACGGAATGAAAACAAATGAATAATCTTTTTCATTAGTAAAACCTATAAACATTCCTGAAATAAGGGAGAATGGGTTTAGGTTTATATAGTTGTGTATTAAAGAATGGAAGGAAAACAAAAAGGAGATGAATGCTATAAAAACCTAGTATTTATAATTCAGATGGTCGGTTGATTTATCGTAACTGTGTGTGTGTGTATGTGTGTCAATGGTGTATGTTATGTGTATCTGTGTGTATTGTAAGTGTTTGTGTGTGTGTGCAGTGTGTGTATATGTTGTGTGTGTATATGGTGGGTGTGTATGGCATGCGTGTGTGTGTACAGTATGTGCATACGATGTGTATGAATGGTGTGTGTGTACTATGTGTGGTGTGTGTGCGATATGTATGTGGTAGATGTGGTGCATGTGTATGTATATGGTGTGTTTGTTTATGGTGCTTATGTGTGTATGCATGTGTGTGTGTGTCTCTCTCTCTGTGTATGTGTGTCTATGGTCTGTGTTGTGTGTGTGTTTGTGTGTGTTGTATGTATTTGTATGTTTTGTATGTATGGTATGTGTGTACAGTATGTGTTTATGATGTGTATGTGTGGTGTGTGTGGTGTGTGTATGTATATTTGTGTGTGTGTGTTTATGGTGCTTATGCTTGCGTGTGTGTATGTTTGTGTTTGTGTGTGTGTGTGGCATGCTACCTGTATATAGATGCCTTAGGAAGACATCAACAGAAGACAGTTTCAGATCTCCAGGATCTGGAGTTATAGGCAGTTTTGAGTACCATATGTGGTTTCTGGAAACACAACTAGTGTCCTTAGAAAATATAGCAAACACTTTCAACCACTGAACCACTACAGCGTCCATTCATGTGGTCTTATAAATGAGTAGCTTGATATTTTTTTATATGGACTTCTGTTAAACAGCAAATAATTAGAAAAGTTATGTTATGATAAAACTTTTCTGAAAAAAAATGATTAGCTAAAATATGGTGTAAATAATACAGTGCCTACATTATTACATGACTCTCGCATGCATACATTTGCCTTTCACATATGAGTACCTCTGTAGATTTCTACACATATGCATAGAGAAAACCAGATAAGAATAGAATTAGAGGAGGAAAAGCAAAAGTATTTTTGCTGTGATAATAATAACAATTAAAAAAGCATGACCAAAATCAGCTTATAAAAGAAAGTGTCAGAGGGATGGCAACAGACAGGTGGAGCGGGAAGCCAAGAGAGCACATCTTAACCACATGCAGTCAGCAAAGAGTGAACCAGAGAAACAAGACACTAAACTCCAAAAGCAAGAAATCACTGATAAGTGTTCTAGCAAGGCTCCACATTCCAAATGTTTTCTAACCTCCTGAAACAGGACCATCATTTGGGAACACAGTTTCAAATTCATGAACCTATGGGGGACATGTCTTGTTCAAACTACCACACACTCAGAATGCTTGTGTGTGCGCACACGTTTGTGCATTTGGATGATTGTTTACATAGACATGCACATTCATGAGGAAGTCAAAGGGTAACTGATTTTCTTTTTCAATTTTCACCTTAGTTTTGGAGACAGAGGTTATACTAGTATTGTTTGCTGTTTCTGTAATAAAATACCATGAAAAAAGCATCTTAGGGGAAAAATGGTACAGTGACAATAATTTGAAACAGCCATTTATTCCCAGAGTCAAGCACAGAGAGATGAATGCATACATAATTGTACACAGCTTCTCCCCCTATTCTTAAGAAGTTCAGGGTCCTCTTCCTAGGGAATGGTGCTACCCATCGTAAGCAAGTGTTGTCATATCACTTAGGGTTAAACTAATCTCTCCTAGATATACTGACAGATCAATTATGTCAAGACAGGATCAAGACAACCTTCATTTGGACTCTATGAGATGATTTGAAATTGTGACTAGTTGACAATATAAGCAACAATCAAACTTCAATGTACTTGTAGTTCATTAATTTGACTTTACATACTGAACAATGAGTCATAAGGCTTTGCAAATCCAATTCTTGAATCCACAAAACTGCATAACTACAAGCATATAGCACACACATAACACAAACAAACAAATATTGACTTCAGTTTTATGGAAATTCATTTTAGGACACAAAACATTTCTATCAAAAATTATGCAATTTTCTTAATATTTTCAAAGTGTTTATATCCTGGCTTTTTAGAAACAGCAGTGGGTTGTTTTGCATACCAAATACAGGCACACTGAAACTACCATGAAGTATAAGATAATATTTAAACTTGGACAATGTAAATATTGCTTTATAAAAAGTCTTTGCTCTGACATTCAGGTACTTTCAAATTAAGAAGAGGCAAATGTTTCAGTAGTTTTAGAAAGGAGAGTTAAATCAACAAGCAAAGCTGAAAGGAATCTTCAGAAAACTATAGACACATCTTGGTAAATGCTCAAGATGAATATGTGCTATCTTCTTGATTTGATGACTGTGTAATAAATTCAGAGTATATCACATATAGGACATTACTGTACACTTATAAATTTTCTGAGCTGAAAACACATTGCTTTGCCTTTTCGGCGAATAGATAGTGCAGGTTATTTCTGGTAGAGAATAGGAAGTGCTGTTTCTTATGGGAAGTCTTTTATTGAAGATGCACCACATGTGGAATCCAATTCCACTAGTCAATTTTTATGGAGTGGAGTCAGTCCCTCCTTAGCATTGTTATAAGGTATATAGAAGAGAAAACACTCTGAAATATATGCACTGTTGCTAAAATTCACAAAAGATATACTCGTTGTGTAGAAAATCAGACAATGGTTATTGAAACCTGACCATTGGGGGAGAGCTTTGAGGCTAGGGGGCAGGTTATCTGTATTTACAGTGTTGCAAGAATATAGATACCTGTATTTATGGCATTTTAGTCAATGCCTAGAATAATACTTAATATATAACAGTGTTACTCCAACGTGGATGTTCTTAATAAATAGCAGGGGGAGATGGAGAGATGGTTCAGTGGTTACAGCACTGACTGCTCCCAGAGGACTTGTGTTTGATTCCCAGAATTCATATAGAACATAGAGACTCACAATTGTCTGTACTTCCAGGTCTTGGGGATCTGATGTTCTTCTTTGGTCTCTGGAAACACCAGTAATGTAAGTTGTACAGATGCATACATGCAAGCAAAATACTAATATAAATGAGAGAGAGAGAGAGAGAGAGAGAGAGAGAGAGAGAAGAGAGAGAGAGAGAGAGAGAGAGAGACAGAGACAGAGACAGAGACAGAGAAAAATGTTTTAATTTTTTATTACTTATTTAATTCTAGAGATAAACCATAGTATCTTTCAGGGTGACTTCCACAAATTCCCAAACAAAATGCATCATATTCAGTGGTACTGACAAAATAGTCCCTAATTCTCTTTAAATAACATTTGACTCACCTACTTTCTAAGTACTTCAGACTCAGGATTATGATCTGAACCTTCAATTAGCAACTAAAATTCTCATGATAGTTAATATCTCACTAGAATTTAAGATAAATTAATATTTGAAAATATATAAAAATATTTCTACCCTTAAGACAGAGGATCCTGAGCTGTTCAGTTATAATTATCCAGAAACATACACAAAGGGAGGTCTTGATGCCAATGTTTTATCATCATTATTCAGTTCCTAGTTTAGATCTAAGGATTCCTAAACATCAAAATAAGCTGAAGATCTTCTAAAGTTTTATAGATAACTCAAGGGGAAAGATGAGTGGGCTCCACAAAGGCCATCTTTAAAAGAATATAATGAAGAGGTTAGACTACGAGACTACGCAAATCAAAGTCAATGCTGAGTGTTAAAAATTGCCACAGGCAACTTAAAATTCTAGTTTGCTGAAGTTATAACTGCTGTCATTAAAGCACAAATACATAACTAAGTGGCTATATATCTTAATCTCTATGGTTTTTGGAAAAGCATTATTTAGGTAACTGTAGAATTAAATTTCACATTTTTATGAGGGTGCTGGATAGAATGGGTAAGGAGAAGGCATTATCCTGTGTGGGCCTGAGGACATAAGTATGATCATGGAGGATCCCAGAAGATGGAGGGAGAGTGACTCTTCTACTCTGGAGGCTGCCGGCTTCCCTCCCTCTCCCTCCCTTCCCCCCCTCCCTTCCTCTCTTCCGCCCCACTTCACCTCACGAATGTGTATGTATTTCTCCCTCTCTTTCTCTCCCTCTCTTTCACACACATGTAAGCATAAAAATAAATTTTAAAAACTTAAATTTTAATCTGTATATCCAGTTGAAGATGAAATTATTTCATATTTCTATGACAAAAATATAAAGACAAATACACATTTCAAGGAACAAAGGTTTTAATTTTAATGTGTGACTGAATAAAGTGCATCCAGTTGGCTTATATGAATCTTTACTAATTCAGAATTCCAATCTTTTCGCTTGCTACTAGAAAGACATCCTACATATACATGTATGTAAAACTGTCAAATGTAGTTTGGAGCTCATTGGCTATCATCATTTTTGGTAAGCTTTGAAACTGTCTATAGTTCACAACTTTCTTGGCATGTTTTCTTAATACTTTGACATAAAATCTAACTGTGAATGTAAGTGTAAGGCCACACCTCCAAATTAGTAAATTTTCCTAAGGTGACTATCCATCATAGGTGCTCTTTTCACAATCTAAGTGGCTTATCTTGTATAAAGTGAGTAGGCACACTATAGTTCTGCCTGGAAAGTTAGCACTTGCCAGTTCTCACACATTGTACATAATTATGTTGAACTCAGGAGATTTTAGGAGCAAAAGAAAATATGATTTGGAGGGTAGAAAGAACAATGTAAAAAATTACTAATCGGTCACTTTTATTGAAAGTTGACTTTATAATTCCAAGTTAATTCAATTTTTGAGTATCCTTATGCCCTTGAATTGAATTGAGAGGAAAGGAAACTAGAAATGTATATAGTAGAATCTCATTGGATATCACCCCGGAGGACTTACTGTGCTCTGATTATCTCATTTCTGCTGAAATTTCTTTTTTTCTCTGTCTTAGATGACAGCTGTAAATGAAAGAATTATTTTTTTTAAAGAGGAGGCACAGAGGCTGACATTTGATTTAGAATCACAGAGAATTAAGAAAACTCACTTGATGATAATATATGTGTCCCCTTTCAAACTGGCAAATTGACCTGTAGTGAGTCCCTAATATAATTTAGATGTTAAATTTTATTGACATTCCAGGAGTAACATTTTGAAACTCTAACCCTTGTAATTGTTAGCTCATTATAATTTATAACTATAATTTTAAGAGAAATAATAGAGAAAAAGATGACAACATTACGTAGAAAAACTCTGTAACCCTATTTCCATTTCTTCATACCATAGTGCCTGAGAATGTACTATTTTTAAGGAACTGAGCCAGAATTATGCTGAGACTAAACTGATTGAATGAGAATGGTCTGCAGTATCCAAAGGGAATCCATGAGAAGATGGTGGCCGAGTTTTGTGTCTTAAAGTGACACAATCATTATTTTGTGTGTGTGTAAACTGCGTGACAACCAGGTTCAGTAAATACAGTGTGTGTGTGTGTGTGTGTGAGAGAGAGAGAGAGAGAGAGAGAGAGAGTAAAGTACATAAGGTGACATGCATGTCAACACACTATTATGAATTCTATATCATAGGGTGATTTTTATAAATCTTTCATTTAGTGAAAAATCTACATAATAACTTTAGCTACATTTACCAAGATCTTACCATATCCCGAGTGTCTCTCAAAAATTCACTTCAGTTTCATAAACCTATGGAAGCTATATGCAGCTCTTGAAACATATGTTTATGTTCCTATTTACAGAGAAGAAAACAATATATGAAGAGATTAAGTGGCTCACCATAGACCATTTAGTTAATAAATACATATCCTACTCCAGAACTGAAACTCACACTCTAACCCCTCTCTCCTGGTGAGATTTCATGACCATGTCCACAAATGTCCTTGCTTCCTCTGGCTGCAAGCCAATGTGAAAAGACTCCAAGAATATCATTAACAATACTGTTTGCTATATTAGGGTGATCTGCTGACCTCCGCATTACAACAGGTGCCTGTTTTAATTAGAAATTAAAATACAGATCAACACAAACATCCTATTCTTAAATTTTATATAGCCAGCCTTTGTTCAATTGATATAGTGTCTAATAGTACTTATTTGTTGAATAAATTAATAATGTAGGTCTTTTCAATCTTGTATTGATCTACTTATTTACTAGTTATGATATACAATGTTTGTTGTACAATAATCCTCAGTATAGGGAAATATTATACAATATTTACTTAAGATCTAAAAGCTAATTTGAATACCCAACTCCAAAGACATCAAAATTACATGAAAGTAGATAATTGTAATTTAAAACTAGAACCATTAGACATGTGTCTTCTAAAGTATTTCAGAAAAGTCTGTGCTTTATTAAAAATGTGGACTTTTGAGTCTAACCTTGGGATACTGTAAATTACTTCAAACAAGTGAATAAAAGTGAATGGAAAATAGATATACTCTCAAACAATGGTGAATTTTGTTAAGACAAAGTTTATATGAAAGTGAATGAGCCCTCTAACAAAGTTGGAATTGTGTGTGTGTGTGTGTGTGTGGTGGTAGGTATGTGGTAGGGAGGTGGGGTTGAGGTGTGGGAGAAGGGTGTGCCTCAGCAGGCCCATGTCAAGACATCCCTTCCCACTGAGGGACCAACCACACCATGGTATAGTATAGAATAGAGTTTATTCAGGGCATGGGGAGGGGATTTAATAGGGTAGTAGAGGCAGCGAAAGGGAGAGAGTAGAGAAGTGGAAAGGCAGGCCATGACCATGTAGGGGTGGAGAGGGAAAGGGAAGGAGAAAGGTAAGAGACAAGAGATGCAAGAAAGAGAAGAGATAAGAGAGAGAGGAGGGGCACAAAACCCCTTTTATAGTAGGCCAGGCCCACCTGGCTGTTGTCAGGCAACTGTGGGGTGGAGTTTGGACAGAATGCTAACAGGAATAGTTGACTATTAACATCTTAAATATTGTATCATCAACTCTTGGAAGTTAGAGCAATTTCCACAAACATGAAGCACTTCAGATCGGTTTACATGATCTAGAAAACTCTGTGGTGTTTCATCCCCCGCTGAAAAATTTGACTTGAAGATGATATACATTTTCCCAAGCAGACACAACACACTCCTGGAGTCAGTAAAATAAATTTGAGTAGCCTGGTATACTCAGAGGGAAGCACAGCCTTCACCAAGGTGGTAATTTTATTTCAGGGTAGCATGGAAGGCATATATGAAAATAAACATTTTAACTTGGTCCCTGACAGGTTAAATAGTAATAAATGATGAATCATAAATGGCCTGTTTTTTGTTTTTTGTTTTTGTTTTTTAACTAAAGAGTTTGTTTTCTGGTACAACCACTCTGGAAATCAATCTGGAGGTTCCTCAGAGAATTGAAAATAGATCTACCTGAATACCCAGCAATACCACTCTTGGGAATATACTCAAAAGATGCCCTACCATGCCACAGAGGCATGTGTTCCACTGTGTTCATAGCGGCCTTGTTTGTGATAGCCAGAAACTGGTAACAACCCAGATGTCCCACAACAGAAATATGGATACAGAAAACGTGGTTCATTTACACAATGGAATACTACTCAGCTATTAAGAACGAGGACATCCTGAGTTTTGCAGGCAAATGAATGGAAGTAGAAAATATCATCTGAGTGAGGTAACTCAGACCCAAAAGGACATGCATGGTATGTACTCACTAATAAGTGGATATTAGCCAAAAAAAAAGAAAAAAAAAAAGTACCAAATATCCAAGATACAGCCCACAGAACTCAAAATGGTCAACAAGCTGAAGATCCCAAGTGAGGATGCCTCAGTCCTACTTGGGAGGGAGAAGAAACCAACCACAAGGTAGGCGGGAGGGACCTGGGAGGGAAAGGGGACGGGGTGGGGGGTCAGAGAGGGGAACATGGTCAGGTATTGGGTGGGGGAAAACAACTGAAATCCCTGAAGGCCAGCGGAAAGAAGGGAAACATGCAACCTTGGGAGGTAGGAGGTTGGGGAGACCCTCCGGAATATACCAGAGACCTGGGATGTAAGATACTCTCAGGACTCAAAGACAGGGACCTTAGATAAAATGCCCGAGATTGGGGAGAGGGAACTTGTAGAGCCCACCTCCAGCAGAAAGACAGGGCATCAAGTGAGGGATGGGGTGGCCATCTCACAGTCAAAACTCTGACTCAGTATTGTTCCTGTCTGAAAGAACTGCAGGGATGGAAATAGAGAGGAGCCTGAGAAAAAGAAAGTCCAGCTTCAGGCCCAATGTGTGATCCAGCTTAATGGGAGGCCCTAAGGCCTGTCATTATTATTGAGGCTATGGAGCACACACAAAAAGGGACCTAGCATGACTGCACTCTGAAAGACCCAACAAGCAGCTGAAAGAGTCAGATGCAGATATCTCCACCCAACCAATGAACAGAAACTGCTGACCCCTGTGGTTGAATTATGGAAAAGCTGAAAGAAGCTGAGGAGGAGAGCGACCGTAGGAGGACCAGCAGTCTCAATTAACCTGGACCCCCAAGATCTCTCAGACACTGGACCACCAACCAGGCAGCATACACCAGCTGATATGAGGCCCCCAACACAACACATACACAGCAGAGGAATACCGGGTCTGTGTTCAATCAGAGATGGTGCACCTAAACCTCAAGAGACTGGAGGCCCCAGGGAGTTTAGAGATCTGGTTGGGTGGGTGATGGGGACATCCACATGGAAACAGAGGTTTGGGGAGGAGGTATGGGATATGGAACAGTCAGAAGGTAGACCAGGAAGGGAATAAAATCTGGAGTTTAAAATAAATAAATTAATTAATTAATTAAAAAAGAGTTCGTTTTCCCTCAGTTTCTTTTGCAACACCTCTACCAAATATGTGCTAATGATGATCATAAATAAAATCTACCAGGAGAAAAACAAGAGCCAAGGTCATCAGACGGCATGCTTGCCTCATTTCCTCTCCTCCTAGTTAGCTCTCCGCTACTTACCATCCATCTTCTGATTCTAAAGAGAATAATAAAATGTTCTCTTATTAGGGAAGCATTTTAAAATTTGTTTTGAGTTGTGTGAACTGCTGACATTTTCTGTTTACATTTAAAAGGTAACCGTGGCAATTGTTAACGCTTTGAGTAAACTCTTTAGTGCACAAATACATCTGAATAAAGATAAATAAGTTTAAAAGTCATAGGTCTGGTTTCCTGGTAATGGTTCAATTATACTTTCAATGAAAAATACACTTTTCTCTAACTCTCTCACTCTGGGAATTCTTTAGTGTAATTTTGTAAAAGCTTGTGAGAAACTACAGGATTCTCAAGGCTGTTGGTGAGGAAAGGGCACACATTCTTGTGCAATATGGAAGAAAGTTAGAATTTGTAGTCTCAAAGAACTGATAGTTATATTTCATTTCTACTGAGCCCATGATATTGGACCAGTATTGTCCATGAGAGAACATCATTTTGTTGATTTTAATTGTGCTCAAAGGAGACTATAGATAGCACACACTAAATACAGACAGGTCAAACATCAATTTTCTTTCTTTTTTTAAAAATTGGGTATTTTCTTTATTTACATTTCAAATGTTATCCCCTTTCCCGGTTCCCCCAACCCCTGGAAACCTCCTATCCCATCCCCCGTCCCTCTGCTTCTATGAGGATGTTCCCCTCACCCACCCACCCACTCCTGCCTCCCAGTCCTTGAATTCCCCTACAGTGGGGCATCCACCGAGCCTTCACAGGAACAAGGGCCTCTCCTTCCATTGATGCCTGATAGGGACGTCCTCTGTCCCTCCATGTGTATCCTTTGGTTGGTGGTTTAGTCCCTGGGATTCTGGGGGATCGGGTTGGTTGATATTGTTGTTCTTGCTATGGGGATGCAAACCCTCTCAGCTCCTTTGGTTTTTTCTCTAACTCCTCCATTGAGAGCCCTGCACTCAGTCCAATGGTTGTCTATGAGCATCTGCCTCTGCACTTGTCAGGCTCTGGCAGAGCCTCTCAGGAGACAGCTGTATCAGGCTCCTGTCAGCAAACACTTCTTGGCATCCACACTAGTGTCTGGGTTTGGTGGCTGTATACGGGATGGATCCCTAGGTGGGGCAGTCTCTGGGTGGCCTTTCCTTCAGTCTCTGCTCTATACTTACCTCCTGAAACTTGTTATCCTGGAGTATTACAGTGTGTCTCTCACTGCATAGGGGGGTAACAGCTGTTTGAAATGTGAAGGCAGGAAAACAGCTGTTGAACTGACAACGTGAAGAAACAGAGACCTTTGATATCTGTTAGTTTCCCAAATAAAAATACTGGTTCTAAGGCAGAGATTTGCCCAAAAGGCACAGAAAAGAATTTCCTTGCACTTGGATAGTTAAAGAATGCACTTTCGTTTGGGACTGGATGAAGATCTGTGAACACAAACTCTGCTTGTATATTTCTAGGCATCTGATACTGAGCATGATCGAATGAACTTAATTTGTCTATTGGTTTTATGGTTAAACGTGGCAGCTAAGGAGACGACAGGGACCTCTGTCCTGAGAATGTTATCCTGTGTTGTTTATACAACTGAATTTTAAAGACTAGACCTGTATGTCATTTGTACCATGAGGGAATCCTGACCTTGGTCCTTTCTGAGAGCAAGAGAAAATTATTTTCCTTTGGTCACACTTGGAAAATGTAAGGTTAGAAAATGGGATGGATCTTGAATCCAGCTGCAGAGGCTTTGGATTATAACCTGACTTTCTGGTACCAAGTCTGTAGCCTAGAGAAGTAAAGTGTAATAATTCAGTACTGAGTTCTTATCATGACATTATTGATGTCATGGAAGAAAACTTAGATTTGTAAAATTTAGAGAAAATATAGATCTTGTGATAGATCTCAGTTTACTGAGTAACACATTAAGTTAAAAAATCTTAGCCTTAATTCCAAGTACTCTGAGAATTAAATTCTTAAGGAAGATTTAGTTCATAAAATGTTAAGAAGATGTATGTGAAGTTACATTAGAACAGTGGGTCTCAAGCTTCCTAATGCTACAGCCCTTTAATACAGTTCCTCATGTTATAGTGATCCCCAACCATACAATTATTTTGTTGATACTTCATAACTATAATTTTGATATTATGAATTGTGTTTTCCAGTGGTCTTAAGAGACTTCTTCGACCACAGGGATTCAAGAACCACTATATTAGAGAGTCTATTTAATTGATGATTGCTTTTATTTGTTATATGAGTAAAATTTTACCTTTCAGATTTAGTAAACTATTTTACTTTACTTTATAGAAATTTACTCCATCATATATAATTATTGTTTCATGTGAAATATTCACATTATGCTTCAATGAAAACAATAAACAAGAAAAACATTGTATCATTCTATCATAAATTTATACTCTACCAGGGAAATGAACAAATTTAACAAATAGTTAAAATCAAAATATCCTTCATTATGGGACAAATAAAAGAAAAAAATAAATGAATTAGACCAAGCAATGGAAAAAATTCTTAATAGGATTTAAATTGGGATTTGAAGAATAAATACAGTTGTGTAAAAAGGGGAATCAAACACTGAGCAGTCATAAAGAAAAAAAATAAAACCATTGAGCAGACATACTATTTTATCAAACCTAATGACATAAAACATGGGCAGATTGTTCCACAATCATAAAGTGAATTGAATTATTCAGCAGTAGAGATGTAAATTAAGATGGTGAAATTACCAGCTTGATCCTCTAATATTTAATAATTTAATATTCAACATTTCATAAGTATGTGTTTTACTTTTTAAATATAATGTGCAGGAGGAATTTGCAGAGGAAGAAAATTTGTAAATTATATTTGAAGAGATGTAATTCTTATTTGTCTCATTTGGTCATTTTGCCTTGTATGGCCCTTACACTCATACAAAGTTACAATACTGTATTAAAAATGCATTTACAAGTATTAAATGCCATAGCATAGGATGGAATGAATAAATAAAGGAATGAATGAGTGAATGAACACAGGAAGGAAGGAAGGAAGGAAGGAAGGAAGGAAGGAAGGAAGGAGATCCAGGAAATCAGCGGTGAAGCATCAAAACCCAAGTGCCTGCCTCTAAAGGGAAAACAGTGCAAACATTAATTTCCTATTTTCTTAAGCTTTAAAGTAGGAAAATTAATACCTGTTTTTAGTGTTTTTTTACTTTTCATAGTTAATTTTGAGTATTATGTTATCAGTGTTCTACTATAAATGAATTTTTGTTTATACTACATTGTTTATACATTGCTAAGAAAAGGATGTCTTGTCTGCTGTTGAAAGGCTGTAGAGTTTTATGTTATTGTCTAGTTTATAAGTTGATATGTTTCTTATATTTTATTTCAGCAATGTTTACAGCATGTAATCCATCTTACTGTATTCTCTGCTTATATTGTCACCTGAGTTAGAATATTTTCAGAACTGACCAAGGTGCTTTGACCAATGAATTGGCAATCCTGTCCTTACTGTTTGAATTTATTCTTCTTGGAAAATGGTGCGCATATTGTAGATGAACAGGATTCTAGTTGAAGCCAGAAGTCTGATTCTGTATAAATTCAAACTAATAACTTCATCTATCAGCTGTCAGAAACGGTATGAAAGGGAACCCTAAGCCAAACCTTAGTTCTGAAATGAATTTCCCAGTTCACTACCTCTGATCTCCTATGATCCTATATTTCTTCTTCCTGTATGTGTGTGTGTGTTATTTTGATTTTTCCGTCCTTTGTTTAGCTTTGAATGTTGCCTGCATTTTCATAGCTGTGAAGATAACTCTCTGGATCACTGATTTTTCTTTACGTCTTTCCTTCATGGCTTTAACAAACTGCTTTGGGTCACTGGTTCCCTAAGACAACTTATTGCAGCCATGTACCTTACACAAGACAGGAGACTTACCCAAAACCCTAGTAATCTAAATTGTACCTTTTGTCTTACTTGATCTATTGATGCTGGAATGATTTCTATTGATTTTCATTCTGTTAAGGTAGTATGTTTTAATGAACTCATTCTTTATAAATGTTCCCCTACCTTAAATATAAATATTGTTATTCTAATCTAATAGTATGGAATCTTTCTGATGTAGCACTTGAGTATTATGTGCTGTAAAATATATCTGTATCAGATTTTCTTAAGCAGTAAATGTATTTTGCTTGCTGCCTATTTCATAATGTGAGTTTGATATCTTTTACATGGAAAATAATGAAGCTCCGTGCACTTGACGAATGTAATACTTGTATATTGGTATTACTGGAGATTGAAAGTTGATGCATTCTTAGGTTTACCATCCTGTTCATCATTTATCCCTCAATGGTTGAAATATTTTGAAAGGCTCTGAATAATTTGTTATGGTTAAATAATAACTGTACTTAGCATTTACATTACTGTATGATCTATCAAACATTTTGTTGATATTTATTTGCACTCTTCCCTAATTCTCCCACGTGTGTTCACTTGTTCCCATCATGTTGTCTTGGCTTCTCACTGCTGAGACAGTTTTTCTTGGCTATTGTTGTGTCTAATTCCTTCAAATGTCTTCTGCTATGCTTGATTACTGGTTGAAAGACACTCTACTCTGTGCTTATTGAGGCCTGTTTTTATCATTCCAATCTACAGCAAAGGATAACTTTGTCGGGTATGCTAATCTTGGTTAGAGGTTGTCTATATCTGGAATTGAAATGATATCATTCCATGATTTCAAGCTTTAAGGTGTATTTTCCCTCTGAGCATTCTGATGACATTCTGATTGAACCTGCTAGTGCAAGGGGATGAAGGATTTTTCCTACTGCAGTTTGCAGTATTCTTCTCTTCTCTGTAGTAACACTGTTATCTTGGGATTCTGGCTATTTGTAGCCCCAAATATTTTAAGTACTTGTGTGCCCAACTCTTTCTTTAGATTTTTATAATTTTCCTGCTACAGTTGTATTAAGTAAGTTTTAATTTTGTTTTTTTTTATTGTTAGTCTGTGTCTCAGACCTCCTTTACAACTTATGTTTGGTCTCTTGATCAAGACCAAAAATTCTTTAAAAAATTGTAATTATGCTTTTAATTCACTTTATGGCATCCCAAATTTAATAATTCCTTAATCTGTCTTGAAAAACAAACAGACATACAAATAAACAAACAAACATTCCTTGGTCTTGTATTAGATAGTAGATAATATTTCTTTCTTTTGCTTGAAATATTGGCTATGCTTATCATTGCATTTTGTTATTTTATTTTATTTTTTTGGAGACAGGGTTTCTTTGTGTAGCCTTGACTGTCCTAAGACTAGCTATGTAGTCTAGGCTGACCTTGAACTCATAGATATCCTCCTGCATATTGTTAGCATTCTGTCTAAACTCCACCCCACAGTTACCTGGCAACAACCTGGTATGCTCCTCCCCATAGTTGCCTGGCAACAGCCAGGTGGGCCTGGCCCACTATAAAAGGGGCTGCTTGCCCCTCTGTGCTCTCTTATCTCTTATCTCTTACTCCTCTTCTCTCTCTTGCATCTCTCATCCCTTACCTCTCCCCATTCCCTTTCTCCCCCCCCAACCCCCCATGTGGTCATGGCCGGCCTCCACTCCTCTACTTCTCTACTCCCTCCCTCTCTCTGGTCACTCCAAACCCACCTACCTCTAATCCCTCAGGTAATTGGCTGTAGCCAATTTTACTTAGCCAATAGTTTTAAATCAAGGTATGAAGTTTGCACAACAAAAGAGTATACGTGTGAGTAGTTACACACATAGGCTTAGACCTTCTGGTATAGAATTAACATTACAATACAGTAGCAGCAGACCAAACCTCAACGAAAATATTCTTTTACACTAACCAGAGTCTAGTGCTTGGAGTCTGACTCGGTTCCTCAATATAGCTCATACAATTAGAATGCAGATCTACCAAACCCTGGCACCTCAGGCCAGTAGTTGAACAACGGTTCTATGAAACTTACTATCTAAGAAGGCATGAACTGTTTCCCTCTTGTCCAAATACAAACATAAAAATGGCTAGAGAGTCATTGTTTTTAATAGCTGAGTAGTATTCCACTGTGTAAATGTACCACATTTTGTGTATCCATTCCTCTGTGGAGGGACATCTGGGTTGTTTCCAGTTTCTGGCTATTATAAATATGGCTGCTAACATAGTGGAACATGTGTCTTTATTAAATGTTGGAGCATCTTCTGGGTATATGCCCAGGAGTGGAATAGCTGGGTCCTCACAATAACTTCATGAAATTCGCAGACAAATGGATGGATCTTGAAAATATCATCCTGAGCGAGGTAAGGCAGTCACAAAAGAATGAACATGGTATGTACTCACTGTTAAGTGGTTATTAGCCCAAAAGTTTGACATACCCAAGAGTCACTTCGCAGCAACAGTAGGGCCAAGTGTGAGGTCCCAGATGGAGGACTTGGAGAAAGGACTGAAGGAGCTGAGGGAGTTTGCAGCCCCAGGGAGGCAGCAACTGGCTTGGGCCCCGATACTCCCGGAGACTGATCCACCAACCAAATAATACACATGGAGAGACCCATGGTGCTGGCCACATGTGCTGCAGAGGAGGGTCTTCTTAGACATCAGGGGGAGGAGAGGCCCTTGGGCCTGAGGGTGTTAGATCCCCCAGTATAGGAGAATGCCAAGGAGGGAAGACGAGAGTGGGTGGGTGGGTAGGTTGGAGAATATCCCCATAGTGGCAGGGGGAGGATACGGAGGAAATGAGGAGGTTCCAAAGGGGAGATCTGGAAAGGGGGAAACATTTGAAATGTAAATAAAATATGAAAAAAAAATGGCCAGAGAGAAGGCTAGGTAATATCTCGGAATTCGTACTTAAAGCTCCCATATTCCCCGAAGGAATATTGTCTCTTGGGAACTCTAAGCTATGTTTGGGTCCACAGTGTCTATCTTTTTCACATGTGTGTATAAACATGTGTGCATGCTTGTTCATATACCTATGGAGACTACATGTCACTCCTCAGGATGCCATGCACACTGTGTTTTGAGTCAGTCCGTACTGGAACTCACCAATTCAACTATTCTGGCTGAGGAGGAAGCCCCAGAGATGCACTTGTCTCTTTTTGTCCCCTGCACTGGTATTACAAGCATGGACCACCAGAGTGTGCATAGGTTTTGGGAGGGAACTCCGATCCTCACTCTTGTGAGGGGTAAGCACTATTGTTCCTCACTAAAACGTTTATATCATTATGGGTCACTGAATGTGATATTTTTATGCTTATGCCACGCCCTCTGGTAGTTCCTGGCATGACAACGAAGACTGGTCTAGGACTGTCACTGTCACCTGTTCCTAACACAGAACGCCGTGTGTACTGTGGATCCTTACAGGCAGCACCACTTGAGGATTTATCTTTTCCTTAGTATATAATTCACATTTTTACTCAAGCTGACATTTCTTAGTTTTCTTTTGTAAAAATTCATAAGATAGTATAATTTTATATCCGTCTTATACACGAATAATCATAGATGTGTTATCTGAGGTTTCCTCTCGTCTTTTTCTGCTTTATTATTTATTTTTGATAACTCCCTGTGAGAGGCTGGTGGAAGCCTCCCCTGTTGCTAACACCTTGCTCAGCTCTCACCATGAACAGTGTGAGGTTACACTGCAGTGTGAGCCTGGCATTGGGTCAGTGGAGCAAGCTTAGTCTCTCTTGAGACCAGGGTTTCGTAGGGAGGCTGAATTTCTTTCAACATTTCATTTGCTTAAAACCATTGTGAAATTCTGATTTCGTTGCCAATGGGCTGTTTACTCACTAGATGGTTATAATATTGTGAGTGAAATCCTGAGCTATGCCAGGAAAACAGGTGCTTACATATGTGTCTTAATTTACCGGCTCCATCCAATACACTGGCTGTAATTACCAAGTAGTCCTAATTACCTTTGACAACTGTCCCCTGGCCAACCTGGGCTCTCTTTAATTACTACATAAACTCTCAGATCACACATTGTACAGCACACATTTATCATATGTACTTAGATCACAGAATGGCATTAAAGAGTGACTGGGTTGCCATTAGAGTTCACAGAGACCAGACTGGAGGCATAGACAGAGGATTCTAGTCCCACAGACAGACTCAATGCAGGTGGGTAGAGGAGCTGTTCAGGAAGCTAGTGGAGAGCTGCAGGGCTGCAGGGCTGCAGGACCTCAGGACTGAGTGAACTGCATGAAGCAGTCGGATATTATGACGACCCTATTCCTACTTTGCCATTGCCTCTTTCTAATTTTTCTTTTTAATTAAACCAAAACGGGGGAATGTTAGCATTCTGTCTAAACTCCATCCCACAGTTACCTGGCAACAGCCAGGTATGCTCCTCCCCACAGTTGCCTGGCAACAGCCAGGCGGGCCTTGACCCTCTATAAAAGGGGCTGCTTGTCCCCTCCTCTCTCTCTTACCTCTTGCCTCTCTCTTGCATCTCTTATCTCTTACCTCTCCCCATTCCCTGCGCCCCCTCTCTACGTGGTCATGGCCGGCTCGGCTCCACTTCTCTACTCTCTACTCTTTTACTTCTCTCTCCCTCTCTCTGCCTTCTCTGCCTCTACTACCCTCTTAACTCCCCTCCCCATACCCTGAATAAACTCTATTCTATATTGTACCTTCTGTGTGTGGCTGGTCCCTCTGGGGGATGGGATTCCTGGGCTTGGGCCTGCTGAGGCACACCCCTCCCCCACACCTCCCTATACCTCCATAAGATATATCTCTTTATATTTTTATAAGCACATCACATATGTCTTTTGGATGCTGGGAGTAAAGGCATGTGCCACCAGCTTCAGCCTGCTCCTCACTGTTTTGTATTTATAGAGTTTTTTATAAAATGTTTAATATTTCTATTTTCCTTTTCAGGGTCTCATATTTTCTTGTGAAAATTCTCACCAATGACACTGGATTTCTCATGTAAGTTGCAAATTGATTTTCACATCTCATTCAGTTTATTTTTTTGTTTGTTTGTTTGAATCATTTTGTTGATATTATATTCAGCTTGGTATTTGAACATTTTCAAGCTTTCAATCTCGTTAGATTGTTTGAGCACTGGAAGAGTCACATTGTCTTTCTTTCATTACTTTTGCATTGTGATCTGCTTACTTGTTGCCATAGAGATCATGTTTAGAGATTTCGCTTTTAAATGTGTGACTGACTTCTTAGCAGGTGTTTTTTCTCTGTACCAGGATCTATCCACTCAGGGACGAAAACAGCAACAAAAATAACATTGAAAACAAGCACAGTGTTTCAATTGAGTTACAGGCCATAGGAAACTTCCAGGAAGCAGGAACAAGTACAGGAGAGAGAGGAAACAGCTACATGACAAACCAGGAGCTCAACTGAAATTGTTAAAAACTATGTCATAAACAAAGGAAATAGAAAAAAAAAAAAACAACATAAAAGCCACAAAGGAAAGAAGAAAATTGTAAGTGCTGAGGGCATAAGAAAAAGTAGTTTTAGATAAGAAGAAACTGGCAGAATGAAAGCAATTATAGAAACAATGTTTTAATAATAAATTACTCCCCTGTGCTAGTGAGAAAGGATGGAAATGCTTCCTTCTCTTGCCTTGATAGTTTTCAATTCCTTTGGTGTGAGGGAAAAGGAGAACGTTGTGTCTTTTCTCCTCCAAAGGTCGAATATATTAACAGGTTAGATCAGAAGAGTGACAATATACAAACTTAAATGGCAGTTAATTTGCTCATTATTCATGCCAGTTTCCTTTATAGACTATTTATATTTTATTTTTATTTGATTTTATTACCCCAAATTTATTATTTAATTTTAATGACTAGTAAGCTATTTACATAAACAGAACAATGTTCAACCTATAACATTATAAACCAAAATTTCTTAGAATTTAAAACAGCGATATCATGCCGTTTTATCAAAATAACAGAAAGTGCAGTATTTAAGGAAGCAGCACACTGTAACTACGTGCAAAGCAGGAAAATGGCGCCATGCCATTTTTACAAAATTGAATTAACTATATTGCTAGTATGACTGGTGAAGTGGAAAAATACCCACCTTAACTGCTGACCTTTATGGCGGTTTCATAGCCTAGACACAAATGAGCTAATTTTGCTAAATTTCTGGTCCCATGGTAGTCGTCACTGCCCAGACAAGTCTGAAAGCAGCTGCGGCTTATATGTCAAGCCATTTGGCATCTGTCCTTATCTCAGAAATGTTAGAAGTAAGTATAGTACTCCTAAACGTGGTTGAATGGTGTCGTACATTTCTATAGTGGAAATTCAAAATGCCAAAGCATGTGTTTATTATAACAGGAACTTTTAAATTCTTATTATACTTACTGTATATATTTGAGTGTTCCTGATTTCTTTCTGTCATTAGCAATACCCTTTAATCTTAACCTTTATATCAGCATGGAGCTGACTGAAAATTTTTATTCTGTTCAGGTAATATTTCAGGATGCATTTGTCCTTTTTAAATTTAATTTTACTTTTTACTCTTTTTAAAAATTGGATATTTTATTTATTTACATTTCAAATGTTATCCCCTTTCCCGGATTCCCCTCTGCAAACGCCCTATCCCATCCCCCCTCCCCCTGCTTCTATGAGGGTGCTCTCCCCCCACCCCCCACCAACCCACCAACTCCCACCACACCGCCCTGGCATTCCCCTACACTGGGGCATCCAGCCTTCACAGGACCAAGAACCTCTCCTCCCACTGATGCCAGATAAGGTAATCCTCTGCTACATACGTAGCTGGAGCCATGGGTCCTTCCATGTGTATTCTTTGGTTGGTGGTTTAGTCCCTGGGAGCTCTGCAGGGTCTGGTTGGTTGATATTGTTCTTCCTATGGGGGTTGCAAACTCTCTCAGATCCTTCAGTCCTTTCTCTAAGCCCTTCATTGGGGACCCCATGCTCAGTATAGTGGTTGGCTGCAAGCATCTGCCTCTTTATTTGTCGGGCTCCAGCAGAGCCTCTCAGAAGAGAGCTATTATCAGGCTCCTGTCAGCAAGCACTTCTTGGCATCTACACCAGTGTCTGGGTTTGGTGTCTGTATATGGGGTGGATCCCAGGTGGGGCAGTCTCTGGGTGGCCTTTCTTTCAGTCTCTGCTCCACAATTTGTCCCCATATTTCCTTTAGACAGGATCCCTTCTGAGTTAAGAATTTGGAGATGAGTGGGTGGCCTCATGCCCCAACCCCCCGGGGCTTTGCCTAACCTCTGGATATGGTCTCTACAGATTCTCTCTCCCCTTTGTTGGGCATTTCGGCTAATCTTATCCCTGCTGGGTTCTGAGAGCCTCTTGCTTTCCTGGCATCTGGGACTTTTTGGTGGCTTCCCCCAGTTCCCCATATCCCATTGCTACACACCTCTGTTCAATTTCTTGACCCTCTGTATATCATCCCTGTCTCCTCCCATATACCCCCCCCCCCGTGAGTATTTTGGTCTCCCTTCTGAGGATTGAAGCATGCACACTTTGGCCCTCCTTCTTCTTGAGCTTCATCTACCCATGAGTATTAGCACCTTCAGTACATATCTTTTCACGTAATCTTTATCCCTGTTTTCAGTGTTTGAGTTCACATGGAGGACCTTATATCTGTTAGACACACACTCTACCATTGACTCCCTATTCAACTTACTTTCATTTTGCATATAAAAAAAGAAATAAAACAAATAAATATAGATGGTAGTAAGAACTCCTTAACCAGTGCATCAGTGAAAAGGATTAGAAAAACTAATGGATTAATATTTATCCTCCATAGAAGTAAAATAATTATTAGTGGAAAATGGTGATTTTTATCCTTATCAATTATTAATAAAAGCTTAAGATAATTATCAACTAACCAGAAACTCCAGAGCTCCCAGTGACTAAACCACCAACAGAAGTGTACATATGGAGCGATCTATGGCTCCAGCTGCATATGTAGCCAAGGATGGCCTTATCTGGCATCAATGGGAGGGGAGGCTCTTGGTCGTATGGAGGCTTGATGCCTCAACATAAGAGGATGCTAGAGTGGTGAGTTTGGAATGGGTGGATGGGGGGGCAGCCTCATGGAGGCAAAGGGGATGGAAGATGGGATGGGAGGTTTGTGGAGGGAAAACCAGGAAGGGAGGCAACATTTGAAATGTAAATAAATACAATAACCCCCCAAATAAGATAATTTACTATTGAAAGAATCAAATACAGTGTCATGGCAATCTAGAACTTTTAAATTCTTCTGATTTTCTTTGTTTTTATTTTCCTATTTATTTTTATTTATAAATATATAAATGTATATATGTTTATAAATATGCATGATGGACATACAGGTGCACTGATTGTGTTATGTTTTCTTTGAGAGATGTGAAGAAGCATCTATTTATCCCAGATAGAACATGAGCAGACCAAACTGGTGATTTTACTGGTTACCTATAGGAGTTTGGGGAACGTTTGTGATTCCAACGCTGCTATGTCCCTGAAAAGTTCCACCCCAGCATGAGTGACAACATCACGAAACAATATCAGTGGAGTATTACCTTTCATCAATTTTCCACCTTTTAAGACCACATGAAGCTTTGGGTACTGATGGAGTAGAAGAAAGAATCTCAGATGACAGTCTAGTGATGTCCAAACTTCAATGAACACGAACAATCTCATATTGATACCACAGGCTTGCTATCACTGTACTGTTTATCTAAATTTATTGTCTTTATAGTGGAACTAAAGTCAAGGTGTACATTCAAAACTCCTCAGCAACATTGTGAGAAATGGAAACTCCTAAACTCCTTCCAAGCTGATGGTTTGTGAATAAATTAATGGACTTTTATGATTTTAAGCAGTGAATCCTGGAGTCTTATGCTGATGATTGAAAAACATTATAGTGATGAATATATGTAGACTGTTAGATATTGGATGCTATTCCAGGTGCTTACATTTAGGACTCATACTGAATCATCTGACTTAGGTTCACGTCAAAACTCAATTTTACAAATGAAGAAACTGAAGTGCAGACAGGCTATAACAATTACTCTGAGTCAGATATCCTGAGAAGTGGGAGTGAGATAAAGTGCCTTACATCCATAAATCTCAACAGTCTTATTTTACAATTAAAGTGTTTTAAGTGACACTGAGTAGAAAAATAGATTTTTCCATGATGTAACTAAAACTAGTGTCAGATCAGGATTTAGGGGTTCCCGCTAGGGTTTGGTCTTCATCCTTAGATGTATCAGGGTGATTGTGGAGAATGATTTAACATCTTGGTGGCTTATTTTCTTCCTCTGGAAAAGCAAAATGCCACAAAATAAGCACTCACATATCCCTTTGAAAGGAAGTATTAAGCCACTCCAAAATATGTGGGACTTTAAGTCTTATGTTTAGAAGTAAACCTCATCAGACTGCTGAAGGTTTATAAGAATATTGTTCACAAGATAGCGAACAAATTACACTAATTTTTAGTGGATCATGACTTTAATATATCACAAATTAAATCCAAGAAATAACACATCTCAAATATCACCCTATTGGTACAATTGCTTTAACAATTTATAGAGATAGCCTGTAAGATGACAGAAAATTGATACTTAGACAAATATGTTTCCCCAAACCACTGTCATATGAGATGCCCTCTGGATGTGTCCTGAATGGCATGGCAGCTGAAGGCGTCCCTGAAGAAATCAGTCAGCTTCAGCAATTTGACAAAATGACTCTGCAGAGCATGCAACCTTTACAAATTACTCTTTGTTTGAATACTAAAGTGAATAATATGATTTCCAAAGAGCATATGGGGATAATGCTGTATATCTTCTATTCCCACTGGATCAAAGAGTATCTATTTTATCCATTATCGTGAAGTAAATTCTAATTTACTCAGTCTGCACGGAAATGCTCCAATAAAAAACGAAAAGTGCTGCTCAGCAACTCTTTAGTTCATAAAATGTTACTCTTGCTGAAACTTTTTAAAACCAGTTATAAACAAACTCACAAGGAAACTGTTTCAAGAAACACCTATAGGAAAATTTACAAATGTGTCTCTTTTTCTCTCTTTCATCTCTCTGCTTTCTTCTTTCCTTCTTTCCTTCCTTCCTTCCTTTCTTCCTTCCTCCTTCCTTCCTTTCTTCATCCATTTGTTCCTTTTTTCATTTGTTCCTTCCTTTTTTAGAACTAGAACTTTGTAGACAGTGTTTCAGGAACTGTGATGTGAATGTGTCCATTGTGACTGAGCACCCCATGATTGATCTCTGCTGAGGTTGTTAGCTCCAAATCCTCACATGTGATAATTAAAACATGGAATAAGGACAGAACCAGAAAAGTATTAAGGGGCTGTAAGTTGGAAGGGGGTCTAAGGAGAGGACTATCAGGATTTAGCTGATAAGAAATGAGGAACTGAAGTGGGCTCCAACTGACTAACAAAAACTCCAATACCATGCACAAGAAACTTCTTTGCAAAATGTTGGTCAGAGTAGTCCAGTGACTCCCAAAACACTACAGAAGGTTGTTGTTTGTTGTTTGCTTCTCAGGGGTTGAGGGTGGGCCTCTATTTTTGAAGACTGAAGTAACTAACCATATGGCAGGAATTAGAATTCGATAAAATGGCAACTAAATTATGAGTTATTCAGGGAACAATCCACAGCTTTTGACCTAGATAATTTTCACACATAAGAAGTTTCACAATGCTTATTTCAGGGAAGTTGAGTACCTGTGTCCACAGGTGTACAGATTTATATCTGTTATTTCTATTTGATTCTATTGACCTACCTATCTGTTTCTATGCCAGTATCATGCAGTTTTTATTGCTATTGTTCTGTAGTACAGTGTTGCTTGTGAGACCAATCAAGACCCTTGGGGGTAGGTGTAAGATGGAGCAGAGTCCATCACAGAGACTCTGAGAGTCAGGCAAGTAGCAAAGACAGTCTCCTTTATTGCAGGAATTGGGCAAACCTTTTTACCTACCTCCCAGCATCTTATTGGCTCTTAAGTAGTCAGATGTGGTAATGTCTCTGTCTCATTAGCTTGCTCCATCACCTGATCCAAGAATCATCAGTCTCTAGCCATGCCAACAGATTCTAGGTTGGTTGGGGAGGAACTATCAGCAGCACATGTTCCTGCACTGAGACAGGACCTGCTTGGCTAAGTTGCTCCTACAGTACAGGTTGAAATCAAGGATGGTGATACCTCCAGAAGTTCTTTTATTGTACAAAATAGTTTTAGTCAACCTCATTGTTTTGTTTTGTTTTGTTTTTCCAAGTTGAGAATTGATCTTAAAGGTCTATAAAGAATTGAGTTGGAATTTTGATGGGGATTGGCTTGACTCTATAGATTGCTTTGGTAGGATGTCTATTTTTACCATGTTAATTCTAGCAATCTATGAAAATTGGAGATCTTTCCCTCATCTGATATCTTCTCCAATTTTTTCTTCAACAACTTGAAATCTTGTCATACAGGACTTTCACTCGGTTGGCTAGAGTTACACCTAGATATTTTATATTATTTGTGGCTCTTATGGTGTTGTTTCTCTGATTTCTTTCTCAGTCTGTTTATCTTTTGTATATAGGAGTGTAGGCTAATATTTTTCAAAAACTACTTTAATAAGAGCTCTTAAATGCTTCAACCTCCCTTTTATCCCACCAAACAAAGGTAGGGGAAGAAAATGGTTAAATGGGCAGTTTAGAAATAATTCTTTGGGGGAGATGTTAATCTTTGCTGTCAGCAGTCCAGTCCACTAGCAAGATACCAAACATGAATCAGCAGCAGCAGCTTGATCTAGAAGAAACCGGGAGGCTCTGTCAATTGGCATGAGTCTGCTGAAGCAGCAAGAAGCAGCTGGAACATCACCAGAAGTTCTTTAGTGCGTTTATCTCTATGAAGTCAGGACAAGTAAAGATCAGCAAAGAAATCAAGGTGAACCAATGCAAGAGCATTGTCAGTGAAGACTGGAGTTATTTATTTCTTATGTTTTTGTGAGTGTAGTTAACCTCCTTGGGTTCAGGTTTTCCTCCTAGTACCTTCTGTAGGGCTGGATATGTGTGTAGTTATTGTTTAAATTTGTAGTGGAATATCGTTTTACCATCAATGGGGATTGAAAGTTTTGCTGGGTAGAGTAGTATAGGCTGGTGTGTGGTTTCTTAGAGGTTTCGAGGGATCTGTCCAGGCCCTCCTGGTTTTTAGAGTCTCCATGGAGAAGTTGGGTATAAATCTGATAGGTCTGCCTACTTGCTTTTTTTTTTTTTTTTCCCCTTGAAGCTTTCAATAGTCTTTCTTTTTTTCTGTATGTTTAGTGCTTTGAATATTATGTTGTGAAGGGACTTTCTCTTCTGGACCAATCTATTTGGTGTTCTGTAAGCTTCTTGTACCTTTCTAGGCATCTCCTTGTTTAGGTTAGGGACATTTTCTTCTATGATTTTGTTGAGAATATTTTCTTGGCCTTGGAGTTGGGACCCTTCTCCTTCATCTATTCCTATTATTCTTAGGTTAGATCTTTTAATAGTGTCCCCGATTTCCTGGATATTTTGTGTCAGGATGTTTTTAGATTTAACATTTTCTTTGACAGAGGTGTCTATTTCTTCTATTTTGCCTTCTATGTCTGAGATTCTCTCTTCAATTTCTTGTATTTGGTTGGTGATAATTGCAATTTGTATGTAATTCCTATTCCTATACCTATATTATCTATCCTCAGGATTCCTTCAGTTTGTGCATTCTTTATTGCTTTAATTTCCATTTTTCTGGTCTCCAAGAGTGTTATTTATTTCCTTCACTTGTTTATTTTTGTTTTCCTGGATTTCTTTAAGGAATTTATTCATTTTCTATTTAGAAGCCCCACCATCTTCATAGGATTGATTTACGGTCATTTTCTTGTTCTTCAGCTGTGTTGGAATATCTAAGGCTTGCTGTAGTAGGATAGCTGGGCTCTGGTGGTACCATATTGCAGTAACTGTTTATGATTGTGTTTTAAAGGCCATCCTCTAGACATTTGAGTTTAGGGTAATTACAGGTTTAGGTGACAGTTTCTCAGTTTATATTGCTTAATGGATTTTTTTTTTTAATGTTTCCCTTAGTTTCTGTTTTTCCTCTGATGTTCTCATCTGAGTGGCCTGTGGTTTTGTTGACCATTGACTTTTCAGGTCCAGGATAGTGTCTTCATTGGAGATTTGGATGATGATATTGCCTCTGGGTTTCTGGGTTTCTAAGAACTGGAATGGCCTATAGGAGTATGGATAATATTTTAGCCTCTGGGATTGCAGGTACCAGTTGTCCTCTGAGGGTCATAGTATAGGCTTTGCCTCAGTTCCCAGAGTGATGATTTTTGAGGAAATGCCAAAGCAGGGGTCTTCTGCTGGAGTTGTCGGCCAGGATTAGGGGAAGGTAGTAAGATATTTCTAAAGACTATTTCTCATTTATACATAAAAATATCAATGCAGACAAAACCTTGTTTTCATGTAGTTTCCTAATTTTCATTCTGATTTCTTTCTGTTCTTTTTCTCCCCTCTGACTAATATATCCAAACATCACACATAATTTATTATCCAATTATGCAAATATATTGTGTATGTCCTCAGCATAGGCAGGGGAAAGAGCACTAAAAAACGCCATACAAATTCACTTCAATTCCTGCAGTGATAATTTTTTGAGGAAATGGTTTCTGGATATTTTGGTGTTTTGAGATCTTTGTTTGCAGCAATCATTATACCATTAATATTTTAATCTCAGGAGAGATACATAACTACCAAGTGAATGGTTAAATATATAAGCTTTGCAGTTTCTATAATTCTATGTAAATATAATGTCAAGATGTTAAACAAGCAGTATTAAGATGAGAGAAAAGGAAAATGAATGTAATTATTCTTGCTATTAGTATATGAAACATAAGCTTTATTAATTCGAGAGCAAAGAGCTAATACACATTTGTGTGTGTATGTGTGTGTGTGTGTGTATTTAGGTGAATAATCATAGAGAATCAATAATTTATTAAGTAACCTTCATGAGATTAATTAATGATAAAATAAATAATCCATTGAGATCAGGAGGGTCTTTTCAAATGATTAATTATTTCAATAATTGCTAATTACAATTATTATTGCACAAAGAATTCATACTTCTGTGGGAAATATCAAATCACTTCTACCTTGTGATGTGTGATCCTAATAGACTAAAATAATTATCTATAATCAAATTTAGGAGTTTTCAAATAATCAGGATGAGATGTTTTACCTAATACCTGTAAAAAAGTCTAATGATTATTTTAAACATTTAGTTTCATTAACCCTAACATAACTGGGGTAATGTAGAAATAGCACTAAAGGTTTTCTGTCTCTTATAAACTGATGGTGCTTGCTTTACTTTAAGATGTAAAGTTTGTCTGGTATTGAAAGGTCAATAGAAACAAACAAGAGTATGATTACTTCTGAAACCAAAGTTGGCAAAACATAGGGGTGCAAATGCTCTGGATACCAACACCATGTTAAAGTTGTTTTTTTGTTTCATTTTGTTTTTTTCAGGGTTCTGGTTTTGATTCACTTCATGTGCCAAAATATTCCTCTGACTACCAGTGCTGCACAAAGAGAATGCCCTGAATTTAAAAATTGTTTGAGTCCTCAGATCTCTCTCTCTTCTCTTCAAATTGCTTTTCTGGGGGCAGAAATACAATAATATTCAGGACACTGCGATAGTATAGCAACTTGACTGATAAACGCCAATGCAATATATTTGCCTATTAATTTTTTTTTCAGTATAAGCTGTTCTTCATAGGTTATAATACAGCAGCTCATGATGCTGCAAGTAGTTCAGTGGATGAGGTGCCTATTACACAATCATGAACCTGACTTCAGTCCCCAAAACACATACAAGAGTCTGAGCCTACTGGTCCATTCTTGTAATCCTACATCTGGGGAGTCAGAGACTTGCAGATGATTCAGCAATCAACATAGCCTCTTCACAGAGTTTTCAGATGAAAGAAGGGCTATATCTCAACAATACAATGACAACTCCTGAAGAATGACACCCAATATTCAAGTTTGACCTTTACTTATATGTGCACACAAGTACTTGTGGACATGCACACATATGAGCATACTCACCATGACACACACAGAGTAATTATGTGCTTGGACAATGCAGTTGGTAGATAATGAGACTCTTACCAAGTAGAATATTTAGATTTTGAGACAGTAGTTGTAGGTTAGTTAAATCTTGCTCATAATCCTGTCTACAGAACTGCTGAGAAATTGGTAAAGATGTTTAACTGCACGGTATCTCAGAACTCTCATTAGTAAAATGAAAGTAGCAAAAGAAATTAATCTGGTTTCCATGCATATATGTTATTTAATCCACAAAATATCATTACTACTGTAATTGTCAACACATGTGAAAAATCAACGGATCCACAATATCATCAAACTTAAACTACAACAGAAATATTTAAAGTGTAACTTATACCTCTAAGCTGTCAGTATAATATTCTTTTTAGCTTCCTTTAAGCTTTGGGCCATGGATAGATCAGAAGCTACAGTGTATTTTCTGCTTTTGTTCACACATTTTTATAATATATTTTAAAAGTTATTATATTGAGAAAACACACATGGTTATTCATAATTACTCCAAATCTTATCAGTCCTTTTATAGTGTTGATTATTGTTCTAATCCTAAATAGGATAATGGTGTTGATGTTTTGGGACTGTTTCTCACATTTAAAAGATAATATATATTACACTTGTGATTAATTTTAATGTGCATGGGATGCCATTCTAGTTCTTCAAGTACAGCATTTAGAATGGCCACAGAAGATAATTGTTATATGTTGGGGGTACTATTTCGACCCTTTTTCTTTATTTCCCCTCTTAACATGTGACTTGCCTCCTAATTGGGTGGCAGTACCAAAAATAAGGTGTATTACTTGAATGCCTAGGTTATTTCTTTGAACAGAAAGTATCATTAAAAGTTTCATGACTTTTCAACTGTTTCTTTGTGCTTTTCCAGTTGGTACTTAAGTGAGCTATGTTGTTTACTGAGAACACACTCATTACCATCAGGCTGGGGATCAGAGATGGAAAAGGGAATGAAGTCCAAAGTCTAAACATTACAGAAATGTAGTAATACGTCCTGCATTTTGTCTGATATTCCAGTAATGACTAGTAACCTAGCAAGTTTGCTATGACTTCTGAGGACACAAAGATTTACAGTTACCTTCCTTTAGAAATCCATGTATTTCCCCATCTTTCCTTAAAACCCCATGCTTTCCTCCCCTTACCTCTCTCCCTTCCTTCCAGCCTTTCTTTTAAAACAGTCCTCTGACCTTCAGTACTCCCTCTTGGGCTCCCAAGTGCTGGGTTTATGGGTGTGTCGTTTAGTGACAGTCTTTTAAAAGTCATCACTAACTTGTATTTAGCCTTCTGCCCCCCCCCCCCCCCCCCCCAGATAGCAGGTATCTCTAGTGTATTGCTCTTCTTCTAGTCTTTGAGCTTTCAGCAGTATTTCTCACATCTGGATGAGCCTTGCCAATCCACTCTTTTCATAATGTGTGTCAAAAGCTTATTTTCATCACAGTACAGTGTTCTGGAGCTTCCTCCTAGTCTTCCTGCTCAGAATCACATGCACTTCCTTTGATGTTTCCTTGCGGGCAGGGTTCAGTATCTTCTACATTACAGTATCTTCTTTGTAAAGATTTTGCTACTTGAGTTTCTAACTACATTATTAGGATTGTTAAAACCTTGTACTGTTTTTTTCTTGGACTTCAAGAGTTTACATATGACATAGTAGATAATAAATATACAAATATCCTCTGACATATTAAGTTTATCTCGATTAGGATGTTTAGACTTCAGGTTTTGCTGTAACCATAGGTGTACATGCATAAATTTATAATGAATCATGAAAGAAGAAAGAAAATATCGGCATTGTCATCTTATTCAAGAAACCTAGTATAAATTGGTGCTAGATAGTTCATTAGTTTGGGATTGAATGTCATTTCTTTATTATAATACTGCTAAATTACTAGATATATGGGATGAAATAGCAGAAAACAAAATTTTTCATTAAGGTTTATAACATTGGGGAAAAGACCATCACAGAGTGAGCAAGAGTTTTATGAGCCTGTCAATTGACTGATTGGCAGGTCTCTGTAAAATGAGCCTTCTGAGATTTGATACTTGAATTTTAATTAAACCAAAGTATTCATTGTTCAGTTCTAAATCCCTAAAGAGAAATTGAAAACCATGCAGAGGGACTCCCAACAGTAATTACATGTTCTGCTGAAATTTAATTGACTTGCATTGCCCTGGTAGACCCAAAGAACAGAGAGCTATGGCATGGCCCAGAGTTTCAAGGAATTAGACAAAAGATAAAATACTTAAAAATAAAGCATGATCATGATTGTGCAATGGATACTTTAATATAGCAGAAAAATTAAGTGTTTCTTTTAATGTAGCCTGCCAAAATACTAAAATAGTAACTGAATTATGTTGTTTACATGTAAATATATTGTTTACATTTTTTTCTTTCTACTGGTGGTATGATATTTTTTGTTTAAAATATCTTTAATAAGCATCAGTGTTTAGAGTAGTCTTTAAACTCACAGCTTATTATTTTCTTAAGAGCAGTGTTTTTTTTTATGTTTTCTTCTCCTTTATTTCTGTGCATTTATGAACTAACTTACCATATTATTCTTCACAAAAGGGATAAGGGATAATGGTTTTGATGAGTCATCTGTTGAGTTGTTACTTCCCCTATGCTCTGATGGTAATTAACGTAATGTATTAATTAACTTTCTTATCCTAGACCTCTTACTATTTAACCCAGGCATAAATCAGAGCTCACAATTCCTACCGGCATACAATGTATTAGAAGATTAGCCATTAGTGGGAGGAGAGGCCCTTGGGCCTGAGGGTGTTAGATCCCCCAGTAGTGGAGAATGCCAAGGAAGGAAGATGAGAGGGGGTTGGTTGGTGGGGGGGGAATACCCCCATAGTGGCAGGGAGAGGGGAGAGGAAATGGGGAGGTTCCAAAGGGGAGATCTGGAAAGGGGGAAACATTTGAAATGTAAATAAAGTATGAAAAAAAAACAAAACCCTGTAAGATTATAGAATCATGGAGAGTTTTATTTTAAACTCTGCCATCCAATTCTTTAAATAATGCACCACAACTTCGTTTCACTTTCTACTTCCTTTGATCTTCTTCATACAAGATATAGTCATTTGTGGATTCACTTTATACCCTTACGTTTATCTATATTCCTAAAAAGGCTCTTAAATAAGACACAGAATTTAAAAAAATGCAAACAATGCCAAGGGCAGACATGTGCTGAGGCAGTGGACAGAGCATTCCCAGTGGTTTAATGGAGCTTATGGACTCCGGTGTGTTGGGAGTGTAGAGGGTAAGGGAGCCAGTGCTAGCTTCCTGGCCTATTACCTGTGGCCCAGCAGTTCTAGGCTTTCTGTTTCTGTGATAAACACCAAGACCAAATACAACTTGGGGAGGAAATGGCTTATTTGGTTTATTGGTCCATCATTACAGGAAGCCAAATAAACTCTGAACAGATTATAGTTTAAGGTTCATTGAAAAATTAATCAAAGAGAGAACAGTCTCAGAGTGAGGATGCATTGATCTGACATATTTTCCACAGAATTCCTTAAAATATCATCATCATCATCATCATCACCATTGTCCTTGCTGCTGCTGCCGCCGCTGACAATGCCTCCACCACCACCATCATCAACAATAACAACATTGTGACATAAACTATAGGCCCTTTCTACTATTATTACACTTATAAATAGGCATAGTATTGCCAGGCAATGGTGGTACATGCCTTTAATCCCAGCACTTGGGAGGCAGAGGCAGGCAGATTTCTGAGTTCGAAGTCAGCCTGGTCTACAGAGTGAGTTCCAGGACAGTCAGGGCTATACAGAGAAACCCTGTCTTGAAAAACAAAAACAAAACAAAACAAAAATAATAGGCAGAGTATTAAACTGACTCCTAAGACTTATTGCAATGCCATAAATGAGTGATTTTCTCAAGCCTCATCAGAAAAGCTTTTGCAAAAGATGTCAAAACACAGAGGCCCAGAACTGGTCAAGATGCAAAGAATAAGAGACTGCAAAATGTTCAGTTATAAATGGGACATTAAAGTGGAAATTTCTGGTTTCTTTGGAGACTCAGGTTATAATGATGTTTTGTTGGGGCAGACAGGTGAAAGAATGTTTCACTGAAGCAGACACAGGTGTAAGGATGTTTTGTTAGAGCAAACCCGTGAAAGGGTACATGATGTTTAGAGAGAATGTAAATATGACCCCACAGATAGTCGGAACTCGAGCATTGATTTGCTTTGCTCCACCTTGCTAGTCTTCCCAGATGGCACACATGTTGGTTTGTCTTACATTGCGTTTTTGAGCTTTGCTCATAGTGATGTCATAGAGAGAAACTCACCAAAGAACTTCTTGTGAGATTTTTGCTGCTTCTGTGAACTCTGGCTGATTGGCAAGCCTGACGGTTTTTGCTGCTTCTTTGCTGCTTCTGTGGACTCTGGCTGATTGGCAAGCCTGACAGTTTCTTCAAGACTGAACTTCCCTTGCTAATCACGTGTGGTGTCTGCAGAGCGGACTGGACTGCAGCTTCTGATTCACAATTGATGTTTGATAGTGGACTGGATTGAAAACAATTAAGATTGGAATCACCCCCAAAGAACTATTTGTAAACAGGTCCACTTCCCCCATTTCTTAATAACCTTTCTGTTCCTACTACCTCTAGTGAGTGGTGGGCTAGACGAGAGGTTGAACCCATATTAAAGTAGACTGTGAAAAACATACTCCTGCAGGACATCAATACCATATGCCATTCTTCCAACACTTTAGGATCATTGTGTGATGAGAGACTGAAGTAGTGTAAGGCCCGAGGTGGTGCATGACTACAAGAAAACACTGTTTCCTGGATACAGCAGGTCAGCTGCACATAGGAACTCAGGACTGTGCCGGTGTGTCCCTGACTTGTACAAGCTAAGTCTGACAAAATCCCACCATGTAGACAGAAGAGGGCATTAAGTTACACACTTAGATAAGTAATAACTGGCAACTGATATCAGCTGGGGGAGGGAGTATGTGTTTTCCTGAAGCATATGGCCCCTGGTAGGTCAACTGTGCTCCTACTGAAGATCATACATCCAAAAATATATGGGCAGCCATATTGTACTTGATAGGTTTACAAAAACCAACAACCTAAAAAGAAGTGACAAAGTTGGGTAGATGGTGGATTTAAGTGGAGTTCAGAGAGAAGGTAATTATAATCAAAATGCATTACACAATTTTTTTTTAAAGAATTACTAAATTGAGAAAAACTTACCATAGCAGGAAATTAAGAGAAGAAAGAGAAATGTCTTATATCTTAAAACATAAGAAAAAATGGTGCAGTAAGAAAGTTTCCAACAAAATACTAGAAATGATAAAAACAGACATATTGAATCCATTAAAGTGTCCATGTCTATCCGAGTGTTTAAGCAGTGGCATGTGGGTATTAAAGTGTCCATGTCTATCCCGGTTTTGTTTAAGCAGTGGCATGTGGGTACTCCATTAACCCCTGTTATAACTATAACCTCTGGATTGCCACATCATATCTTATCCAAAATAGTTGATAACTCTGGATCTTCGTAATAGTTTTCTTTCGAGCAAAAAAACTTTTGAAAAAAAAAGTGAAGATTTCTTCAGTGGTTTTAAATATCCACAAATTATATGAATAAATGTAAAAGAATTTTTGTCAAACGAATCTATTTTTTCCGTGGAGTTCAGTACATTGTATTTTCTTCAATGCAAATGCGTATTTATCACTGTAGAAACTCTAATTTCTCATTTCAATGCTGTACAGACATTTATTTTTAAGGGTGAATGACAGATATATCTTATTACAATTATCGATTATATATGAATACAAAATATAATTGAACAACAATATGAAACCGTCACATCAAGCTCATTCACATTGTTATTACAAGGTCTATGAACTAATTTGAAGATGAAAACATTTCCTTTTAAGATGTATGGTTGTCAGGCAGCATACCGCAGCTGATACAAGGCCATGACACATATACAGCAGAGGACTGCCTAACCCTCGAGAGACATGAGGCCCCAGGGAGGTCTGGTAGGGTGGGCATGGGAGGTTGTAGACATCCTTGTGGAGACGGAGTTGGGGGGAGAGATGGGATGAGGAACAGTCAGAGGGCAGACCAGGAGGGGTATAATGACTGGACTGTAAAAAATGATTAGAGAATAAAAACAAATAAAAATAAAAAAAATATGGTTGGATAAATACAGACAGACAGACAGACAGACAGACACACACACACACACACACACACACACACACACACACCTTTCCTCGCATGTAGATCCTTTGTCATTCCCAAAGCCTGTTATAAAATGTCATAGACCCTGACAAGGTGTTATTTGGCTGGCCTTTGAGGGAAAGGTACTTTCTCACACCAGGCTGGGACTCAGCTGGTACTGGGCATTCTTAGATGTGATTGGTGGTTGAACACTTCTGCATATATAGTTCATATGCCTCCATCTGGAAGTATCCATGGATAGATGAGAGTCAGTTAAGACTGTACAATAATCCTTGTTAAATAGAATTTATGGAATGTTGACAACGTTTACAGTTTGCTACGGGTCTCAGTATTTTTTGTACTTCGCTCTTTCAATTACCTGGGCTAATATAAGAGGATGCACACCCTGTCAGGTTAAGACGTATAATTTCCAGTTACTATTATTAACTTATTTCTACCCTGTCTCTGATATATCTTTTCTTCTGCTGGGGTGCGCTTCTATCATGAAGTGCACAGACATTTAGATTTGCATGTATTCTTGTTGGATCAATTCCTAGCCTCGTGCAGTGTTTCTTTATCACTGAAACTTCTGTCTGAAATCCATCCTTCCTCATACCGATAGTGATACTTTAGTTACTTTAGTTGCCATTGTATATTTTATTCTAACCTTTCAATTTATTTCTGGTTTAATTTTTAATTCAATTTATTTGTTTCCTATTTTGAAACTATTTCCTAATCAACATTTGGATTTTGTTTTATACATAGTCTAATTGTGCATTCTAATATAACTTTCATTGAAGGGTGAAAATATCTTTATTGAATTTCAATAAGTACAATGTAAATAAGTACAATTTAAATAAGTACATGATGTGAAATAAGTACAAATTTCTATGGGGCTTTCACAGGGTCCTGAGCACCTCTGGGAGCCTGAAACTTGAGCTTTGATTGGCAGAACCTAAGACCCTTCACCATGTAATTTCCCAAGCTTGGGGTGAGAGATGAAAGCAAGATGGTCGAATTTGCATTCGGGGCCCTTTAACATTTTGGGACTAACTGCCTTAGGCTTCACAAGAGCCTTAATGTCCTCTGCATTCTCATTCTCTGCTTTCACATTGTTTGTTTGCTTCTTCTTTAGGTTTTACTTATCGTATTTCTTAGCAGAGAGCAAGTTACTTAGGAACTTGGGGTCGACTCCCTCAAAAGATTCTTATCTTTGTGACCAGGATTTTTTGATGCTTTTTCTGTGTCTTTTTTAGGATTGGTTGTGTGTGCTGTGCTTCTTGGATTTGACCATGCCTGTAAGATAACCCGCAGCTACCTCAGAGCCTGGGACTGGAAGAGAAAGAGTCTTTGATATTTTTGTTCTTTCTCCTTGTCCTCCTTACTTTCTTTCATCTCAAATATTTTTCTTTCTATATTTCTTATTTATACATTATTTTTATACATAGTTGATTATTTTTGTTAAAGTATATGACACATTCTAAAGAGCTTTATCAAGTGAACATTGTTATCACTTTTGTTTTTACTATTAAGATATTACATAGTCTTTAGCAGACAGCATGTAGAAGACATAGTCATTGGGCAATTTATTCAGTCTGTATCTGCCTTAGTCAACTATGAATGAAGATAAGAGTATATCTTGGATAACTACTTGGGAGATAAATTTTGTTACCATTTGAAGAGTAGTAATCATGTTTGAGCACATGAGAGTCCTCTAGAAATATTAGCTGTGATTGATATTAATTAATGACTAATTGCATAATACACATACAAGTAGACATAAAACTTCAAAAGGCCTGCTTAAATCTTTAAAATGTATTTTAATTGCTGGGTTTTTTTTTTTTTTTTAAATTCTGATGGCATGCTATTTTCTATGTTTGGTACAAAATCAAAGCTGACTTGACAATTTAAATAGTTTCCATTTATAAATCAAGGTTAGTATTCTTAATATCAAATGTCATGAACCATAAACCATTACTGGAAACATAGATTGAAATATATCTATAAAACATTGAAATGTATAGCTTTACTTAATGCATAATTTTCTATAATAGATGATACGATGCCACATTTATTTCTTCTGTTATCTGAAAGATTGATATTACACACTATTCTTACATTTACTTCAACTGTTTTATGTAAAAAAAAGTAAAAATAGAATGTGAACATGTTAAGTAAAATTGTATTAAATATAGAATTATTATTATTATTACCAAATATGGATTACAGTGAGACTCTGTATCAGACTGTGAGGAAGCACAAACCTATTTCTTGTTCTGCATGTAAAACCTTACAAAAATAGACATGATTCCATCTGATCAATATCTACTACAGATTAGACACAGCTGCAAATTGAACAAAAAGTAAGAGCAACAAAGTTACTGTCACCTCAGGGAAAGCTTTCTATATGGTTATATATATACTATAGATTACCTTTGATGTCATTATTTCTTAGAGTTAATTTATAAAAATCCACTCCTGTCTTCTGCCTGTGGAAGAATGACACAGAGGCATTCTGGTCATTATGTATTAACTATCTATACAGCCATGTTCATCTATTGCACTATACTTCCCATCAGCCTTTGTCATTACTCATGTGTCATTGGGCTGTTTCCAGTCGATGTGAATGGATACCATTGACATTTTAGTCTGGGTCTCTAGCTCTTTAATTCTCTCTATTTTCTTTTTCTGTGTTTTGAAGCAGAGTCTTATTATGCAGCCCAGACAGGTCTTCATCTCCCAAATCCTCCTGTCCTATCCCCCCAAGCACTGGGATCACAGTTATGCGGTACCATAATGGGATCACACTCCTTTCTCTATATATCTCAGTGGCCACAGATTAAAATTCAAGCTTCAAAATTAAACTCTATGTGCAGTTCCCAAAGTAAACCATCCTCTACTCTGGGTAATGCAGCAACAGCAGGGTTCATTTTGCCCTTATTCTATTGCAGTTATGTATTGCTGAAAGCTGTAATGAAGCTTCCTTGGTCACATTAGTGAATGATTATCAACCCTTCCATTTTACTGCACAGTAATGCAATGATTTTTTTCACTTAATGAAAGGCAGATGTGACTATCCAAAGGACATCATTGTGGCTTTTTTAAAGTTGACTACAATAAAGACTGTAAAATGCTGACCCTGGCCCCTGACATGTCATCAAGCAAAATATGCCATGGCTAATTGTCATTTCATACACTCCATATATATTCCTTAAGAAATTAAAAATTATCTTGGGAAAAAATCCTGAAAAAAACTCAACTTGGCATTTACTGTTTAAATAAACTTAAATGTTTCTGACTCACAGATTCTAAATATCCTTTTCTACCTTTTCTCATTTTAAGACCTATAAAAATTAAATAAATGTTACAATAAGCATGCCTTGTAGCTGCATTATGATACTTAAAACTAGTATCAGACCTTAAACTTAGTGTTAGTTTATACCAAATATTAGCTTTATAATATTTATATCATATTATTAATTGTACATAGACAGCTAACTAAACATTTTATGATTCCAAAATCACATAATTAGTTTGTAGGGGAGGAGAAATGGGTGGGGGGCTTGTGAAGGGGGACCAGGAAAGCAGACAACATTTGAAATGTAAATAAATAAAATAATTAATTAAAAAGTAATTATTTTAAAGCATTTCAGTAAAAATAATGGTAGATATTAAAGAGAATTTATTTTATTATATTAAAATTTTATTTATTTTTATTGTATGCATCTGAGTGTTTGTCTCCAGGTCTTTCCATGTTTTATATGCATGACTAGTTCCTGAATAGGATGGAAGAGCACATTGGATCTCCCAAGACTGGAGTTACAGAGGATTGTGAGTTACTAGCTCAGTGCTTAGAATACAATCTAGACCCTCTGTAAGAACAGCTAGTACTCTTCACTACTAAACCATGTTTCAAACAGACTTAAAGACAACTTAGCTTTTTAAAGAACACCCATGTGACTATTAGAAGACAACATCAAATAAGGTTATGAAACTATATGTATCTCAGTATAGATGTTAACAGACCATCCTAGTATACAAAGGAAGTTGCAGGAAGCCAAGACTACATAGTGAGATTCTATAAAAAATATTTTTTAATATTTTAAAGCTAGATTTCTCTTTCTCTTTCTGACTTAAATGTGTTTTGTTGGATTTACACAAAAGCCCAGAGAAGTCTGAATCTTGGAGCCTGGAAAATATGAAAGATGAACTATGGTTTTAGTATATTTCTTTATAATTATTTAAAAGAGACTTTCAATTATTCTAAATAAATTAATTTCTATAAAATATTTCCTTTGCTTTTTAGTGTTTTATTTTTTGAAAGAATGGTACACTGTAGCCCAAGTTTGTTCAAATATGCTTCAAGATGACTTCAAATTTGCCTCAGTCCTCCCATCCCCATCTTGCAAAGCATTGTTTGATGTAGTTTAATGAAATGTCACAATCTGATTGATATAGTCCTCACAGTCTCAGCACACTGAACTCTAACTTCTGATACTTCTTCATGTAATATTGTTAATATCTAAATGGCATGCAGGCATTAGCCTTTTATGATTGAAGGTATTTTTCAAAAGCTGTTTCCCCTACTAGTACCCCCTCCGAAAGTCCCTCCCCTAATCCTGTTCCCCTTCTCCTGTGAGAGGATGCCCCTCATATCCCTACCCATCAACTCTCTGCATCCTTTCTTACTGCAGCCGGAAAGGCATCCATATGTGCCCTGGGCCTTTTTCTAGCCTGTGTACACTCTTTGGTTGGTGACTCAGTCAGCTGTTGAGTAGAACCTATTAGAAGACAGTTATGCTAGGTTACTGTCTACAAGCATAACAGAGTATCTTTAGTAGTGTCAGGGATTAGCCCTTGCCCCTGGGATGAGTCTCAACTTGGGCCTGTTATTGGTTAGCCATTCCTTCAGTCTTTACTCCATTTTTGTCCCCGCATTTCTTTTAGACAGGACAAATTTTGGGTCAAAAGTTTGGTGGGTGGGTTGGTGCCCTTATGCCTCTACTATGGACCTCCCTGGCTACAAGAAGTGGCCTCTTGTGGTTTCATGTACCCAGTGTTAAGAATCTTAGCTAAGGTCACCTACATTGGCTCCTAGGAGCCTCCCCCATCTCAGTCTCTGGGGATTCCTAGATATTCCCCCCTCCCACACCATCACTCCCAGCCCTGACAGCTGCAGATTTCTATTCATTCTCCTGGCCTACTGTCTCTCCTCATACTTGATCCAGACATGCCCATTCCCTTCTCCTTTCCTACTCAGTTCCTTTCCTCCCTCTGCCTCTTATGACTATTTTATTCCTCCTTGTAAGTGGGATTCAAGCATCCTTTCTTGGGGAATTCCTTCTTGTTTAACTTTGTTGGGTCTGTGAGGTGTAACATGGGTATCCTGTACTTTATGGCTAATAACCACTTATCAGTGAGTACACACCATGCATTTCCTTTTGTGTCTGGGTTTCCTCACTCAACACGATCATTTTTTGTTTCATCTATGTGCCTGAAAGATTTATAATGTCCTTGTTTTTAATAGCTGAATAATATTCTATTGTTAAGATGAATCACATTTTCTGCATCTATTCTTTGGTTGAGGGACATCTGGGCTGTTTCCAGCTTCTGGTTATTATGAATAAAACTGCTATGAACATAGTGTATATCCTTGTGGTATGCTGGAGCATCTTTTGGGAATATGCTCAGGATGGTATAGCTGGATATCCAGGTAGAACCCTTTCCAATTTTCTGAGAAACAGCCAGATTGATTTTCAGAGTGGTACAAGTTTGCAATCTCACCAGCAATGGAGGAGTGTTCCCCTTTCTCCACATCCTCGCCAGCATGTGCTGTGATTTGAGTTTTTGATTTTTAGCTATTCTGATTGATGAAAGGTGGAATCTCAGGGTAATTTTGATTTGCATTTCCTGGTGACTGGGATGCTGAACATTTCTTTAAATGCTTTTATGCAATTCGAGATTACTTTGTTGAGAATTCTGTTTATCTCTGTACCATTTTTTAATTGGGTTATTTGGTTTGTTGAACTCTACCTTCTTGAGTTCTTTATATATTTTGGATATTAGTCATCTGTTAGATGTAGGGTTAGTGAAGCTCTTTTCTTAATCTGTAGGCTGTCATTTTGTCCTATTGGCAGTGTCTTTTGTTTTACAGTTTCCTGAGGTCCCATTTATCAATTGTTGATCTTAGAGCCTGAACCATTGGTATTCTGTTCAGCAAGTTGTCTCCTGAATGGGTGTGTTCAAGGCTATTTCCCACATTTTTTCTATTAGGTTTAATGCATCTGATATTATATAGAGGTCCTTGATCCACTTGGACTTGAGTTTTTCAAGGATAATAAATATGGATTATTTTGCATTCTACATATAAACATCCAGTTCAACTGTTTGTAGAAGATGCTTCCTTTTTTTTTCATTGTATGGTTTTGGCTTCTTTATCAAAAATCAAGTGTCCTTAGGTGTGTGGGGGTTTATTTCTGAGTCTTCAATTTGATTCCATTGAAACCTATATGTTTCTATTCCAGTACCATACAGTTTTTATAACTATAGCTTTGTAGTACAGCTTGAGATCAGGGATGGTGATACTTGCAGAAGATTTTTTATTTAGAAATATTTTACTTATTCTGTTTTTTTTTCTTTTTCCATATGAAGTTGTGAGTCTGTTCATTCAAAGTCAGTAACAATCATGTTGGAATTTTGATAGGATTGCATTGAATCTGCAGAACGCTTTTGGTACGATGGTCATTTTCACTGTTATTCCTACTGATTCATGAACATGAAAAATTTCTCTAGCTTCTAATATCTTCTTGAATTTTTTTATTCAGGGAATTGACTTTTTTGTCATACAGATCTTTCACTTGTATAAGTAGAGCCACACTGACGTATTTTTTATTATTTGTGGATATTGTGAAAGGTGTTGTTTCCCTGATTTCTTCTCAGCTCTGTTATCATTTCTATAAAGGTGGTCTACTGATTTCTTTCAGATAATTTTATATCCAGCCACTTTGCTGAAGGTATTTATTAGCTGTAGGAGTTCTCTGGCATTCTCTGGCAGAAATTTTGGAGTCTTTTATGTATACTATCATTTCATCCATGAATAGTGATACCTTGACTTCTTCCTTTCAAACTTATGTTCCCTGGATCAACCTGTTCTCTTATTGCTCCAGCTAGAACTTCAAGTACTATATTGAGTAAATATGGAGTGACTATGTGGTAGACACAGAACAATTCAAATGGGTTAAATGAGTTATGAGCTAATCAGGGAATGAGCCTAATCTTATGGTCTAGGTATTTAATAATAACTAATTAATCTAAGAGTTGTTATTGATGGGAGCTAAGGAACTAAATGGAAAAACAGATTTAAAAATTATTTATACAAATTTGTTCTTGGATTTGGCTTGGGAAAATTTTATTATTTTTGCATTGATGTACATATGTGAAATTGGTCTGAAATTCTCTTTCTTTTCTCGTTGAGTCATTTTATAGTTTAGGTATCTGGGTGTATGTGGCCTAATAGACTGAAGTAGGTAATGTTTCTTCTGTCATATTTTGTGGCATAGTTTGAAGAATATTGGTATTAGCTCTTCTTTGAAAGTCTGGTAGAACTCAACACTAAAACCATCTGGCCCTGAACTTTTTTGTTTTTAGTTGGGAGCCTTTTATGACTGCTTTTATTTTCCTTGGGGTTAGAAGACTGTTTAGATAGTTTACCTCAACTTGATTTAATTTGGTAAGTGCTTTGTTTGTTTCTTTGTTTGTTTTTTAGATTTTCCAGTTTTGTGGAGTACAGGCTTTTGAAGTAAGGCATAATGATTCTTTGAATTTCCTTAGTATCTATTGTTATGTCCTCCTTTTCATTTCTGCTTTTAGCTAAAGGTTTGTTTAGCTTGTTGATTTTCTCAAAGAACCAACTCTTGGTTTTGCTTATTCTTTGTATTATTCTCATTCCTTCTAAGTGTTTGATTTCATCCATGAGTTTGACGATTTATTCATGTCTACTCCTCTTGTGTGTTTACTTCTTTTTGTCCTAGAGCTTTCAGGAATTTTTGGTAAATGACTAGTATGGGATTTCTCCATTGCTTATGAAGGCACTCAGTGCTATGGACTTTCCTCTTAGCACTGCTTTCATTGTGTCACCCACATTTGGGTATGTTGTGCCTTCCTGTTATTGAGTTCTAGAAAGTCTTTAATATCTTCCCTGACCAAGTAATCATTGAGTAGAGAGACATTCAGTTTACATGAGTATGTGTGCTTTCTCTTTCTGTTGTTGTTGAAGTCTAGCTGTAATCTATGGTGACATGACAGGGTGCAAGGGGTTATTTCAATCTTCTTGTATCTGTTGATGCTTGCTTTGTGCTCAGTTATAAGGTGAATTTTGAAGAAAGTCTAGCTGGTGCTGAGAACCACCAGTATATATTCTTTTCTTTGGATGAAAGGTTTTGTAGATATGTTAGATTCATTTGGTTCATAGCATCTGTTAGTTTCATCGTTTCTGTGTATTTTCTGTTCAGGTGACCTGTGCATTGATGAGAGTGGGGTGTTGAAGTTCCCCACTACTATCATATGATTATGTGTGATTTTAGCTTCAGTAATGTTCCTTTTAGGAATGTGGGTGCCCTTGCATTTGGGGTATAGATTTTCAGAATTGAGACTTCATCTTTGTAGATTTTTCCTTTGATGAGTATGAAGTGTCCTTTCCCATGTCTTTTTATTACTTTTGGTTGAAACTCTGTTTTATTAGATATTAGATATTAGAATGGATACTCCAGCCTGTTTCTTTTGTCCAGCTTGAGTTTTCTAGCCCTTTACTCTGAGGTAGTATCTATACTTGTTGCTGAAATGTAGTTCTTATATGCTGCAGAATGATGAATCCTGTTTGCATATCCAGTCTGTTAGCCTGTGCCTTTTTTGTTGGTGAATTGAGACCATTGATGTGGTGAGCTGTTATTGATCAGTGATTATTAATTTCTGTTATTTTGGTGTTGGTCGTGATACTGTATGTGTGTATTTGTGTATGTGTGATTCTCTTGTTTTAGTTTTGCTGTGAGATGATTACTTTCTTTTGTTTTCTTGGGTGTGGTACTCTCCTTGTTTTGGAGTTTTCTCTATCGATGATGGTTGAAAGTTTCACTGGGTACAGTATTCTGGGATGGCATCTGTAGTCTCTTAGGGTCTGTAAGACCTCTGTCCAGGATCTTCTGGCTTTTAGAGTCTCTTTTGAAAAGTCAGTTATTATTCTGATATGTCTACCTTCAGATGTTACTTGACTTTTTTTCCTTTGAGACTTTTAATATTGTTCCTTTGTTCTGAATACTTAGTGTTTTGATTACTATGTGGTGGAAGGATTTTCTTTTCTAGTCCAATCTATTTGGTGTTCCATAGCTTCTTTTATGTTTACAGCTATCTCTTTCTTTAGGTTAGAAACATTTTCTATCACACTGTTGATATTTTCTGTTCCTTTGAAGCAGAAATTTCCCCCTCTTCTATTCCTATTATTCTTAGGTTTGGACTTTTCATAATGATTCATATTTCCTGGATTTTTTCAGTTTGAAATTTCTTATATTTGACATTGTCTTTGACAGATGTTTTAATTTCTTCTATGGCATCTTCTATAGCTGAGGTTCTCTCTTCCATCTCTTGTATTCTGTTGGTGTTGCTTGCATCTACAGTTCCTATTCTCTTCCCTAGATTTTCCATCTCCATGTTTCCCTCAGTTTCTGGTTTTTTTTGTTTCTTCTGTTTCCATTTTTAGATCTTGGACTGTTTTACTCATTTCTTTCGCTTGTTTGATTGTATTTTCCTATATTTCTTTAAGTGGTTTATTTGTTTCCTCTTTAAGGACTTCTACTTGTTTGATTATGTTTTCCTGTGTTTCTTTAAGGGATTTATTTATATCCTCTTTAAAGGCCTCTATCATCTTCATGATATGAAATTTAAGGTCACAGTCTTGCTCTTTAGGTGTGTTGGATATCCAGGGCTTGCTGTAGTAGGTGAGCTGGGTTCTGATGGTGTTGTATTGCACTGGCTTCTGTTGGTTGATTATGTTCTTGTGTTTGTCTTTCTCCATCAGGTTGTGTCTGGTATTGGCAGGCCTGGTAGTTACTGGGGGTATTAAATCTCCGGGACTGGTGGTCTCAGAGAGTTGCAGGCCTCCCACAAGGAAGGCAAAGCTTGGAGCTGGAGTGTAGATCCTTGATTGCAGGTGGAGGTGTGGGCCAGGAGGAAGATGGGAATATGATAGGGCAGGACACAGCTGCTGGCTTTTTGGCTCCAGGTGGGCATGGAAGGTGTGGGTGTCTCAACTGTGTGTCCTGGTTAGATCAGGCCTTCTGGGAGGCAGACAGAACTGTGTGGTGTGGAGAGGTTTGTCGAAATGCTGTTGAAAGTGGAGGTGTGGACTGCAAACTCTTTTTTAAATAACAGGTTTATGATATACTTTCAATGTATGTGTGTGTGTGTATATATATATATATATATATATATATATATATATATATATATATACACATATATATTAGAGAGAAGGTAAGGAGGTAAGGCTATGATTCAGATGTCTTGAAGTACAGCACTGTCTTCCTATTTTTTTTTTTTTTTTTTACTATAGTATCTTTCTCAGTAGTCGAGTTAATGCGTGAGGGATACAGCTAAACCATAGGCTTATTTATCTGGAAACCAATGAATGGAGAAATTTTGATTTTGTAATGATAATAAAAAGGCATGGATAACCATCATTTGCTGGAAGGACAATGAAAAGGCAATAACCTTCTATATATTGATACAGTGATTTGAACAAGTGCATTTAGGCTTCAGAAGCTCAGGCCTTTTTCATACATATCCTTATATTAGTAGGCAGAGCTGAGTTATTTTGAAAGCAGAGGCCACCTGGTACTATCAAGAGTGAATGGGTTGTGTCATGTTAGCTAAGCAAAGACAGTAGTCAGGTGACTTTCATTGGAAGTGACATTAATCTGAGTAATATACTAAAAGCATCCTGGGAGAGAAGAGGCCAAATTTAACATTTTCAGAACAATAGAAAGCTAAATCATGACATGGTCATGCTCTTCAGAGTGGACTACCAAATAATGCCTTAAACAATATTCACAAAATGTACACACATACGCACATACACACACACGCACATTATATATACAATATGTATTAAAAATGATTTCCAAGTCAGATTTCATCAATATAGTCTTCTTATAAAATTGAGATATATGTTTCTAAACCTGACAATTCACCTTTAGAATTTTAATCTTTTGATTCTAACAGAAATTGAAATAAAAATATCCAAGTTTAAAACAATTAATTTTTATGAGCTGGAAAGAGACATAGTCTAGAAGTTCTTTCATAAATTTTCTTTAAAAATGAATACTCCTCCTGAAAAGAGCCTAATTTTGTGAATTTAATAATTTTGAAGATCATTGGGAGCACTGAAGCAGTTGATTGCCTTGATTTCAAATTCAGCTTGAGCTACATAGCAAGACCCAATAACAACAACAGAGAAATTTAAAGAGTCCATTAAATGTCATGCAAATGTAATATGTTGATTCATTATTAGCAATATGAATGTATTCACACTAAAATATGGAGATGAGTAATAGTGGAAAACTGGAAGTGTTTCTCTCAGGTCTTTATGATGTTAGCTGTTCAAATTACTAAAAACTTAGCAGTTTAATTTGAAATTAAGAAGGGCTACTCTCTACATATTTTAAATCATATCCAATTGCTAATGAATTTGTTATTCTACAATAAAGATTCAGGTACTTAACTATTTGATGCCTGAGTTACTGTTCATTAATAATTTTCACATGAATACCCATAGATATCAAGAAATAACTAAGGGGTTTGGGGAAGGGCTTTCAAGGGATGGGAGATATTATACACTTAGAGTGTTAAAAGTGAATACTGAAACAGATGTTTAAATCTGGGTAATGATGAGGGCAGAATAGAGGAGAGAGTATGAGGAGGGACAAATAACATTAAAACAGTCATGGAAACCCACTAATATAGAAGCTTCTCCTTCTTTGTCTTACTCATTAAAATAACATTACCCTATAACAGAGCAACGATGCCCTTGCTTGATGACAGAGACTAAAATACACAAATCTCAGTGCCAAGACTTGGTTACTTCTTTTATACTTGTTGGCCAGTGAGGTCCCATAGACATCCAAACATTAGAAGCTGTCGCTATTGCTCTTGGTTACCCTGCATGGGTTGACAGTAAGACTCTATTGCTGAGGGTAGCACATCATTTTTTTTTCCTAAAACATGGAGAAATAAAGCTAGAAGTTTTATACATTTTAGCTTGTTTTCATAATACTGGAAGGTTCTATGCAAGTGACCAGAGGAGAACAGTCATCATCAGTCTTATCCAGTATTGAACCTTGTGAGCTACAATAGTGGATTGCCTCAGAAGACATGCCAATTGACATAATGTTGCCATGAACATCATGGAGTAACCAATCCATTTCTGATAAGATGTAAGTCCCATTCTATAATATGAGATGCATATCTGGCCCAGTGATCAGGTCAAAAATCTACAAATAGACAACATCTAGGTCTTAGGAAGAGACTAGTATTATTATCCTACTAAATGGCCATACTGTTAAACCGATTCCTAATGATTCACCACTATATTCATAGATCAATGTATCTCTCAATCCTCATCTGGGAAGCTTCTATTTACACTAGATAGTGATTAACACAGAAATTCTCAACTGGCCAAGGTGAAGAGAGCAAGAGTCTACAGAAAGCTCTGAAAAAACCAAATACCTGAAGGCTCAGTAATCATAAGAGAAGAGTGGTCAAAAGAACTCAGCATCCAGAGGCAGTGAATGACTATAAGGAAATAGTGACTTCTGGATACACATATAAATTCATGGTGGATGCAATAGCAGGTACAAAACCTAGGCAAGCCTAAGCCAGAAAAAATCCCTAGCTGATTTTGAACACAAAATCAACCCCTATATGTGCAGCTATTTACAGTTTTTTTTCCTTTTAGAAGGAGAAACTGTTTTTTCTTTTCTTTCTTCTTTTTTTTCTTTTCTTTCTTTTTTTTTCTGTTCTGGTAGGTCAATAGAAGTCCACCCATCCAAGAATATTTAGGCATCACACATTAATCTCCATGGGTGAAAGAAACAAACATAAAAGAACAGAAAGTTGGGTGGGTATGAAAGGGGGTTAGATCTGGGAAATGTTGGGTGAATATGATCAAAATATATTGTATACAAATATAAAAGAAATATAAAATTATTGTTTTAGATCTAGGCCAAGACAACAGTGAATGAGTCATAATAAGAATGGAAGGTATTTATAGCAGAGGATTCCTGAAAATATTCTGATCAGGCAAGATGCCACAGGGCTATTCATTGGAGTGATTAGAGACTGCTTCTTACACATACAGTTGCTAAGCAACTGATGGGCATAATTCAGTATGGGAGGGAAATGATGTTGGAAGGGTAAGGTATTTTAGTAATTCTTTTCAATACCAATCCCTGTGAAGGTCCACCTACACTTCAAAATTAGCTGTGCAGGATATTTGTTCCAATATTTGACATCTATACTTAAAAAATAAAGAATAAATACTTAAGTGTCTGACATTTTCTTGTCACTTTCTCTTTATATATTTCAGAGACAGATTTGTTTTTATTTTCTCGGTGTTTTATATTCTGTGCCAGTACTGAGCCCCTGATCATTGAAAAGTTTACTGAAATTGCCTGGTAAGGCAAATGTTATTAACATTAGCAAGACTGACAGTCTGATAGCCTAATAATAATAATTATTATTTAACTTTTATTTGCTACCTAAAGTATAAGAGCACTAAGTAGCTTTATAATTCTTGTTTCCCTTGGAAACCAGGCTAACTGCAATAACAAAACCATTAGCTTTGTGCAGTCCATTACACCGGTGACTTTTCATGTTATATTTTTGTATAGAATTGGTGTCGTAGTTGATAGAACAAAGCACTCCGCTTCATTATCTGCATTCAGTTTTCATAAATATCTACTTTGGTTACAAAATGCAATGCTTTTTACAGAGAGCTGTCAGGATTATTTTCAGGCCTTTTAAAATAATTTTTCAGAGGAAGGAAGATGAGGATGCTGCTACATAAAACCTACTCTATCTTTAGAACATAGTACATGTTAAGAAACTCAACTTTATATTATTATGATACATTTTGTATAGTTTAATAATTACTTTTCTTCTAGAAGTATATTTGTGTATATGCATATCAGGCATAGATGCAAACTTTGTAGACAACTGTATGTGCATCTGTATATCCAATACCATACATATATATTCATATGTATGTATGTCCAATACATTCACATATATATGAATTCTCATTTCATGACAAAATAAAACAGGTTTATTTTTCATTTATTTATTTACCTTATCCACTTTACATTTCATTCATTCCCCCCCTCCCTGTCACCCCTCCAACAATCCTTTCCCTATCCCCCATTCCCCTTCTTCTCTGAGCTGGTGGGGTCTTCCTGGGTATCTCCTCACCCTGGCACTTCAAGTCTCTGCAAGGCTAAATGCTTCCTCTCCCACTGAGGCCAGACAAGGTAGTCCAGCTAAAAGAACATATCCCACATGCAGGAGACAAGCTCACACCCTCCAGTTGTTCCTGAACACTTGTAGACCAAGCTGCACATCTGCTATATATGTGCAGGGAAGCTTAGGTCCAGCCTGTGTATGTTCTTTGTTTGGTGGTTCAGAGCCCCAAGGGCCCAGGTTCATCAACTCTGTTGGTCTTCCTGTGGAGTTCTTATTCCCTTAGGGGGCTGCAATTCTTATTCTTGCTAAAACTGAATTTTATGTAAACAATAAAAATCATGAGAAATCATGAGAACGTTCTGCAAACACAAGGGAGGTTCTAATAAAAATAAAGCCTCACTTATTAAAAATACATAAGCTAGTATGCATATATAACTTACTATTGAGCATTAGACTATCTCTATTTTTAGAACACTCTTATTATGAGTTCAAAGTAATGATGTTACAAGATTGAATGCTACCTATCCAAAATATACACAATCAATTAATACTTTGATAATGAATTGACAACATTCAATAATTATTTAAAAAGTACATTATAACATAAAATATCTCATTGAAAATCAATAAATCACTACATTAAATAATATGAAAATAAACTGACATATTTTTCAAAAATTGACTTTTAAAAACCTTTTGAATAGCTTTATTAATCTTTACTGAGTAGTACAGTTTTTAAAACCATTGAAGTGGTTTGTAGCTGTAATCCTTGAGTACAGTTAATGAGTTTGATGATTAGGAGATATGCACATACTCATGTCCTTGTCACTATGCATAATATAATACCCGTATCTATTACCTCTCTACATTTCTAATTTTCTCTTGCTTTCTGCCTTTGCTCATTTTATATGTATTTTGAAATAAGAACATGTCTTACTTTTCTTACTTGTGGGGGGGATTCTAAAGCCCTTTTCTTCAATCTTTGATTCTAAAGCCAGATGTGGATGCCTGAAGTTGACAAATTCTGTTACCTGCTGCTTCTGGAACATGAGTCCCTCATTCAATGAAATCTTTACCAGCTTTCTGTTTTCCCTGGTTTCCTTCATTGCCTAAACTTGAATGGCCTGAAATGTCATCTTTAGACCCACCTGCCTCTGTCTGCTGAGCCCTAGGATTAAAAGTGTGGATCACCATGCCTGGACCTAAATTTGTCTTTAATTCTTTTTCACAAAATTGAAGCTTAGCTGGGTGGGATCTTGTCCTGAGGTCACCACCTTACAGAGTCTTTACTAGGCTGTTTTGAGATTTTTTTCCAATATAATTACCAAAACCTCTTCATCTTAATCTCATGCAAATATTTTGCGCAAGGGCAGAAACTGCCACATTCTTTTCCAAAATATCACACGAATGATCTCTAGGCAGCATACTAATATTTTCCTTCTCTGAAACCTCTGGAGCCAGGCCCCCACAGTTTAAATCATCCTCAGTACCACGGTCTTCCATGCTTCTAACAGCATGGCTCATTAAGCTCCATTTAAAGCATTCCACTGCTTTGCTAATCCAAAGTCCCCAAGTCCATATTCCTCTAAACAAAAGCTTAGTCAGGTTTATGACACAGCACCTCATTCTTTCTACCCGCTTATGTCTTAGTTAGGGTTTTATTGCTTTGAAGAGACCGTGGAAACTCTTATAAAAAAATATTTAATTGAGGCTGGCTTAAAGTTTCAGAAACTTAGTCTATTATCATCATAGTGTGAAGCATGGTAACATCCAGGCAGTCATGGTGCTGGAGAAGAACCTGAGACTCCTACATCTCTCCTCCCCCCCCCCCCCATAGGAAGATACTCTCTTTTTTGTTTGTTTGGTTTTTGATACTTTATTGATTTGAAGGCATCAGAAGTGGACTGTGTGTTACACTGAGCATAGATGGAGCATAGCCGACCTCAAAGCCTACCCCACAATGACACATTTCCTCCAATAAGGCAGCACCTCCTGATAGTGCAACTGCCTATGGCCAAGCATTCATACCCATGAACCTGTGGGGACTATTCATATTTAAACCACCAGAGAACACATGAAACCTTATATTTAATATGTTAATTATATGATCTGATATTTAAATCATTTCACTCATTTATATATTTAATTTACATCCCGATCACAGCTTCCCCCTGTCCTAGTCTCTCCCATCACACAACCCTTCCCTTCACCCCCTCCCCTTCTCTTCTGAGAAGGTAGAGTCCCCCTGAGTATCAACCCACCATGGCAAATCAAGTCCTTACAGGACTAGGCACTGAGTCCAGACAAGGCAGCCCAGTTACAGAAACAGTATCCACAGCCAGGCAACAGAGTCAGGGACAGTGCCCACTCCAGATGTTGGGGGACCTGCCTGAATAACGAGCTTCACATTTGCTACATATAGGTGTAGATCCAGCCTATACTTGCTCTTTGGTTGGTGGTTCAGCATGTAGAAGCCTCCAGAGTCCAAGTTAGTTGACTCTCTTGGTTTTTGTGTGGTGTTCCTATGCCCTTTGGGTCCCTCAATCTTTCCCCAAACTCTTCCAAAAGACTCCCTACGCTTTGCCTAATGTTTGGATATGGGTCTCTGCATTTGTTTTGGTCAGCTGCTGGATGGAGACTCTCAGAGGACAGATTCCTGTTTGTAAGTATAACAGAGTATCATTAATAGTATCAGGGATTGGTTCTTGCCCATAGGATGGTTCTCAAGTTGGACCATTCGTTGGTTGGCCATTTCCTCTGTCTCTGTTCAGTCTTTGTCCTTGTATATCATGTAGGCAGGGCTCATTTTGGGCCAAAGGGTTTGTGGATGATTTGATGTCCTTAATCCTCCACTGGGAGTCCTGCCTCACCACAGGAGGTGACCACCTCAAGCTCCATATCTTGCCCTGCTAAGAGTCTTAGCTAAAGTCACCTCCATAGACTCCATGGAGTCTCCCTGACCTGGGTCTCTGAGACATATTAGAGAAGGTTCCCTCTCAGGGAATGTCCATTCTCTCTCCTTACATGTGAAATTCCCCCTTTCTTTTCCCCTTTCTATTTCCTCTTCCATCCAAGTCCCTCCCTCCATCCTCCTCTGATGTCTGTTTTCCCCTTCTGATGAGGTTGAAGTATTAGAACAATAGTAATAAATCTTGCATGATATTGGTTGATAAATAGAATTGAACTGAATCAAAGACCCAGAAATAAACCACATACTTACAGGCACTTGATTTTTGACAAAGAAGCCAAAATCATATACTAAAAAGAGAAATCATCTTCACAAATAGTGTTGGTCTAATTGGATGTCTGCAAATACATTCATATGTATCACCCTGCACAAAACTCAAGTCCAAGTGGATCAAAGGCCTCAACATAAACTAGTATACTAAATCTAATAGAAGAGAATGTGAGGGAATGGCCTTGAACACATTGGTACAGGAGATAAATTCCTGAACATAACACCAGCACTTCAGGTACTAAGATCAACAATTAATAAATGGGACCTCAAGAAACTGAAAAGCTTCTGTCAATTGAAAAAACAAAAAACAAACAACAACAACAAAAAACAAAACAAAACAAAAAAACCCCAGCAGCCTATAGAATGGGAAAAGATCTTCACCAAACCTACATCTGTCAGAGGGCTAACAGCCAAAATATATAATGAACTCAAGAAATTCGACAAAAACAAACCCAATAGCTCAGTTAAAAATGAGTATAGAACTAAAAAGAATATTCTCAGCATAGGAATCTTGGATGGCAGAGAAACACTTAAAAGAACAGATCAACCTCCTTAGTCATCAAGGAAATGCAAATCAAAATGATACTGCAAATCCACCTTAAACCCATCAAAACTGCTAAGATCAAATCTCAGATGATAGCACATATTAGTGAGAAGGATGTAGAAAAAGGGAAACACTCTTCCTTTTTGGTGGAAGTATAAAATTGTACAACTACTCTGGAAATCAATTTGGCAGTTTCTCAGAAAATTGAGAATAGTTATACCCCAAGATGTAGCTATACCACTCCTGAGCATATACCCAAAAGATGTTCCACCATCCCACAAGTTCATATCATCTTTATTTATAATAACCAGAGACTGGAAACAACCCAGATGTCCCTCTATTGGGAAGAGTGGACAAAGAAAATATAGTTCATTTACACAATGGAATATTACTCAGCTATCAAAAACAAGAACATCATGAAACTTGTAGGCAATAGATGGAACTAAATCATATCATCCAGAGTAAGATAACCCAGACCAAAAAGGACATTCATGGTATGTCCTTACTTATAAGTGGGTATTAGCTGTAAAATACTGGATAACCAGGCTACAATCCATAGACCCAAAGATGCCGAATAACAAGTACAGCTCTTAGGAGGATGAGCTGACATTTAAAATTATGTTTGTATATGAAATTATCCATTCTGAATCCATAACAATCCTTTGAAATATTATTTTATTTTCCTTTCCTTTCAACTTCCAGAGCTTAGAATTCCACCTTCTGTCTTTTAATGTGTAACAATGTCAGAAACATGATATAAGTGGAGACACTTTGCCTTTGTAGAATGACTTATATACTCATCATGGTATCCTTTAGTTTGTGTATATTTTGCATCTGATAGAATTACCTCATTTTCAAAGATGATTGATATTTTATTATATCCATATGCCATATCTTCCTTATCAACTCATTCATCAATGAGTATTTGTTTTTCTATAATTAGTTACTTTGAATGCTGACTCTGTAAGGAACATACAAGTGCAGATATTACTGCAATGAGTGTGCATGCATATATACTGGTACTGGTATATACCAGAAGTAAGATTTCTAGCTCATAAAGTAGCTTTATCTTTAAATTTTGAGGAGCCTCATAGAAATATCCAAGTGTACATCCTACCACCAGTTTGTAGATGTTACATTTTCCCCACAGTCTCACCCACAATTTTGATTTTTTATGCTTTTAAAAACTGTGACTCTCCTAACAGTAAGTTGGAATTCCTTTATGGTTTTCAGTTGTATTTCACTATGACTAAAGACATTGGTCTCACTTTTATATACCTGTTGGCTGTCTGTATACCTGTTCTGGATAAATACTTTCTAAATTCTTCTGTCTTAATTTTTAAATCGAATTATTGTTATTCATGCAGTTGAACATATATGTATGTATATATCTGCACACACACTGTTTTTGTTAGCAGAGTGTATGCTTTCAAATGCTATTCTAATGAATATTGTCTTCCTCCCTTCTTTTTCAATAGCTGATTTTTGACTTATAGTGTAAAATAATACTGTTGAGCCTAAGGCATGGCAGTGTGTGTTTTTAATCCCAACATATAGGAGAAGACAGAGGATTCTGTATTTCAGAATGGGTGGGCTATGCAACCACCACCATCACTCACCAAACTCTTCAACCAAAATAAACAACAATTCCACAAACAACTAGAAATAACCATTTAACTTTCCATCAGTGTTTCTGGTGGATTATTTAAAAATTACTATTGCAGATGATATGTTGCCATCTACCCAAAATTTGTATCTCAAAAATAAAAAATCCCAACAAAACATCCAGTTTAATTCAACATTAATTATAGGAAGGAAATAGTATTTGCTAGAGTAGAAATTAAATGAAAAGTAGAATAGCAAAAAGAAATGAAGAACAACGAAGAGTAATTTTGAGAGTGTGAAATTGATTGACATGTGGCTAGAGTTACTTAGAGAACAAAGAGGCTCAAATAAACCCAGTATGCATAGTATAGCCATTCAATTGGAAAACAGGAAAACAGTATTGAGTACTGTATGCATTCATATGACAAGATGTAAAAACTAGAAGGTATGAATAAATTTCTTGAAACATTAATTTATGATGACTGAATAAAGAAATACTAAAAAACCAGAATAGTTAATTAACAAGGGGATATTAAATCAATAATCAAAAGTCTCCAAACCATGGTACCCAGTAGCTCTCAATTGCAAATAGCTACTTAGCTAAGGATGTGGCCTCACGAGTCATACTCACATTGTTTAAGTGGAGAATTCTATCCAATATTTAGAGAAGAATGAATGCCAAACATTTCCAAAGTTTTCCAAAAAGTTGAAGGAGACCAGTTATAAGCTTATTTTCTGAAGGCTGACTTCTTTTCATATCCGCCTGATGAATCTAAGTCTGCCAATGAATGTTTTAAAGATTTATTTTATTTTTAGTGTGTGTGTGTGTGTTGTGTGTGTTTATGTGTATATGTGCATGCATGTGTGTCTGTCTGTCCATCTGCCTGCAAAAAAACAAAACAAAAAGTCAGATCCATTAAATCTGGAGTTACAGATTGTTAAAGGACAACAAGTATAAATCTTGGGACCAAACTCAGGTCTTCTCCAACAGTGATACCTTCTCTTAGCTATTGAGATATCCTTATAGTCCGGTTAATACATTTTATTGTATAATGTTAAATATTCGATATAATGATATAGAACAGAAAATTAGCTACAGAATTCATGCCTGTTAATATAAACCTGAATGAAAATCCATACCTGGGAGGTCATAGACCCTAGGATGTTCTAAAACCTCATTATGTTTCTTTCTACCGTCACCGCAAACAAAGTCAAGACTCAAAACTGGTCAAAGGGCTGATAATACAAGACTGTGGGTGTTTAGTCATAAAGATGAGACATCTTTATGAAGTCTGCTGGGTCCAACTGAAGATTATAAAACATTGTGGATGAAGAGTCAGGAAGAATATAAGGTCTGCAGGATGAGGAGGAATGCTATCTTTGGAATATCACACAGATACCACACCCATAAACTGACCCTAAACTGACCCTAGACCCAAACCTGCATAAAATCAAGCCAGTCAAAATTCCACTATACATAGGAGAGGGGAGCATGAGGTTACTTCACTAGCTGAAAAGCATTTGGGTTAGGGACAGTCATCCTTCAGGGGTTTGTCTTCTGTTTGGCTGTTCATGCGACAGTGATGGCTCCTCACTCACAAACACATTGGATACACTAATTAGACTTAGTGATTATATTAAAAGGTCTTTGAGGTTAGAAGAAGAGGATCTGTTTGGGTGTTCTGGGAGGTGGGTGGTTAGAAAGTATGCTCATGCTTTATTGTATGCAAGTGTGAAATTATGAAATTAAATTTTCAAAGAAATAAAAGGAATTGTGCTAAGAATGTTTCTAAGAAGAGGGGCACTGCCTAGTTTCTAAACATGCTTTAAATACCAAATTCTTTCAATATTTCCTTATAAAGGAAGAATGATATCAGGTAATGTTTGCAACCCTAGAACCGTCAGTTGTTAACTAGAATATAAACAAGCAAAAATATCAGGTGAGTCTTCTCCTGCAGAAACCATAGAATTGCTGAACATCTGGCCATTTTAGGTCAATTCCACTTCATATTTTGAATACTCATGATCATTAATCTTGATTGTCAGCCTGACTGGATCTGGAATCAACTGAGATGCTGGTATAGGCAGGTCTGTACAGGCATTTCCAGAAAGGATTTACTGTGATCAGAACCTTAGTGTGGGTGGCACCCTCTGGCAGGTGGCCCTGATACAAATTGGTCTGAAAACAATTCATTCTCCCTGATGTGTTTCTTGCCAATGCATGAATCTTTCCAATTGCTGCTGGCATCCTTCTCTGTCATTAGAATCAAGCATCTTTTAACCTAGTTTTTATATATACAGGACTTTATTTAACCGTAACAGCAACCATTGGTGAGAATTGAATTTTCCCTCTACTTCCAAATACCTGTTGGTTTGGAAAGACTGTTGAAAAACAAAAGCAGCCATGGAATCACTCAGGACTGGCTTGGACTGCGTGAGACTGTCCACTGCCAATTGCTGACAGCGGATGGAAGGGAGGTTAAGGGAACGACATACCAGGGAATAGAAGGAAGGACCAAGGAAGTGTTGGTAGCTTCTGTGTTTTCATCCCACATGGCTAGGCCTGTAGCAGCAGTCAGAGCAGAGCATCCTTGAAAGAAGGGAGCATGTTAAAGTGGGGGAGGGTCAGAGTCCTCAGGCTCTGAAAGTAGCTTCTTTAAGGCATACTATGAGGCTGTGAAAGAGCCAGTTCTAGGAGAAATGTTCCCTGGGATATGTATCAGCTTGGTAATCTTTTTCCACTGGGCATGCATTATGGCTAGTGAGGCTGAAGCAGAGCTGACAGAGCATAGAAACTGCAGTCCGCTCTCAGACTGAAAGCAAAGCTCTCAACGAGCAATAACTTCCAGGAGCAACTAAAAATAGATGAAGTTCCAGAGGGTAAGAAGTGACCTGATTGGCCACTAGAAACATGAGGATCTATCAGTCACTCTGACTGGCTAACTTCCTTTGAGCTAGCCTCAGGAGTCCACCACTAACCTGGAAATCCATTACCAGAGCAGGAAGTAAGCCTGGACTCCAAGTGTGGAATTATGACCTGCCTGCAGGAAGACTTGGTTACCTGTTACTTAAAGCTTAGAGGCAAGAAGCTGGTTCCTCTCCTAGTATTCAGACAGACCGCTACCACCCAATGACTCCTTCCATGGTAAAGAGGGGGCAGTGGTTGGGCTTTGCAGACTAATGAATAGCTTCTGTGGACATGAAATCCAGAAAACATATCTATGACAGTTCTGAGCCACACCAGTGAAGACAGTGGCTTCTCCTTTCCAGAGGTGGTGCAAAGGGTCAAGCTAATCCAGTTCCAGGCAGATGTCTGCAAGAACATGGGGCAGAACCCTAGAAACAATGCATAAATGGCTTTAAGAACTGCGAGTGGACATTTCTGTCAGTATTTTCAAACTCTGGCAACCAATTTCAACCCCTAAAGAAATTATACAGAACAAAATTAATATAGATAAATAAAATGTGCATATGTCAATATTTGTTTAAAAATTGAATCACTTAGATAAGTAATTATTATATAATTTAATTATTATTTCAAATGTAAGGAGATACGTAAATATGAATTAAGTATCTCTTTTAAAAATAAGTTACTAACACCGAAGATCCATTCTTTGAAAAGAATAATGCAGAGTTGTTTTAATTAGGGCTTTCTAGAAGAACAGAACTAACATAATGTATACACATTATTAAACGAGATTTATTAGAATAGCTTACAACTGGTCAGGAATGCGTAGTCACACAATAGCCATCTATATTCTGGAAAGGAGAAGTTTAGTAATATTCAGGCTGGTGCAGAAAGTCTGGAAGTTCCTTAGAGAGTGTCTGGTCTTCAGTACACAAGAAGGCAAAAGATTATGGGTTTCCCATGCAATGTAATTTTAACAACTAAGATAGATGCATAACTTTAATCTTAAAGTATACTCTTCCATGCTTCTGAGCAGAAATCAGTGTGTGTGTGTGTGTGTGTCTTTTGTAGCAAAAATTTGCTGTACCACCTGACATATTGAAAGCAACCTTAAACTGAACAAACATCTTGCAAATTCTGGAAGCAACCCATGCTATAGGTTGATAACATTTTTGTGGTTTTTAGCGCTATCCCATGTCAGTTAGACAACTCTTACCCTGCAGACCTCTGTTAAAAGTCTTTCTAGAAACACATCTCTCCTTCGTTCCCCATGCAGTGTTTTCTGTGCTGTTGGATAAATACAGAGGAGAGCCCATTGTTAGGGTTAGACAGAAAACACAGGGAGAGGGACTAGTTCCAGTTTGGGCTTACGCTTGATCAAACGGCTGTATGAGGACGTCTCTTTCATGATCCCTTAATGCATTGGTGAGACATTTATGCACATTTTATTTTGGTTAGACATTCCCCTGCCCTCTGGTATCTCTATTTCCATCATTACATAATGTGCTGGAATCCTTTTTCCAGTATTCCCATCTTTATTTTCATTGGGTCGATATCTTTAATGTTCATAAATGAGTGCAAAATGTCATTTTATGTAAAATTGTGTGATTAGTCTTATTTTTATTTTTCAAATTTAAATCCAAATGAATAAAATACTACTATTTATCAAGAAGGTATACCGTAGTTAAACAAACAAACAAACAACCAACAGCTGTGTGCTAGTGACAAGGGTGTTTTTAGGAAGAATGCTAGTCTCTCAGGAGACAGAAGAGGCTATTGTATCCTGTGGAGGTCGTAAGCTATGGTCATGGGTGCTGGGAATCCAAGTCAGGCCCTCAGCAAGAGCAATGCTTTTAACCTGTAATCCATCTCATCCCGCCTCTTTTTTCTTAAGGTAAATGATAACCACCAAATATGATGAAGATGATGAAGTACCATAGGTAGGTAATCAGACAAATGCCAGAAAAGGAACAATTTTAAAAATATATCAAAAGTCAAAAAGGTCACAGTGAATGGAAGGTCAAAAGCATTTGCCAAGTGCAAACACTAATAAATCATCTCTGCCCTTGGAAAGAAAGCCGTATTTATTCTGTTATTTTGGACTTTCAGTGTCCACTTCAGGCAAAAGGCCATTTTTTTTTCTGTCTAGCATTCTTTTTCTTATTACTGTGGATCTTGCTGAAATACCTTGTTAAAACTACATTTTTCCTTCACACAAATTTTTATTTCCTGTTCTGAATTACCTATTTCTTTTTTATTGTAGATGCTTTTGGAAACATTCATATTTTTGACTAAATATTGATTTATATGATAGGTATGTTTTTATTTGATATTTATTTTATTCCAGTCCTACGTACTGGCCACATGCATCAAACATAGTCCCTATTTTAATGGAACTTAATCTTTGTTTGGGAAAAGATACTAATTGTTTAAGAAAAATCAACTTCAGTGAGAGTGATAATAGTCATTTTTTGAAGGTAAAGTAATTATACTTAATCTAGGCACGGAAGAAAGGACAATCTATGTAGTTAACTGATACTGAGCTTGGAACTGATGGATTATATGATGCTAGCCAAGTACAGAACCGGGGGCAGTCAGCCAGGCAGAATAAACAACAGATTGAAGTGTGGTACAGCAGACAAACAGCTATGCATTGTGGGAACTGATGGACTTTCCAGCACCTTGCTGGAGACAGAAATATGTTGAGGAACAGAAGGTGAAAGTGAAGCAGATTCCTTACCATGACATGAAGATTGCTCTTAAATATCAGGAAATTGCATTCAATCTAAGGCCCATGGGAATTCACTGAAGGATTGTGGAGAGAAGGACATGATGTTTGTAGTGGTTTACATGAGAAATGTTCTCCGTAAACTCAGACATTTGAACATCTTTTCCCCAGTGGTTGCCAGGTTTAGGAGATGAGGCCTTTCTGGAGGACTGTGAGACTAAAGTGCCTCTTTCCTGTTAGAGTTCACTCTCATTCCTCTGTGCATGCATTTGAAGATGTCTCTCCCTGCTTTTTCATATTGCTTCTGTATCTGCTGCTTGCCGCCATGCCTCTGCCCTACCATGCAGGACTCACCTTCCTGGAATCATGAGCTACAATAAATTTTCTTCCTTAAGTTGTTTTTTGTTTTAGTGCTTTATCACAGCCTCAGAAAAGCAACTAATATAAAAATAGTTTGTATGTGAAGTTTATGCTTTGCTGTATTGTGAGCAATGGTGTTCATTTTTATTTGTGGCCTATGCATGAGATTCTCTATAGATACATCAAGTCTGGCTAGTTATTCTACTCCATTCTTCATAAATCTTCAATTTTATTAATACAAGGAGATAAAATACCTTTGAACAATCATATAAATTAACATTTTGGTTTTGTCTTGACCATGCGTCTTTGAACTGACTTGTATAACCTTGATATTGATCCACAAGCCATATATCATTTTATTTTTCATCTCCATATTCTAATGTTTAATCAGTCACAGTCAACATTGCAACATGTTTAAGGGTACCATTCAGTGACAATCAGTGAAGCTTTTTGTCCTGAGCAAATGCACAGTAAGTGGGCTTTTATAGTCAACCCCAAGCATTCACTAAGCTTTACCAAGAAGTCACAAGGATGGAGATGGATCGTCTTTCCTCCCAGCTGCTTATGCTGGAAGGAGCTGGATGCTGTCAAGCACCAGGCTTCATTTAACAACTACATATTCATATTTATTTGAATTTGTAGAACAGGATTTTAATGCAGAGACTATCTGATGGGCTTTTTGGCAGAAGACTTCCCCAAGGAAGGAGAACTGTCAAGATGTTTTCTGCACTCTTAATATCCTTAGTTCTTGGTTCCTTTGCACTTGTCTCTTATCCTCCTAACTCCCCCCTGGACTCTGGTTCATAGGGATTCAGGAATCTTATGCTTTGCCTTCCACTGGCAATGAGATGATCATTATGCACTTCCACATCTCTTTTGATTCATCTAATCTTAATCTTGGTGTCAATGAATGTGGAAACATGGATCAGTGGAGGGATTCTGCTTTCCTGGCTTAGAATCTTGCTTAAACTCTCCCCGGTAAGCAATTAACAGGCATGGCCATTACTTTTATTTTGGCTTGTCCTAAGCAGAAGCTCCAACACCTGGTGTCTCCAGCTGAGCTCCTGACAGTACATTCACAATATTGTGCAGCTGTCATCCTTACAGCTGTGTAATGTTTTTATCATCAAAGTGAAGCAAATGATGGGCTTGATATTCTTCAGGAGGGGGATATGTGAGGAGAGGGTCATAAGGTACTCCCACTATTATAGAAAACATACTAATCTTAATTAAGAGAGTTTGGTAAAAATATTCATTAAATAAACTAGAATGTGCTTTATGCAAGCTCTGAGAGGAGATGAAATGAACCATAGAGCATACCTGTGTTCAGACATTTTCAAAGCCTTCCATATCATTGGGTGTGTTTGATGTGTTCGAATCTAAAGGACAGAATCTGCAAAGTAATGATTACAAACACAAAATAAACACGAATCAGCAGAAATTGAGATTTTTAAATTAAAATACTTCTAAGTTTTATCTTTGAATTAGTACAACATTTCCACTAGATTTGAAACTTTCTGAACCTTTCTGAAGTGCAGCTGGATGATGCCCTATATAGAAAACTTTACGATTAGTAAGACTATAGCTTTGCTAGCATATTCTAGATTATTTTTTCAGTGTTTTTTACCTAGGTATGTATTTCTCTGACCCAATATCTGTCCCGATAAATTCTTTTAAAACAGGTATGTTAAACAGAAAGAATTTAACATATCAATAGGCTCTAAAGATGCCATTGAGAATCATGAACAATAATAGAGAATGTCTGACATAATTCAGACGCAGGAAGCAGCTGCCACTAACTTACTGGAGGGAAATAAGAAAGACAGGGTTTGTACAGAAGGGCTCAGGCTTGGATGATTCTGGCTATTACAGTCTGTTATAATGTAGGAGTGCAGGTAGGGGTCAATTCTAAGGATGTTCCCTGAAAGAGTAGAGTAGCTATCATGAATGGGGACAAATTTATGGGTATGTCTTCACAGCACAGAGGTTCTACATTTAATATGCTAAATCTGCTCTAATAATCTGTTTGCCTTACTGACTGAATCTGCTGCTTATTGGTTGCCAACATGCACAGAGGCTGAAATACCCAACATTCTCTCATATAATATAGTGGGAAAAAATCCAAAAGCTTTGGAAACACAGAACATTGGACTCACTGTATTGTGAGCCATCTGCTCCCTTATAATAGCAGAAGAGGGCTGAGAGGATTTCCTCTTCCCCAGGGCAATGGGGTGACATGGCTGAAGAGAATGGGCACCATGGCTGGAATGCACCACAAGAGCAGGGCTGTCCAAGTAAGTGAGCAGAAATTAAGATATTTTTAAAAAGCTGCCAGTTTGATGATCTTTTTAACCATGGAAAATGACATAAAACCTCAAAATAATGAAAAATGAATCTTTTCTATGAATGTTAAACACATTTTAAACTTGATGGAAGAGGGCGGACAGTTTAGAAATGTCTCAATTGAGAAAGACTGATTCTTACATTGAGGATGGTGGGTCCCAGAATATCACAGACACAAGGAGATATATCGTAATAAAGAAGCCAGTGTGCGTGTGTTTTTCTGTGTTGAGCTGTCAGAAGACAACAGTGCTCTGATTCTGATGGGTCCTCGGTATACATTCATAAATTACAATATCAAGTGTAAGGTAGCTTATTAAAACCTGATCTAATATCATACCTGGTGTATTCATCACAAGCTTTTGAATGAGTAGGTAGAAATCTCCTTTGAACTCTCTATGTTGAATAAAGTTTACAACAATTTTAAAATGACTCAAAATTTTATTAGAAGAGTTCTTTTAAATATATAAATTAAAAATCTTCTATCCTTTATAAAAATGTGTTTGTGTTTTCTGTATTTATTGTGCATCATGTTAATGGAAGTTTAAGTAGAGATTGGGACTTGAGTTTGATTGGATAGTAAGGCTTCTAGTAAAAATGAAATAACATAATGGTCTACAGGTGGAGTATAGGTTTAAGGAACTTAGTTCAAAAGATAGCTTTGACCTAAGCTTATGTTTTAATATACTCAAAATACATGCGTAAACATCGTCAGTCATGTACTTACCTTTTAATAATACAGTTATATTAAGAAACTGAGAGAATATCTACAGTTAGTTCTCCATCAGGCATAGTGAGTGATTATGTCATGAAACAGCAGAGCGTTTCTAACTGATACAAGGAACCCAAAGCAAGTCCAGTTCCTTGGGGATATTGCAGAAGCCATCTGCTACTATCAAATACTTCTAGGATACAGGGTGGTGATGTATCCCAAAATTTTATAGAAATTGCTTTATTTTTGCTATATGTGAATAGCTCTTCAGTACCAGTTGTATATTAACATTAGCTTAGTTATAGGAGGCATAAACTGCATCTGAATCTCCAGATTAAAGAATAGATTAATACTTTCTTACACAGAAAATACAGTTAAACTAGAGGATGATTTTTCTAGACCACTAATGTTTTTCTTCAAAATGTGAGATATTTGTATATAAAATTTGGAAACCTTAAATTATTACTTGTTTGGCTAGTCCCGTTTCAGATTCCTAGAATTCTCTCTCTCTCTTTCTCTCTGTTTCTCTCCTTCTTCCCTCCCTCATCTCATCCCTCTTTCTCTCTGTCTCTCTGTTTCTCTGTCTCTGTCTCTCTGTCTCTGTTGTATTTCATATTCTGAAAGTGTAGCTATTTTTCTCAGTGTTGTGTGTTGTGACAAAAGCCCCTAAGGAAGAAGGTGTCTATTGAGAGCCAGGGTTGGATGCCCTAGTCTGTAACTGCAGGGAAGGCATGAGGCAGCGGATCCATGTGTGTCTGTTGTCACCAAGCAGAGTGATGAATGCTGGTGCTCACTCTTTTCTTTTATTCAGTTCAGAACAACTGTCCAAAGAATGGTGCAGCCTTCCCTTAGAGTAGGCCTTCCCACTTTGCTTGTTGCAATCTAGAAAGTCCTTCCTGACAAGTCCAGAAGATTCTCAATTAGGTGATGCTTGATCCTGTTAGGTCGGCTATAATATTAATCTCCCCCCAGTACTAACCCGACTCTTGAGGGCTATCATTTCATTATTTCTTGAAGCTGTCACCTGTCACCTCCTAATAGCGTTGCTATAGGTGTTAGCTTTCAATGTGAGACATAGGTTTCAACAAGACAACTTAGGAACTAAAAATCATAACCAAAGACCAGAGCCCAAGGAACATTTCACAGAGTCAGGTTCATACATATGAAAAGGTCACAGGGCTGGTGGTGCTTAGACATAGTTTCTGATACTCAGAGGAAAGTAAGGTTTGGCTGCTGTATGACCACTCAAATGGTGGCCAGGGGTTGCCTAGCAGCAATGAAGGAAGCATAAGTTGTCCTCTACAGCTGCCACAGTGTAGCTTAGGTTGTATATGAGAAACCTGTTTGCTCTTTGTCCTCAATTTTTTTTTTCAGACAAAAGGAAGATGGCAACGTAGGTACTTTGTAGTTCTGTAATCAGAAAGCTACCTAGAAAGGAGCTCTAAGAGTGGCAGAAACTTAGCAAAGAACTGGTTCAGTCTACACAATGAAAAACTCTTTCAAATATGTCATTCAATCCTAAATGCCTCTGCATGTGATGGCTTCTGTTGTACTAGAAAATGTATGTGCATGAGCTTTCACAATGGGCACGGGACAGAGCTGAATTGTGTAAAACAAACAAGATTTGATTGCTTTTGGAGCTGGACAAAGCATGCGGCTAGGGGCCATGCTCACTGTGGCTTCTTAGCTTTATTGTTGCCATGAGAGCATGCAGGAAAGCATATTGCCAAATGCAAAGGCATGGGAATAGTTTCTGCACTTATCTGCTTCCAGCAGGCCTAGGATAGAGCTTTTCCATTAAACATGCCATTATACTTGAGAAAATACAGTGGAGTGTTTTGTAGAATAACACTAATTCACTGTGTTATCTCACATCGAAGTGTAACTACCACAAGATGTTCAATAAAGAAACAAGGACTTATCTACGTTGGAGAAACTATCCGTAAAATTTACAGGTTCTACAGAACTATATACTGTGATATTTTCTTCATTGTAATTAGAAAATAACATCTAAGAATTATACAGCAAATTAAAAATAACATCATTACAAACAACAAAAACTGAACATGTGACATGCAGTTTAAGAGGCCATTTTACAGTGGTGCTTTGAAATGAAGGAATAATTTACTATTAACAGAAGCACAGTGATATATAATACATATGAAATTAATATGAACCAGGATTACTCAAGTAATAGAACAATGAAGAGAAATACTTCTTAACTTTTCTCTCTCTATATTGGTTATAAAAATGAGGTGAGCTTTGTTAGTTCACACATCTTCATTTAATAATTGAGTTTTTTATTATTTATGAAAATGATTATATAGGTAAATATTGTATGATAACTGCATATATTTTATTATATACTTAAGTAAATGATATATTATAAATGCTACCATGTCTTCAACTAGAGATTTTAAAATTTCTTACTGATTCACATCATGAAATTTCCTCTGCCAGTTTGGGTAAGAAATGAGTATTCCTTTCATTTTGTGTTCTTTACTATTCTATTGATGTGAAGAAACAACATGACCAAGGCATCTTATGACAAAAGCTTTTAACTAAGGCTTATTAATAGCGTTAGAGGGTGAGTCCATGACCCTGATGATGCTGGAACAGTACCTTATATCTGATCCACAATCAGGAGGCAAGAGAGCACGACTGGGCCTTTGTTGACCTTTGAAATCTTAAAGCCCACCCACATTTCCACATCTCTCCAATGAAGCTATGCTCCCTATTCATTCCCAAAACTCTTCCACCAACTGGGAGCCTAAAATTCAAATATAGGGACTTACGGAGCCATTCATAGTCAATCAAGCACACATTTCTCATTCCTGTTTGTGTGTGCCAGGAGATGTTTTCCTGTCCTTCCCAGTTTTCACACTTCCTCAGTTACTCATCTGCTTCATTATTATGAGATTTTCTGTTACATTGGCCTTTATTGTTGCACATAAAATGCTTCTTACAATTCCTTAGTCACTTCTCTAGTGTTCTACATTGCTATATGGATGTATGAATGGCCACTTGTTAAATTGACTCTTTTAGAAGTCCACTGGCGCAGTGGTATTCATGAGTATTACTCATGCTATCTGCATCCTTCCTTTCTCTAGTACTCCTGTGGTTTTATTTCATCCCATCAGAAATATTTAATTTATCAAAACTGAGTTACAATATGAGCAACACATTAAAGTAATATGTCAGTGATTAACTAGAATACAACATGAATTTCCATTACTTAAGTTAGACTAAGTTTGACTTGCACTGATAGGACCAGTGTTGTCAGTGTCTAAAGAAGCCTAGTCAGATCAAGGTTATTTTATACATAAAAGATCCAAGGTAAATGGTTAATAATGCTGGTTTAGATACTCAGAAAATTCAATTTTAATGGTGTGTGTGTGTGTGTGTGTGTGTGTGTAAATGTGTGAATGTGTGAATGTATTATACATTCAATATTATGATCTCTTTTGGTAAAAAAGATGGGATAAAGACAAATTGTTAACTCAATTGGTCATCTTTTCTGTGGTAAATGAAAGCATTAAAGCTGTTCTGTAATCAACTATAGCTGATTTACCCTAATTATGCAAAATTTATTCAAACAAATTACAGCTGCAAGAAAAGCTAGAAAATAATGTCTAGGACTAGGTAATTGTCATCCACTTAAAATCATTACTTTTATTTCTAGGGGAAAAGTAAAGCATACATTTAGGATAAGTAGCATAAAATGTGATGTGCACCCATATGACATTACCGAATAATGACAAGCACAGACTGCTGCTCCATGGCCTCCGCTGACTGTAGCTGAAAGCATTTTCTCTCTACCAGTTGTCTCTTTGATATAATTGCTTGTCAGTCTCCTTGAGGGACTGGTGATTATGTTCTTTACACTAGAGTGGACACTAGGGATGTGGATTTGTATCCTAGAGCCTGTAATGGCTATCTGCAATGATTTGCATACACATTTTTGAGTGAATAGTTCCTCACTTCCTCTATGATTCCTTTAGACTTTGTTTAATTCCTCCATTTTCCTCCAGCTTCTCTTCTGTTAGTCTGCATCTCTCTTAACTTCTGTCTTTCTCTAATTTCTTTTTTGAACCCTGCTTCTTGCTTCTGGTCAGTTATTTGTGGTACATTCTTTTTTTTTTTTTTCTAATTTCCCATTTATCTGCCTACTCTCCAGCTCTCTCACCATCCCCCCATGTCTGACAGGATCTTGCTCTCACCATCCCCCCCTCCTCTCTCTGACAG
>JADRCH010000004.1:16540176-16562917 GCA_019843965.1 Rhynchomys soricoides | reverse complement strand
TTCTTCTTCTTCTTCTTCTTCTTCTTCTTCTTCTTCTTCTTCTTCTTCTTCTTCTTCTTCTTCTTTTCTTCCTCCTCTTCCTCCTCCTCCTCCTCCTCTTCTTTTTCTCCTCCTTCTCTATCCTTCTCAGAATGTCTTCTTAGCTTCAGAGAAAGAAATAGTTGGAAGTTATTGTTATGTGGGAGGGAATAAAAATATAAGACAAATTGGGGGATCCAGTTTTCCATTTACAACATTAAAAGTTACAGTGGAGGTGTTAAGGGTGTTGCAGAGTACATGCATGTGTTAGTAGTGAAAGTGCAATCACTTTGTCACTAGGGCACTGGGCTTGGCTCTTGACTTTGCAATTTAATAGCTTGAATAAATTAAATTCAGTTGGCTTTTAGAAGTTTGACATGGGATGTCAGTAAGTATATTATCATTTGTATTTTTATATTGTTTTAAACATGTGAAGTAAATTATAAAATGATAAAAAAAATCAAGCTGGTGCATGCAGACAATGCTGGGCAGCATTTAACTGAGTAATTTCACTAGCCTTGTAGTATTTTATTGTTTTGATTTTTACTCTTTTACTGATTGATTTTTTTTTTCAGTTTTTCCTTTTTTGAGACAGGGATTTTCCCCTGTAATGCAGGCTGGTGTGGAACTCACTATATACCTCAGGCTGGACTGGAGCTCAGAGCGATCTTCGTGTTTTGGCCTCCTGAGTTTTGAGAAGCTTGAGTCACCACACAAGATGTTTTGCTTTGTACTTCTAAAGAGGTTTATCTTTTAGATTAGAAAAGGCACAAAGAATTACCTTTTTCAAGATGGTTGTTTATTTCCTTCTTAACGTCTTCTATCATCGTCATGAGATGTGATTTTAAATCTGACTCTTCCTTTTCTGCTGTGTTGGGGTATCCAGGGCTTGCTGTGGTTGGAGAGCTGGGTTCTGGTGATGCCAAGTAGCCTTGGTTACTGTTCCTTATATTCTTGCCCTTGCCTTTCGCCATCTGGCTATCTCTGGTGAGAGCTGGTCTTGCTCTCTCTGACTGTGGCTTGTCCCTCCTGCAAGCCTTTTCATCAATACTCCTTGGAGTCCAGCTCTCTCTGAGATGAATTTGGGTTTGGAGAGTCTGTGGTGCAGACAGAAACCAGAAGGATCCAGTCCCCAGCTGTTCCTTGGTTCCTGTATCCTGATGGCTCTGCGAGGGTCCCTCTTGATTGAGGGATTTGAACAGAAGTGGTGCTCAAAGGTGTGCTGGCAGTCCTGGGAGTCCAGCTCTCTCCTGGCACTGAGTACGGAGCCCTGTGTCATGGGATTAGCTCCCAGGCCTCAGACGGAATCCAGGAAGGCCACTCATCAGTCCTTGTGTCCTGAGGGTTCTGGGCAGGTCTCTCTGAGCAGAGGTGCTGGCCTTACCCCTGATCATAGACTTGTCCACACTCCTGGCAGGGTAGGTCTTTCCCTGTGCTACTTGGGTATAGAGCCGCATGGCAGAGACCACAGGTATAAATCTCGGTAGGCTCCTGTGCCAGGCAGTTCCTCTGTCCCATTGTCCTGCAGTTTTCAGGCGGGCCCTGCTGAGCAGTGGCGCCCCTTCTTACCACCACTCAAAGGCTTGTTGTCCACACTCCCTGGATGCTAGCTTTCTCCCTGAGCTATTTGGTTATGGAGCTCTGTGGCACAGAGTGGGGTCCCTGGCCGCAGAAGGAGCTTGAATAGATTTTATTCCCACTTAAAACATTCTTTCTAAAAGGGAGGGGAGCAGACATGAAATCCAGTTTAAAAAAAAATGGTTTATTCGAAAGTAGTAAAATTGCAGATTCTCAAAGTCATCTTTCCAGCTTTCTTGATGTCTTAGTGAACTGGTTAAGTAAGAGAGTCTTACCAACTGAGTTCCAGAAAAGAGACTAGAGCTGCCAGCAACTTGTGTAGAGTGCTCCACGGTTGCATCTTTCATGACTTATGACCTATGCAATGGTGGAATTTTCAGTATTGCATCTGTTTTCTTTAGTTATTCTCCAGCTGTTTTGAGATATCCCTGTTTCGGCTAGTAACCACTATCTATTTTCTATGAGCAACCCCAGTCACAACTCAGTGGTTCGCTAACATGGACTTTTGTGCCATCATTACTTTGGTACATTGCACACTCCTTGTTTGGGATAATAGATATCTGTTGTATCTCTCCAGGAAGAGTGTGCCTCACAGAGTTCCTCTGTAGAAGGATGAGAGGGACGTACCCTGGAAGGATGCCCACGTTTCAGGCCAGTGTCTACTGATGTTTTAAAGACAGATGCTCTATCAAAGCTTTCACACTGTTACCAAAGCCATAGCTTCAAAATGAGCATTAGGTCACTGAATAAACATCCAAACGGGTATGGAAAATGATTCAAATGTCTTGTTTTATAACATGATCTAGTAAGGCTTTTATAAGCTGTCCTCAAAGCCTGCCAACATATTTATTAATAACTGAAGCTCCCACATCCTTAATTTTTTTTCTGTCTTTGGAACATGTTACCTTTTTTTGACACCATTGGATCTGCATAGGTTATTTCCTATCTTTATTTTATTTTATTTGCTTTTTAAATTTTATTTAATCTTTTTTTACAGTCCAGATTTTATTCCCCTCTGAGTCTACCCTATGACTGTTGCACATCCCGTACTCCCCCACCCAGCCCCACAAGGATGTCCCCCACCCTACTTTCTACCTCACCCTTCTTATCACTGGCTATTTTTTCCAAAATAAACACATTACTGACTCAATATTTGAACAGTATTAATTTTAGTTAATCTTGATTTGACCTCTGATAAAATGTTTGAAAGTTATTTCAAGTGCCTTACAATATTTCACAACCCTTTTATTGTGTGGGTTTTCCTACATTGCAATGTTAGGTTTTAATTGTCCTTATAAAACACAGGTAAAATTTTAGCTGTTAATGCACCTATAAGAATTTCATAACATTTGTTGATGAAGAAAAACTTTAGATCATGCAATAAGCCTTATGATTTAATGTGTCCTAGACTAACTTTACAAACTATGGAAACCTGATTAAAAATCAATGAGTGGACGTTAATACATCAATTGATGTGGTCTCACATTCTTTTGTGCTATGTAAGCTTTTGAGTATTTAATACATGGTTTAAATACTAAATGCAAGCTGAGTTACAGTATTATTTGGTAATAACTAAGGACCTTTATCCTTTTCACTATTTACGAATAATTTGTATTTGATAAGGCTTAACATAAACAGAAGAAATATATGAATAACAATCATAGAATATGTGTTTATATTTTTGTTTTCTTACCCATAGTCACTATTATCTCCTAATATTGTACAAAATTTCATGTTATAGATTGTTTCTAAATATTCAGAAAAATAGTGAAGAAACACAGAAAACATTTTTCCGGTGCTAAAGAGTAAATGAACCCTAACCTTTCACTTGCTAGGCAACCTTTCTAACACTGAGTTAAATCCCCAACCTCTGAACATTTTCTTTGTAAAAGTATTAAAAACAAAACAAAAATAATATTCTATTTACCTTTAAAGAAATGACTATCTATTTTTATAACAGAGATAGTAACTATAGCAATTTCACACAAATTTGTAGTTTTTGGATTGAATCGTAATATAGTTCAAGAAATTTATATTCTTTTGCTAATTTCTTATTGTATCATGCCAGGAGTTTTTATTATAAAATCTTAGAAATCAATATTCACATGTATTTCATGTACACCTTGAAGTCTCTGCTCTGTCTTAGGTACTCTCAGTCCTTGAGGATGTGTCAGTGCTAAATGATCCCAAACTTCTTGCATTCTACATTATATTTTATGAAAGTATTTTCTTTTTGCAAATTCATTTTCCTAACATAAAAATAAAATTTATTTATATTTTATTATTATGTAATTTTGACATTTTAGAGATATATGCATGGTTTAAATAAGTTATGTGAAGCAATATCTATGCTGCCTTGTGCCAGGTAATTTTAAAAATAAACCTTTCTTAGCATTTTTTATTAACTTTACTAGTTGCAAAAGTGAAGCATGATGAACTTATTTAAATTTTCTGAAGTCATTTACAAAATAATTGATGGTGCTCAGAGTCAAGTCAGACTGCCTGATATCAGAATTGGTGTAGATATTCCCAGTCTGAGAATGCAATATAACACTGTATACATATGTACTAGTACTATTTTCATCAGCCAAAATTCCTGGGGCATAAAATCTCAGGAATACTTATGATATGAAGGAAGGACTTTCATACCTCACAGGTGGTAGAGATATATGTAGTTTCAGATGTTCAGTACAAGTATCCTGGAACATACTGCTTGAGTTCTGCAGTGAGTTATTGATTTTGAAATAAAATAGAATATCTGCTACACTAGTTTATCATTGATGTTATGGTCAGTCGTGGAATGATGTAGTTTCTAGACTCTGTGTAACAGCAGTGCAAGCTCTCTTCAGAGACCTCCACAAACTCAGAGCAGGTTTTCTGACTTTGTCAATGAAATAGTTTTCAGGATAAGCCAATGTGAAACAGAATTGGACATTATGAATAGAAATTTTTAAAACCCACATACTGAAGAACGGTAGTTCTTGGGGGGAAGGATGCTTATGAGAAGACTATGACATATCCAAGCTTGAGTGCTAATTTCTCAAGGGAGGGTCACACCTCGTTGTCTTTACAAGAGCCATATACAGCATTTTGGTAGGTTCTGACATTATCATTAAAGGTTTGTAAAGAATTTAAATCCAAGGACAATGTACCATACACTTCCTATGTTCCAATTTTGTAAGTCAATATCTGAAGTGCACACAGGGCTAACTCTTTTTGTGGATTTCAGGAATAAAAATTGTTATCTTGGTGTCTAATGTCTTTCTGCATTCTTAGCACCATAGCAAATATTTCTATCTTTTATTTCTTTATTGTTCTGTAGTAAAAAATGATAGTCTAGAGCCATATGTATTGTTGGTGAATTCTGCCAATCAGTTAAAGAATTGATAACAATTTTCTTCAACTTGCTTCTGGAGTACTGAAGAGGAGTGGGTACTTCCAAACTCATTATCTGAGCTGAGTTCAAAATTACTTTGACTCTAATGCCAGACAAAATTCCTATAAAGATATAAATATAGAAAATATTCATCTTATTGATATAGATTCAAAAATCCTCAAGAAAACCACAAAAAATCCAGCAGCATGCTAGGTATATACTATAAATTAGGATTTATATTAAAATTGTGAGGGAAATTCAGTACTTACTGATTCAACTAAGCAGGGCTCATATGTGTTCACAGAGACTGAAGCAGAAAGTTCAGAGTCTACAATGGTCTGTATCAAGTCCTCTTATGGCTGTTAGTTTGCTATTTCTTTGGGATTCCTAAAAGAGGGAGTGTGTGTCTCTGATCTTTTACCTGCTCTTGGGACTCTTTTCTCTTTATTGGGTTGTTGTGTCTAGTCTTGGTATGAGAGCCTTCCCTTTGTCTTACTGTATCTTGTTTTGTCATGTTTGACTGCTGTCTCTTGGATGCCTGATCTTTTCTGAATGAGAATGGATCTCAGAGGGAATGGAGGGAATAGGAGGATGGAAGGAGTACAGAGAGGGAACTCTAGTTAGGATGTGTGAGAGAAGGATCTATTTTCAATAAAAAAAGAAAGTCAATCAGTGCGTGATTTAGTCACTGTTCCATTGCTGTGAACAGATACAGTAACCAAAGCAATGATGACAAAGAACAACTTTTAATTGGGACCTTGCTTACAGTTTCAGGGACTCAGTGCATTATTGGCATGGTATCATGAAGCAAGGTAGCAGGCACTGTGATGTAGCAGAAGTAGCTAGAAGCTAACTCCTGATCTATAGGCAGAGAGAGAGAGAGAGAGAGAGAGAGAGAGAGAGAGAGAGAGAGAACCTTAGGCCTAACATGGGTTTTTGAAATCTCAAAGCCTACCCCCAATGACGCACTTCCTCCAAAAGGCTACACCTATTTCAACAGGGTTACACATTCTAACCCTTCTCAAATAGTGCCATTTTCTGATGACTGAGCACTTGAGCCTATGGGGTCCATTCCTATTCAAACCACACCTCAAGTACCCAGTGAAAAACAAATATTAGCTCAACTGATGCGGAAAGTTCATTTGCAAGCCAGTGTTATTTCATGATATAAGCAGAAAGAATTAGAAATGGATATTTACTTTGTAAACTCTGTAAATATCACTTACTTAAATCCCAAAGGTAACATTGTATACATTATACTTGGTGATAAAAGAATGAATTATCTTCCCCAACAGTAGGACAAAGTCTAGGATATACAGGAATAGCTAAGAAAGATAAAAAGATAAGTCACATTAAAAGTAGGAGAAAAAGGAAAGTAAAATTGTAGTCACAAGTGACATGGTTTTACATGGAGAAAAGCCAGAAAAAATCCCCAAAGAAAATTTATGTAATATACAAATTCAGCAAACTGTAGAATCTAGCTTAACCCTGAAATCAGTTTATTCCTAAGCAACAAGAAACAGCTAAAGGGACACTGGGGAAATAATTTCATTTGAAACCATGTCAAAGAAAATAAATATTTAGGAAAACATTTAAGATGCTACCAGACCTATATAGTGAGTTTTACAAATAAATAGTAAAAGAAATTAAAGGAGACACAAATAAATGAAAGAGGCTTTTGATTCATATACTAGAAGATTTGCTGTCATGATGCCAGCATTCATATGAGTGCTAAATGCTTTGATAGAACAAAGGCCTAACAAAATTCTAATCCTCTAATTTAGAAGGATGCTGAAAGAAAGAAACTTAGAAGAATAAGTTTATGAAGCTCACATTTTGAAATTTCAAAACTACTATATTATATTCCTAGTCATTAAAACAATATTGTACTAGTACAGAATGTGTGTGTGTGTGTGTGTGTGTGTGTGTGTGTGTGTGTAGATACAGAGAGAGACAGAGAGACAGGGATACACACGTACACACACACACACACACACACACACACACACACACACACACAGAGAGAGAGAGAGAGGTGAAAAAGCATCTATTTACCCCAGAAGAGGACAATTACAGACCAAAATGATCCTACTAAATTTTAGCTTGTTGATCCAATGAGTTTCATTGGTGTTACTTACAGAAATATGGGATAGGCGTTACATACAGAAATGACAGAGAGACAGCTGCATCACCAAAAAGCCACTCCAGCATGAATGGCAGTTAACAAAAGATGGAAACCTGGAGCATACTGGACAGTGGCAGGCAGCTGAACAGATTGTATGGCCTTTTCTAGACAACTTGGCTGATCTCAGCTTCTTCCAGCTCACTCAGTTTGTCTAAGATTTTTCTAGGAACCCCAGTTTATCTCTGAGTACATTTATACAATTTCTGCTGCTTATATATGCTTGGAGATGGAGGGAATCTATAGAATCTGGTCAGTTTCAGGAACCTCCTAATGTTATTTTGAGTTGTTTACATCCTAGGTTTTGCTAGATCCCCCTGCGGGATGGAATGTTTCTTTTCCTCCTATAATATTCTACTGTTTTGTGCCCTGTAAGCACCCCAAACCTTAATGCACATTCTCCTAAGATGAAAGATTTTAAACATGGTAGAAAATTATACACATCACAGTGAAAGTTAGAGCAATGAGAAAGGCAAAGAGCAAGTGAGCTCAGAAACAAAAGAATTGAGTATAGAAATCGGCTTAATCTTTGCTTTCTTTTTAGAAATATTATCATAAGCAAATGCATCTTTTGTCAGTTAATTTTTAACATGATGCTATGACCATTCAATAAATTGCTATTTCCATCTATTTCATAACAGAATCTTAAATATCACAACAAATTTATATGTAACAAACTATTTGTAACATATTATCAGGGTAGTTTCCAACATATCTATATATGTCCAAGTGAACATATACATATGCAGACACACATGTGAAATGAAAGTTCTAGTTCATTAGAAAATTGCTGGGGCACACAGGTGAAAGGGTGTCTTGCTCAAGCAAACATGTGAAAGGCTGTTTTTCTGAAGCAGACACAGGTGAGAGGATGTCTTGATATAGCAAATACATGAAAGGACCCTTGATGAAGGAGTGTAGGTATGATCCCACCCCATAGACAGTGGGGGATGAGTACTGAACTTTAGTTTGATTTGCTCCACCTCGCTAATCTTCTATAAAGACATGCATGTATTGGTTCGCCTTACATAGACAGCGTTGTTGAGCTCAACTTGTGGTAACGCTGCCATTGAGAGAAACTTGCCAAGAACTGCTCCTGAGATTCCTGTGGCAGCTTGCTACATCTTGGCCTCACCTCAGGCCAGTTGGTGAGCCTTGCAAGTTTTTTCAGAATTGAACTGCAGCTGGTTTGTGCCTGGTGTCTGTCTGCCGAGAGGACTGGACCGAAGCTTCTGGTTCGTGTGTGAAGTTTGCCTGCCTAAAGGACTGGTCTGCAGCTGCTGAATCATATTTGCTGTTTGCTACAGGACTGAACTGCTGCCAAAACCAAAACAAACCAAACAAACAAAAAACAAACAAACAAAAACCTTGCTTCTCCATATGGCAGAATCTCCCAGGTTTCCACACATTGGTGAAATTTATGCCTATTGTCCAAAAGTCTTAAAGCAACTGTATACACTAATTTGAACATCAGGAGAATTGATGAAGAGGCAGACTTGCCCACCAAAATGCAAAACAACATATTCTTAATATTTTATCATTGAACATTCAGTTTATTTTCTACTTAAAACAAAAATATAAACTTATTTATAAAAACCAAAGTTTCATAACCATAATCAGGATGTCCTGCTTTCCATAGTCTCTGCCAGTTTTTGTTGTTAATTATAATTTGAAATATTATTTATGATTATTGGTTGAAAAATACTTTCTGAAGGGACTAATGATTGTGAGTCTATTAATGTTTCTTTCTCTAGATAAAAAGGTTTAGTAATTAAGCATTTTATGTGCAAGCACCACTTTTAAAATTACTGCCTTAGAAATAAAAATAGAATGTATTTTCAGATGTCTTTAACTATACTTCGTTTACTTAACCTACTTATATTAATATCATTATTTTATCACACTTTTAATTAACATATATCTGGATTCAGTTTCCACTTAATTGGTCTTCCTTTTCCTTAAGTCAGTCTTTTATCTTACAGCAAGATGTTAACAATAGTTTCTTTCTTATCTCTTATTTAAGCCCTTTTCATTTCAATTTATTGATATAGTTGAAGAAGATTAAATTTCTTCGAATGTGACTTTCATATTTCCTTTCCTTGTTTTAAATTGTATCGTGAGCCCTTGTGTCCCTTATGGCCAAGTCCATGTTAAATTTTAGGGTTTCACACTTTTAACTAATTACAGTTTTACATGTTCAACTATTTTCCTGCTTGTCTTTGATTTGTTCCCACTCTATGACAGCCAGTTAAGCACCATACAGAGCTAGGAAGGAGAGACTTGAAAGAACTTGGTTTGCCTTTAGTTAGAAGTGCTGTAGGTACATTTGGGTTTTAAGACACATTGGAGCAATGAGAGGATCTCACACTCAGAAGTCAGACTCTACATTTGAAACAGAGAACTGACAAATGTTTATTACTATTCCCTGTAGATTCCAAGAGGGCACAATAAGGTTGGTTGTGAGTGCTAAGCTCATGAGAAGTATGTAGTTAGGTCAGTCTTCATCTAGGCCAGGAACATCATTAATTACAAAACAACAATCCAGTGGTTTCCATTGGGTGGTATGACTCTGTCCTTTTATCTGTTTCTTTCCCATCTTGATATATAACATTATCAATGTGTGAGAAATCAGCTTCATGTGAATAGTCTTTGAGGTCTTCTAGTGAAGACAGGTCATTATGGTCTTTTTTCATTTATTAACTATGACCTTATTCTAGCATTTCTGAAGCCAGAAAGAAAGATGATTTCGGACAGAGATTGGAGAATTGATACTATTAAAATAAAATGTATTCTAAATATATTCAGTATATACTTTTTAGATAACCTAGTTAGTAATTTAAGTATAAATGCTGCATTGAAATAAAAACGGTGTCCTAGTGAGTAGCATCTTTTTAAAGTCAGTATTCACTATTTTACATGTACATTGTACATTTAGAATGGCATTTCTTCAGGACACAACTGATTTTTTAAAATTTTCTCAAATCAAGGTAATTTTAAAATTCTTTCTCTAAGTTATCCATTTCTGTGTGTAATGAAACAGCAATATAAAATTGAATTGGAAAACTAATTTAGAGCCAAAGGAGATTGGGCTTTCAATTGGAAAGAAAAAATCAATTAATATCAAAACCACTTAGGAAACTGAAGGCTAATATTCTTTCCATTCTGATAGGGAAGACAGCAACAAACCAAGGCTGGACTTAAGATCTGCATGTGTTCACATTCTATTTTGAACATCCTATAGAAGGCCATCGTTGTAGTTATGTTTTTCCAAGTCAATTCTCAGCTAGCATGGTTGAATTAATCATCAGTTTCAGTAATGCACGTTATTTCCATCAACCTATGCCTCTTTCATTATTATATTTGTGTTTTCATATATTTGATAATTTTCTTTCCATTTTCATGATTTTGTCCAAATCACTTAATCATACATTCTCCATTAAAACTATGATCATTCTCCAAGCATATTTGGAAATTGTCTACATGGTGTTATTTTATAGTTTGCATTACCATTAGCTTATCATTTTAGAACCGCCAGTATTGCTATGTTAACTCTTCTGTGAGATTTCATGGCACCCATCTACTGCTTCCTCCATGCCCACCTCTTCAGGATAGGTATCCGGGTTTCCTACATTCCTTACCAGCAGAAGTAGCATATACAGACTGGAAATGTATTCCTTCATGGTCATGTCAATCATTGCTTTGAGATATATATCCAAAGAATATGAATAATTGATAATTAATTTTCCTAGCTGACAGATGAATTATTAAATCCATTTCATTCTTTCCAGATGAGCCAATGAGGCCTACTGTTTTCAGATCCTTTCCACCCACTATCTTATTTTAGTTGGTCTTGATATATTTTCAATTTTCAATTGAACTATTCTAGTTTTATGAGAGAAATAATATTTTCATTGTTTCATTTCATCTTCTGAATATGCCTTTTAATATATTTGGACTTTGGTAACACTAGTGAGTTAACATATATGAGAAAAAGGGAGATGATGGGTGGATAGATGGATTCTAAATGGAGTGAAAGATAGATAGAGGTAGACAGAGAGGATACTGGTCTCATTATTATTTATACTTGCCAACTCTGGGCATGTTTTTGCACTCCAAATATTCAGAAGCTAGAGGAAGGAGGATAGTGAACTTGAGGCCAGCTTGAAATGTTTAGGAAGTTCCAGACCAACCCGAACCACTTATACAGTTCCCAACAAAACAAGCCAATCTTCACTACCATCACCAGCACCATCATCATCAAAACCAACAAAACCCCAAAAAGATTTTATTCACTAAGATTTGTACCACATGATTTTGCTTGTTTTTTTTTTTTTCAGTAATTAAAAAATAATCTTGAATTCTGTCACAGACAAGTGTAGTTTGTTTCAAGAATATAAAGGTTTCATGCATACATGTTTGTGACATCTGTAATGTACAGCTTCATGCTGTAGAGGCCAGAGAACAACCATTGCAACACTTCACTGGTATTGAACAGATCATTTTACCTGTTGCTGCTAAGAAAGAAATTGGGAAAAGGAAAACCCATTCTTGTGGTCAAAATAAATTGAATCCCTGAAGTGTTCAATGAACTACTGTGTAAAAGGCAGCCAATAGAAAATGCCAGGCTAATCCTCCATTTCCCTCCTGTTGAATACACTAAAGCTGTTCTCAATATTTTCCCATTATATGCATGTCTTAATTTTCCATATTTTCAGTTTTAAACTAATACTCAAAATTCCATTTTAACCAGTGGAGTACTTTCTCAAGACAATTTATGTATAATTCTGATTAAAATATTTATGTGTGTCTGTGTCTGCATTAACATACAAACATGCAGTTGCATAATATATATGGAAGTAGTCCACTTTGACTGAACGAGGAGAGAGGCCAATCAGTTAATGAGTCCACTGCTGACTACTACTTGCTATGCACTCTCCTTAGAGAAAAACAAGAAAATTCCTAGGGATACCAACATCTGGACCAATGTTCTAAGTGTGACACATTTTTACATAGTGTAGAGAATAATAATTTACTTCAGTTTCAAGAGTTCTCCAGGACAACTTAGAGCCCAAAGCATCAAGTTAAATAAGGAGTGTAATGTAGCAGTTTTATTCATTTTTTCCCCCAAAACTGTGGAACTCCACACTAAACAATCTTCAGTTTATTCTAACAGAATGGACTTTATGTGCAGTTGAGCTGAGTGGTGTCCAAGTCAACCGCTCTTTGTAATTGTCAGTGATCAGAACCAGGCATTTTATTACAGTAAGAACGTACACAAAGTCCCATGTGCCCCATATGGATATTACCTTCAACTACTGTGCTAACAGTCAGCGCTGTGTGCCAGCGTTAAGGATGCATTTGTGCTTTCTCTGCTGAAGCTAAGACAGCCTGCTGCACTGTTACTCTCACTTTCTCTACATAAGATGTTCTTCTACATCTTTATTTACCTTTCCCCTTTGCATACAACTGTCTTTTAAATGTTCTCAAAATAGCTACTACAAAGCTGTGCCTTGGCTCACAACCCAAAACAGACACCCGAATCAGTTTTAGCCAAATTTATTTAACTACTTCATATCTGGATATTATGTTTGTGCATCAACTTCGGGCCTTGAACTTCCAAATATTTTATTTAAATGTGTGAGTTTTAATGGCTCTGCTAGCATTTTGAGTCATATTATACTAATTCATCAAATAGTCAAGTCATAAATTAAAAGTTCAGACTACAAATGCGTAGCAGATGCATCATTGCATAAATACCCTAGAACGATTTTTGCCTGGTTCAAACATCCCTCCTTACTCTGATAATTTTAATAGATATAGTAACATAAAAGTCTGACTCATCAAACCTCGCAGTGTTAATTCTTGCTATTTAAGCTATGTAATTTAAGCTATTCCTTACCTTAAATAATACAGTATGCCTGGCAAATGTGTCCAATCCTCACCCATGAAGCATTGTGACAAAGTACGCCAGTAGATGGCAGTAACGATTAGCAAAAACTAAAGTTAAATTTCCCCTAGGTTGTTGAGTAATAATTATATTATACTAAAAATTTCTCAATAATAGGAGATTACAAAGAATTTGCTTAACTACCATGAATCTTTATTCATTGGAAGATTAAACTGATTAGATCAACCTGATTGCAACAAGTTTGAATAATACTTTGAGGCGACTTTTCATATGCTGGATTAAAAGTTATACTTTTAGCATATTGCTACCGTTGTCTCTATTTTTTCAATTATACAATTCAAGTATCACTTGAAATTATTTTATAAAAACACTTCAATTGAAACAGCAAATTGACAAATGCACACAGATTTGTTAAAAGCAGAGCCATCCTAGTCTCTATATCTATTTAATGTTGCTGCAAACTGCTGAACTACCTTAAAAACACCTCGCTGACTTTGCGTTGTACTAGGAAGCTACTGAGGTCTTGCTTGTTCATTTATTTATTTTGGTTATTTGGTCAGACAATCATAGTGAGGAATGCCTGTAGATCTTATGTCTCACCCAAGACAGCAGTGCAGTTCATGTTATAAATCTTCAGTAGCATGTGTGGATAAATATAATTCCCAGAGATCAAATACTAAAGATTATAGAGATTATAATAAGTATTTTAAGAATCATAAACCTACTTTATATGGTTTGCCCATCAGTATTATTCATTTCAAAACTTGCTATGTTTTTATAATAGTCAAACAGAAATAATAAGAATTCTGATGACAGAGTTGGAACTGAATAGAGAAGAGCTGATCAGAAAGGCATCATGGTTTGCCTTTCTGTGATTGTGATTATTTTAATTGTAATAATCACAATTATTTTCTTAATTGTGATTATTTTTTGGTGCCTCTGTTTTTTCAGTGTACTTAAGACAACTGACTATATAGTAAATAACTGTTGCTATGTTTGATAGTTTTCCTTTCTTATTAAAGAGCAAACATGTGGAACCCCTGCACGAAAGGATGTCATGTACTAGACACAACCGACATAGTACATAGCTACAGAAAAGAATGGGAATATGAATTGAACAGCTCAAGCAATTCTTGCGAGTCTGTTGCTTAATGAGAATAAATTGAATTGAGCGAAGCACCAAGAGTATCCACTGGAGTAAATGAAGGCTCTAAATTCTGTAGAAAGCCACTGGAGTGTGTCACACAAGCATCCAAAGAAAACAGGTGGTGATTTCAGATTTCCCAGGTGAGGATTATAATCAGGTTGCAATTGTAGGTCTCTCTAGTGTGAGAGCAAATATGGATTGTTCTTCATAGTCACGCTCTGCTGATGTTCTGTTTGCGCAGACGCTGCCTTTTCAAGTCTCCTTTACAGGCAGATAAATTCATCCCTTTTCTAAGGACATTTGTAATTGTCACAGTCTTTGCTGTTTTCTTTAACTGGGATGAATCATCTGTTTAACTAAATAATAAGGAAACACTTGCGTTTCTTCCCTCTTCAACTGGCTGTAGCTCTCTGCCATGCTTTATGAAATGCCCCCTGCTAATCAAAGCCAACAGAGCATAATGGACTTTTGTGAAAGCTGAAATGTATTTATTCCCAAGAACAAAGCCTGCTAGCAGCCTGTGATTTAATCTTTGCTATTTGTTTTTCCTTATCAAGTGATTGACAGGAAGAGGCAGGCACAATCCATTTTTCTGATTAATACAGTGCCATGCACTTTGATTTCTTCCTCATGAAGGTTACAAAGACTCAGGAATACCATCAAAAATAAAGAAGAAGAAAATGTGTTTTGTTTTGTGGAGATATTTGGGTCCATGAGGTGTAGGGGAGGAAATGTGGAGTTTGGAGTCAGAGACTGGGAACAAGCTGCAACTATCCAGGTGGTTTGCCTGCGGCAGGTGCTTTCCTTCCAGAAATCATTCTAGGAACCACTTTTCCTCACCACCCTCCATACCAGGCTAATATTTTTGAATCAGTCTTCCTGTTGTAGTTGGCAGCATTTCCTGTTTGTTTTGGCGTTGAGGGAATACATACCTTACAATGTATGTCATCATTAATCTGTAATGTAATAAAACATGGTAATTTTTATGATTTTTCCATTTCATCATTGAAAAAGTGACCATCTCAGCTCTATGGAGCCTGTGGTAGGCATGGGCAGCGTATTTGAAGAGCTTGATGCATAAGAGAAGTTGATTCATTATTGTTCTCTTACCTGTTTTTTTTTTTTTGCTTTAGTAATCACTGCCAAACTTCTAAAAAGAATAAATCATTATAAGAAGGAATTGTCCTGTTTTTCCACAAATGAAAGCAAGTTTCCATGGATTTGCTGTGAGTTAATGTTTAAAATTGTACTTTTTTAAAAAAATATTTTCCAAGAATATGATGGTACAAAGAAATGTGCAAATAATGTATTGAAAAAATGACACAACATTGGGTGGGTAAGCAAGTCTCTGGGTAAAGATGATCAAAAACCATTGTACAGAATCCTCAAAGAATTAATAAAAATGAAAGAATATTTTTTGAGAGACGATAGGAGAATGTTTCAAAGAACGCTCTTCCTTTAACATGATACTTTGCTTATGATATATAAGCAATGCCAGTGATTTCAGCATTTCCATAGAAACTATTCCAATCACACAACTATCATTTGATCCATTTGGCATAAGTAGCGTGATAGGAGCTTAAACGGTTACTATGTCTCAGTGCACTTCAACAGCAAGCACAATAGTCTTTGAATCCTATTCATTATTCGATCTCTGCACTGAGACTGACCCTTATGGCTAAGCAATTTAACATTCTATATGCACTGTGATTGGCCTAAAATGAGAAGTGGCATATTTAATGTGGGTTTGACATGAGAGTAAAGGGCTAAAAGGTGCTTTCACAACTTGAAAATGCTTCACATTATCTGTGTATTAGCCTTCTTCAAGAGCAGGAGTTAGAGAAGGCTGTTGAAATGTACACATTGCTTGAGGTTGACGTTCGGAGCTTGGATTTCGCTTACTGTGGTATACTTGCAATATGAACTTATAAAGCTTTTCAACTTTTGCTCATGTCTCCCAACAATTAACCCATTGAATGGGGTGAGTGGATAAGGGTGATTTGGGTTATTTATGAATAAAATCTTCACCCTAGAAAAAAAGGACTGAGTTACATTATGAATTTTAAATAACATCAACTGCATATAGCGATAAGAAAATTTTAGATTAAAATTCTATTTTAATATGTAGAACTAGGTTCTGGAAATAATTTTAATCATGATATTAATGTCCTAACATTATAGTGGTAATCGACAAGTAGCAATTATTCCTGGTCAAACATATGTAGTTAGTAATAATAATTTTTTGTCTAAAGAGTGCTTGTTAAATATTCTTCTTAGTTCTTGGTAATTCTCAGTACAAACACAAGTTCACTTTTTTGGATTGATTATTTTAGGAAAATGTCTCAAAGCAATATATCTTATGATGAAAGGATAATTTATGCATTATCTTGAATGCATAAATTGCAAGACAAATACACAAACGGGAAAGAATGATGAGAGAGACAAAACAAGGAGAAAGGGCTGCTCCTCTAAGAAGGAACAGGAGTTGGGAAGGAAACGTAACAAACCAAATATGCAACAAGACAACATTTCATTCACACATTGTTCTGTGTTCTTATTGGTTTTCCAGCCCCACTTGTTTTTGTTTGTTTGCTTTTTCTATACTGCCTTGGTTTATCCATCGGTTGCTCCATTTGTAGTATTACCAGGTCTTTATATATCTATTTTGTAATTTTAATTGTTTAGAGAAAAACTGCTTAAACATGCTATTAAATCGTACCAGCAGTGCTATCTGGGAAGACTCAGGTTGGTTGTGAAGAGATAAATGCAAACTGTTTCTATGACTTTCAATTTTCTACCAATTTAAATACCCAGCAGCTCCTGTTTTTGAAATATGTTTTCTTCATGTGCTTTTGAGCTACAATCCTGCTTTGTAGCACTGGATGAACTACTGCAACTCTTTTTATTCTATTTTCTAAGGTTTCAGGTCACAGGTGGGCACAACAACCAACACTTTTCTGATTTTCATGCTTTCTTTCCCCTATCTGTCTGACTTGTGTTGTATTTGCACAGATTAACTTAAGGGATTGACTTGAAGAGACCTATAATTAACCTCTAAGATACACACTCAGCTGTGTGTGTGTGTGTGTGTGTGTGTATTGTATGCACATACATATACATCACCCGCACACTATAGAAAACCAGGAGGCACTGATGATAAGAATATAACTTAACACTTTTATATCTTATCAGAAAGTGTTTAAGTCAGGTCAAGAAAAGTAAGTATAATTTATTCACAATCCTGATACAGATTGTGATTAACCAGATGCAAAAAAAAAAAAAAAAATATTACACCTTAGGTTGGTTAGTACCTATGCAAAGTGAGAAAATTACAAGGAGATAGCTATGTCTGTTCCCAGGATGCAGTCATTGCACAGAGAGTACCTGGTTCTCAGAATGGCCTAAGAATCACATGTACTTTCATAGAAACCCAAAATTAGTGACAGTATTGGTTCTAATCATGCTTGAAATCAATCTTGGAATTCCCAGTTGTTTGTCAAAATACTTCTGTCCTTTATCTAGGACATGAATTTGTGGTTTTGCTGGTACATGCATAAAGTAGAAAATCTTGAAATGTACAAAGTTGCTCCAAATACTATATTTGGTCAATAGATTAAAATATGGAGAGATATGGTTAACAAAGAATGAATAAAATACAATATATGGGTACATATGTACATGTATATATACAATTTCATCCAACAACCATATACCCTTTTAAAGTGCTGTTTCCCACTCATGACTTCATCTATTGATGTTCTTGCTGTCTAGATGCTTTTACGAATCTACTACACTCAGGGGTTACCATTATGTAACGGTGTGATCAGGGTCTCTTACAGCCAACTGACAGCCCTCTCAAGAAAAAGACAACCTTGAACAGCTAATTGGACACTCAAAAATATTAGCAATGTGTAGTAAAGTACAACAGATCTCATCATGTCTCTCAACTGTTCAGTAGAAAGAGTTGGCTAGAGGAGACATAAACCTTATTTGCCTTCCATCACACACAGACATTTGTTATCAAGCCACGTGACCACCTCATCTCATGGTATTGCTGCTGTTGTATATTTCTTCACTCCTGATAGGATTCTTTTGTGATTTCAGCCCGGCTTAATGCTGCACTCTAGCATAATGTGACTAGTTCTGATGATCTCTGGACAAGCCCCACAGCCCTTGCCTTTCCTCTAGCCACATTGTCTTACTGAAGAGCTCTGGGTTTTTACCACAGTATTCATTTTTTAAAAGGAAGGTCAAATACTGTATGCTCTGGGAAGATAATAATCCACCTCCATGTCAAGCGTAATCTATTCCTACCTATATTAATTTATGACTCAGGCTTTTATTTTATGAGCTGCTGCTCATGATGTAGAGCCTTCTGCAAACTTACCAGCATAGCATTTCTATTTCTGTTGTTATTTTTTCCATGGGAAATCCTGCTCAACATAATCTTGTTTGCCTTTGAGTGGCCTGGAAAAATACTCTTGTCTACTAAATAGACTCAACTCACTCTTTCTCTCCTGTCTTCTCAGGAGCTTTAGCACCGTATGAACTCAGTTTACATGCTGGTCTACATCATCCAGTTCTGCTAAAGCCTCTCCTACCTCAAAAAGAGTAGCATGAATCAGCAAAGTCACTAAAACCCACTAACAGTGTCCTAGTCCCTTCTGAATAAGCCCTTAACCCTCAAGTGAACATGGTCCTTTGCATCCCAGTAAACTGGGCAACAATTACTTTTTCAGTAATGCTTGTCCTTCCTATATTGTCTTCTCATCTCTGATAATAATGGAAACCTTAGCCTGTAGTAGCTTAGTGTCCCTAGAGTCCCCTTTGATCTACTCCATCAAGGACTGATTTCACTCAAAATGATTTAGCCTGGGTAGCTAGTGTGTCTTTTTTATTGGTATTTTATTTATTTACATTTCAAATGTTATCCCCCTTCCTAGTTTTCCCTCTACAAACCTCCTATCTCCTCCCCTTCCCCCTGCCTCTATGAGGGTCCTCCTGCACCCGTCCACCCACTCCTGCCTCACTGCCCTAGCATTCTCCTACACTGGATCATGGTGCCTACATAGGACTAAGGGCCTCTCCTTCCACTGATGTCAGATAAGGCCATCCTTTGCTACATGTGCAGCTGGAGCCATGGGTCCCTCCATATACTGTACTTGTTGGTTGGTGGTTTAGTCCCTGGGAGCTTTGAGGAGTCTGGTTGGTTGATAATGATGTTCTTCCTATGAGGTTGCAAACCACTGCAGCCCCTTCAGTTCTTCCCCTAACTCCTCCATTGGGGACCCTGTGCTCAGTCTGATGGTTGGCTGCCTGCATCCTCATCTGTATTGGTCAGGCTCTGGCAGAGCCTCTCAGGGGTCAGCTGTACCAGGATCCTGTCAGCAAGCTCTTCTTGGCATTAGCAGTAGTGTTTTGGTATGAGGAAGGATAGACGTTATACTGATAAGGCTTTGGGTTTCATATTCAAGCTGGTCTCATTCACACCATGCCCTGACAGACTTTTCCATTGCTTATTGAAAACTTTTTCCCAGCTCCAAAGTTCAGTCCATGCGTTGAATATTCCCTGACTACCACAATTGCTTGGATCGGACCAATGTTAAGGACCTCATCTTCATGTTGCCTTGTGTAGTCCCACCAATTTAAGCTTATCCCTGACTAACTTTTCTTTATCCGTTGTAACAAATGTAAAATTTTCTCTCCAACAAAACATATTTCCTTCCATTTTAGAATTGGGACTTCTATAGGCTGATCTAATTCAGCAGTCCTTTCTGAAATCCAGTGTTATCTTAGCAGTTGGGTTATTTGTCTCACTGACTTTTACAAAATTTAAAGTCAACAAAGCATATTTTAAATGATCGTTGGGAGATATCATATCCCTCTATTCTATGAGGCTCTTAAATAGGACTGTAAGCTATATGTAAGTACAGGCTTCATGCCATAATGTCCATAAAATTATTATATTTTAGTGGATATATATGTCTGAGCATTCTCAGTTTTAATTTGGAAAAGCATCTCCAAAATAACCATCATCTCTAATAAATGTGCATCCTCAGAATCATTCTCCTCAGAACTTAAGGTGTAGAAGTTCACTGAAGTTCCGAACATGTGTAAGTTGTATGAAGCATCAACTTGTGTACATATTTCAATTCTCCAAACACTACAAAATGAGACACACAACCCATTGTTTGTCATTGCTTTAAGTGATCATCGATAAACAGAATCTCTAATCTTGATTTGATATATTATATCTCTATGGGCTGCCATTCTAATTTCTTAAGCCCTTGTGAAATCTCCCTGTTTGGAACTACATATTTGATGTTATTGCAAGTTCCAGACTGGATTCCTCTGAGGGTTTCCAATTCTGATTTAAAGATTCTCTCAACATCTGTTTTATGATCTCTAATCTAGTATATAATTTCTCAGTCTCTTCTTTCTCCAAGTCTGTCTTATTGTGATCTCTTCCAAAGAGGACATTCAAAACTGTAACCACTGGGAAATGAACAGTCATTTGTATGCCTGACAAGTGAAGCAAGATCATGTCCAATCCAGACTCAGTGTGTCATGGTGCTTCCCTCTATGCCGAATACAGGAAACAGTTTTCCTTTTGATTTCAAAACTTCTTTCTAAGGACTTTATTTTCTTAGATTTAAATTAAATATTTCTTGTAGTGCTTTTGCTGCATTAGCCCACCCCAGCTGTTTAGCTAGCTCAGGACTTCTGGCTTGACCTTTTGTAAGCCCTGGCCAGGCCTCTCCAACCTATATGCTTCTGTGATACTTTAGGCCTTCATCCCCCGACATCTACCAGTAGTCTCTGGCCCAAGTGCCCTGCAATGCTTGGTTGAGCCAGTATCTCTCACCAGGCAATAGGCTGGGGACTCAGTAGACCTAGACTAGGCTGCCATTTTTTTCCCATGGGCTTCAGCACAAGCTGAATGTTCTGCCAAACATGGTGCTGGTTTGGCTTTCCAGAGTATCATGCAGCTCTTAGGAGAATGACTTTGCATCTGCAGGAGTGCAAAGCCTTCCCAGAGCAGTAGTCCAGCTGGTCCCATGCAGTGGTAGTTTCAAAGCTGTGTTTTGGGGGAGGGATGGCTTCTCTATTTGGTGACTTGTCTCAGATTAGTTTGGTTCTATGCTCGATATAAGGTGCACCAAAATGTTGTACAACCAATTTAAGCTTATCTCTGACTAGTTTACAAATAAATGGGACTCTTAATATGGTTATTTTATTTGGCTTTGACAATTACTGGGGGTAACCCCTAATCTACATTTCTACTTGCTGGTTTGTCTACCTCCCCAGCAGTGTACCTTAGATACTTGCTGTTTCTTCTGGCCATGTGCTCATGGTCCAACGCCCTTCATGGTGGCTTCCTCATCTCCCTCATTCCTCTTCTCTTCCTCCTGTCTCTCCTCCCTTTTCTCTACCCCCACCCAGGTAACTTAAAACCCATCTACCTCTAATCCCTCCAGTAATTGGCTGTAGCCAATTTTTTTAACCAATAGTTTTAAATCAAAGAGCAAGGTGTCCACAACAAAAGTTAGTAAATGTGAGAACTCATTTGTAGGCCAAGACAGTTTCCCAGAATTTAGCATAGCAACAGACCAAACCTCAACAGCCATGGTATAGATTCTTCCTGGTTTTCTATTAAATGCCAGACTCAAATGATGTATTTTTTCTTACTTTTATTTTGTATTCTTTTTCCAAATTGTTGGATACTTCTCATGAGTTCCAAATTTTCATGTCCCATTAAAATATTCTTTTCATAGATATAACTTGCCGTCTCTTTCCTGTGCTCCTTAGCATTAGGAGATGGCAAGCTGGCACCTTTACCAGGTTCTCTCTTTTATTACATGTATCTGAAAAAAACTTCAGAAGTTATTGTGATGGATCCTAGTCACAGCTCTCTTTACCATTGTAAACCCTTTCTTACTCAATCAAGTTGTCAATGGGCAGCCATCTCAGCCACAGTGGCATGTTTATTGCAAAAAATCAGCAGCATAGGACTTTTGGGGTAATCATCTTGTACTCCTGTACATAAGTGCTACTCTCAAGCACTGCCTAATTCGCTCTTTTCTTCTTTTGTAATTCTTTGTTATTGGTTATTTTATTTATTTACATCTCAAATGTTATTCCCCTTCCTGGTCTCCACTCTGCAAACTCCCCATTCCTCTTCCAGTTTGCCTCTAAAAGGGGGCTCCCCCACCCACCCACCCACTGTGCCTCACTCACCCCTCTAGTATCCCTTACAATGGGGCATCACGCTTCCACAGGACCGGGGCCGCCCTCCTTTCAAATGTTCTAATGGGTCTCTGATCTTAACTGGTAGCCTCTACTTGCCCAGCAGTCAGGCTACCTCTGATTGTTACAGTGAATACAGATGTTACTGTTTAAAGGAACGTGAGGGCCAAAAGGAAATACGGAGGAAAATCAATTAGGTTTGCAACTACTTAAAGGAAAGCCAAGCTGATAGTTATACAAGATGAGCTGACCGGATAAGACAGGGTATGGCTCTAAGATGAGCTG
>JADRCH010000004.1:16438376-16540166 GCA_019843965.1 Rhynchomys soricoides | reverse complement strand
ATGGCTCTAAGATGAGCTGACCGGATAAGACAGGGTATGGCTCTAAGGAAAACAAAGTCAATCCAGTCAGACTCTTGTCTGCCACCCACAAAACTGGTGATATATCTCCTTTCTTGATTATGAACAAGAATGGCTTCTGAAAGGACCACCTGTTCCAAATTGGAGATTATCCCAGACCACCCTGTAAGCAAGTATCTAAATACTAAATATCCTTAATATCCTAAATATCCTTATATTTTAAAACTATAAGTTGAAATTTTACTACTTGGAAAACAAAAACAAAAACGAAGCAACAACAACAATAACAAAAGCAGCAGTAAAAGTCTCTGCTTCCCTCCCCTCCCCTCCCCTCCCCTTCCCTTCCCTTTCTTTTCCTCCCCTCCAGTCCCCTCCTCTCCCCTCCCCTTCCCTCCCCTTCCCTTCCTTTCCCTTGTTTTCCTCCATCCCCCCCACCTCCCTCCGTCCTTCCTTTCCTCCTTCCCTCCTTTCTCCCCTTTCTTTCTTTGATTTTTGTCCTAACATCGATCACTAACTTAGTTCCAGAGCATCTTACAGCCCGCCTGCCTCACTGCTTTTTAGAGTGCTGCACTGTAACAGCAAACTATTTGTCAGACTGGTGCAAAGACGCTGTTCTGGAGTTTATCACACATTGTATGTCTTGTATAGAGCCTCAGCATTGGCAGCAGCAGCAGCAGTCATAACAGCAACAACAGCAACAGCAGCAATTACTAATGGTTTTTGAGATGATGCTGACTGTGTGGGTCTGGAGGAACATCATGAGCTCCTGGACAGCAGGGCTGTGATCATGGCTGTGACTTGCTGAAGCTGCATTATTCCCATTGTGAGGTAAAGAGTTACAAAGGGTGGAGGGGGGGAAACAAACCACGTGCTTATCACACTGAGGCTCAGACCTGGAAGTGTTTCACATTACTTTTGTGATTGTATATTGTCACTGAATTAATGGATGGTAAATTTGGGTAGAAAATCAGCAATCTGTGATGTACATAGATTAAAAGAGCATGGACATAAAAGGCCATCTCTATGTGAAAATAAAAATGAAGAGAAAACTGTATGTCACACATTAAATTATTTGTAATAAAAATATAAAGCAAGTAAAACAATTAACTAGTTTCTCTGTTCTTGTAATTAATTAAAATATTCAGTTATCTTACAAATAAGCACAAATTTACTCCAGAAAATACATATGGTTTGTTTTGGAAAATTAAATTCTTTTCATGAGTTGGTTATAAAACAATTACTTACTAGCTTTTAAGTAATTGAGATAATTACTAAGAAATTTGAACAATTCTGTCATGAGCAAAATGCTTGGTTAAATACTGAATTGTAGCTTATTCTACAGATGTATGTTGGTTAAAAGGCTAAAACTAAAATATTTTGATTATAGCTCTTTGTGTTAGAAAAAAGCATGTTTATCTTCTTACTCATTTTTCAAAGCTTATGTCTGACACTTTAGAAGCCTTAGAAATGTGATATTTTATCATATAATAAAATGGAGATGTTTCTTAAAGTTTATAGTATAAAACATGTGAGTTATTTTTATATAGTAATTCATTTAATCATTGAAAAGAATCTACTACTACATTACACTTTCATTTAAAAAAGAATAATATTGTTAAATCCTGTGACAATGAGAGAACAGCTCACAGACACATGCACATGGACATGGACATGCTGCATGTGTTTGGATACATACTTGCACATACAATGAAGAACACACAGGAAAAAAAATGGCTGTTTGAAATAAAATATGTTTTCCTATACTCTTTCCTGTGAAAATAAGGTGTGGCCACCAGATATGAGCAAAATTTTGTTCAACATAATTCCTAACTCTGCTGTTCCATCTGTGCTAGAATGAGGATGATTGTTGAAATAATATCGATTAGTATTAGAATGAGGATGATTGTTGAAATAATATCGATTAGTATATATATCGGAGGTGGGAGACTGGCGTCTTTGAGAATAATACCTTGAAAGTCAAATTAAGTTTCTAATGTGTAAATCATCAAATTCTGTTTCCTGTTCCCTATTTTCTCAGCTCAAAGAGAGAGGGCATACTGGCCCTCATTTTAAGACTACATCTACAAACTGGCACTTTCAGGCCATATCTACCTAGCTGTAAATAAAGTTGTATTGGATGCCAATTGTATGCAATGTCTTATTATTATCTATGGTTTATTTCAAACAACTATATTTTATAACTTTTTCCTTTAGTTCCTCAAAGTTATATAGCTAGAAGAGATGCCTTGTTCAAGACAGATTAAAATGGGACACAAAGTCTGGAAAGCTAGCTCAGTCATTAGCAACACTTGCTGCTCTTTCAGAGCACCCAAGTTTGGTTTCCAGTATCCATGTCATGCTTATAACTCTAGCTCCAGAAGATTCAGTACCCTCTTCCTGCCTCCACTGGCACCCTCACACATGTGTATATACATGTACTTAGTCAAACACCTATAAATAAACATTAAATAATCTCAAATATTGTAACATGGAAAATAAAGTTTATTAAGACCGATCCACTTCATATATATTTGGGAGACACCCACAGGATGATTTCCAGCTTATAGGGCATTTTCCAAACCTGTGGAAGGATCTAGAGAAGTGAAGATATAAAGAAAAGAACTTTAATTTTCCAAAGACAATAAAATACGGAAGAGGAAAGAACAGGCAGATAAATAATAGTAAAGCTTATTATTGTGCATTGAAGGTTTAAGAGGCTCAAAGCCATGTTCAATCATTGTCACAGATTAATAGGATGCCAAGATATTGTAAATATGTGTCTCAGTTTTTTAGGTGCATGGTGACGGCAGAAGCTTCCCTGAATTTTCTCCTTAGTTATCTTCAACTTCATCTTTTGAGATTGCATATGCTGGCATTCTACGATGTCATCTTTGAATATCTTTCACCAAAAAATATTTACTATATGAATTGTTGTTCATATGAAATGCCAGACTTATACTATGGGAAAGGCCGCATGCCAAGATCATATTTCTGTACGGTAAAAGGATTTCAATCATTGTTTCACAGACTCTCCTGTCCAATTGCAGGGTGTTGATGATAAGCATCTGACCCAGTTCAGACAATGAGGAAAGAGGGGAGGAATATGAAGGATCTATGGGAAGCATCAATCAATCTATATATAGTAGATTATAGTCATCTCCAAACGATGTTAATCTGATAGTCAAAATATAATCCTAATTGGAAATAGAATCATTGAGGATATAATTAACGAAGATGTTCTTGGTAATGTGCTCTTGGATTTATAAAGGGTCATAAAAGCAATAACTATTGTCTTCATAAGGAGAGGAGACTGCACACAGAGACAGAGGTAAGATCTCAGAAAGACTATAAATGAAGCAGGCAGAGAAAAAGACAAGACTTTAACAGAGAGGCAAATGGTAGAGTGAAAAAAAAAAACCTGAAACAAATGGCTGAAGAGTTTCTAAGAGCTACATTAGGCTGTTGAGGGACCTTAGGTACTTGGTGTATATACCTAATACCTTTTGTTAAAAAGCTATGAAATCATTTATGTTTGTGTATAATAAATATTTTCATAGCTTTTTAAACACCGAAAATCAAACTTGAAATATAGTATTCACATTAATTGGGGTTCTATCCTCCTACAGAGATTAAGAAGTAAGAGTGCTATCCTCCTTAATGATCACATTTTGAAAGATGGCTCCCAGGTTGTTTGAAGAGATAGTCTTGAGACTATGAAGTTTTGTTAAAATTTTGTGTTTCATATAAGTAGTAAAGAAGAGTCTGCCAGAACCTGACAAATACAGGGGCAGATGCTCGCAGCCAACCATTGGACTTAGCATGTCGTCCACAATGGAGGAGTTAGAGAAAGGACTGAAGGTGCTTAAAGGGTTTGCAGCCCCATAGGAAGAACAACATCAGCCAACCAGACGCCCCAGAGCTCCCAGGGACTAAACCACCAACCAAGGAGTACACATGCAGGGACCCATGGCTCCAACTGCATATGTAGCAGAGGATGGCCTTGTCAAGCATCAATGGGAAGAGAGGTCCTTGGTGAGGGATCAATTCCCAAGTGTGGGGGAATGCCAGAGCAGTGAGGTTTCAGTGGTAGGGTAGGAGGGGGAGCATTCTCATAGAAGCAAGGGGAGAGGGGATAGGAGAGGGGAGTTTGGAGGGGAAACCAGGAAAGGAGATAATATTTGAACTGTAAATAGATAAAATACCCCCCACCCCCCAAATAAAAAAATACATGTTTTCTAAAGTAAATGTGGTAAAATAAAAACAGGTTGGGGGATCAGTGTGACAAGGACATCCAGGATTTCTAAGGTCATCCAGGGTGGCAAAGAGACTGGGTTAGAGACAACAAACATGCCTGTCCAAACTTGAATGAGGACGATGGAGACCTGAAGGTAGACTTGGTAAATGTATAATGTCAGACAGCGTATGGGTGTGATGCGGACAATAAAGAAGGTCTTGTGCCAGCAGAAGTTATGGATACAGGAAAGGCTTTCAATGGGAGAAAGGCTTGTCTGCTTACAATCAAAGCAAAACTCTCTTAGAAAAGAAGGATTAATGAGAAAAAACAAAATATTTATAAACATTAATTTTGATTTCTGGCCATCTCACCTATAAGAAAATCATTTCTGCAATTTTAAACCATCTGGTTTGTGGTGATTTGTTATGACAATATCACAACACAAATATGAATTGATTTATAGCTTTAAAATAAAAAATTCAGCCAGTAAAATTATTTATCAGCATTACTTACTTAATCAGCTTCAGACAGTAACAAATTCTGTCTTCACTGACAGGATTTTGGGACAGAACACTCTTACTAACAAAGACCATCTTAAACTAATGCTCTGCCTTGCTTAGTCTCTAGGCACAGCGCATGCATATATTTTATGGGGTTAACACCACTTTCTAGTTAGTTCAAATCTGAAACTTTCCCTAATTTCATACAGTCACACTGTGCCCTTCAGCAATGTGTCACTTTGAGCTACCTGAAAACCTTGAAGAAATTTGGAATGCCACTAGATTCCTTGAGATGTTTATTGCACAGTGATTCATTGGCAGCCTTTGCGTCTGACTACATACCCCGTAAAAGATATAGGGTTCTACTAACAGACCATTAGCATCCACCAAGCCAGAAGGTAAGAATGCTGTCAGATAACATCTGAAAACCTATCACAGAGATTTTTCCACTATACTAACCTACTTATTGAATTTTTTCTTCTTTACTTTGTTTTGAACTATAAAAGGTTATAAACTCTTACCATATGAGAAGATATTACTTGGTGTCATCTATATAAGTGTTCCCCATCGATAGCCATGTGTATGTAGTCTCGAATTAAAGTATCATTTATTCACTTTAAAGTAGGTGCTGTGTTTTTGTGTCCACATAGTAAGGGTAAAACACATAATGAATTAGTGTCAATATTATCACAATTACAAAAACAAGTAGGAATCTTAATTTTTATAAAATAAATTACCACAGTATATGAATTATATAATTTACTTTATACTTATAGTAACTAGAAAAATTAAAAAATTAAAGGGGTAATTGCCATAACTATTGGTAAGTAAAATAAACCAAGTAAATATTTAGTCTCAAAGTGACCTACACACACACACACACACACATTCATTTGCTATTTTATACATCGATATTGAATAAAATGTCAGTGTTCAATGCTTTATTTGAATTGGTATTTTTTCTGACAATTATGATGAGAGTTTAACAGTTCATAGACATAACTACAATCAAGAAAGGAATATCTTAGAAGAGAAAGCAGAAAAACAAATTCAAAGAACTGCAGATGTGAAGGTACTGTGAACTACTGTCTTCTGGACATGATATGGGTGGTTTTGCATTTTTGAACACACAGCAAGAGTGGATGTCTACAAAACAACTTCACAAGACTTGGTCTATTAGCATTTCATCAAGAGTGAGTGAAGACTTCACGAAGTCCTATTGCTCTCTTGGAGTTAGCTCTTGGATATTGGCCCTGTTCACTCATGCAAATCTAGGCAATGCCAGTTAATTACAGTGGAGCCACAAACAAACCAAGAAAAAAAGGAAATGCAAGTAGGAAAGGTTGTTTTAAAGGGGAATTTAGTTGAAGAGGACGAGGATAAGAGAGGACAGTAGGCAAATGGGATCACACATATACGATACCTAATATATTGCGTGTGTGTGCGCGCGCGTGTGTGTGTGTGTGTGTGTGTGTGTGTGTGTGTGTGTGTGTGTTTAGGAAAGGCTAACACAAAAGAAAACAAAAATTCATTCAAAGCCAGGCATGGCGGTTCAAGTCTTTAATCCCAGCACTCAAGAGACAGATGTAGGAGGAGCTCTCTGAGTTTGACGACAGTCTGTCTACTAAATAAGCACCTGGGCAGTGAGGTCTACATAGAGAGACCCTGTCTCAAAAATATTCAAACATGTTTAATCTTTATATTTCAATAATGAATGTGTATCATAGTTAAGATATAATTTTTAATATTTTAGATTTTGGTAATGCATTATATTCAAGTGCGAGATGACATAGATCATTTCTAGGCATTTATCTAAACATAGGTATAAGACTTATGGCCAGGGATATTTTTATTTTCTGATGAGATTTGGGACTTCTCAAAATATATTTGTGTAACTAGTTTTATACAACAGAATTAATTAAAAGTGAAGCTTAGGCATAAATACAAAATTAAAGCCAGAGGGAAGCACAGATCACTGAGCATCTTGCTATCATAAGAGTAGTTGGCTTTTCATTTTCTAAATTTTCTAAATTTATTATAGATATAATTAATAAGAAAATAAAAGTTGAGTTACATTTGTGTATGTAAATGTTAATACCTACTTGATAAAAACCCAACAGACACATAACAAGCAAGACAGAGCTAGGAGAAAACATCTATTTGATCAAAGATTGGTATTTGTTACACAAACACATACACAAACACTCACACATATACACAAAGACTCTTAAATATGCACACATGCACACACAAAGACTACAAATGTATGATAAAATAAAATGTCAAAGTACTGAGTTAAATGAGGAAAATTATTTGAGCTAAACCTTACAGAAGGAGATACACAAAATGCCAAGAAGTACATGAGAATGCTTCCTGAATCTTTAATCATTATCAACTATAAATCATGACTATCATATAATGTCAGCTTTTTCCTACCACAGTAAAATTCATAAGATAGATAGAGCTAAGTGTTGGTGAGATGATTGTCTCTTTGGTCTTTTACCTGAACAATGCAAAGAATTTAATAGGGATATAAAATGTAGCTCCTTTGGGAAAATGTTCTGTCAATTTTTATATTATTGTTTATATACCAGAAATTCTTCTCTTTGATGTTTCTCAATGTAAATGAAAACAGAGCTTTAAAAGATATTATATGCCTTCTGCAGCCGGGGACCTCAGTCGGTGCCACCAGGCTCTATAGCCAAATAGTGCCAGGAGAAAGCTAGCCTCCCAGGAGTATGGACAAACTTGGAAGCAGAGGTAAGACAAACATCACTGCACAGCAGGACCCTTCCAGAACCCTCAGGACACAGGGTCCTACGGAGAAGTCTGGGACAGGAGCCTTCCAATTTCTATCTGTGGCCGGGGACCTCAGTTTGTGCCACGTGGCTCCATACCAAAATAGCGCAGGGAAAGAGCTATCCTCCCAAGAATGCAGACAAGCCTCTGAGAGGAGGTAAGGCCAGCACCTTTGCTCAGAGAGACCTGCCCAGAACCCTCAGGACACAGGGACTGAGGAGTGGCCTTATGGTTTTCTTCTGAGGTGGGAAGCTGATCCTGTAACACAGGGGTCCATACTAAAATAGTGCCAGGAGAGAGCTGGTCTCCCAGGAGTGCTGACACACCTTCCAGCACAGGAAGGTGTTCAAATTCCTTAATCAAGAGGGACTATCACAGAGCCATCAGGACACAGGAACCAAGGAACGGGGGAGGGGTTTTGGGGGGTGGGTGGGAAGAATCCTTCTGGTTTCTGTCTGCACCACAGAGCTGACCCTGTACCACAGCTCTCCAAAAACAAATTCCTCTCAAGGAGAGCTGGTCTCCAAGGAGTACTGAAACAAAGGCTTGCAGGAGGGACAAGCCACAGTCAGAGAGAGCAAGACCAGCTAAAACCAGAGATAACCAGATGGCAAAAGGCAAGGGCAAGAACGTAAGGAACAGAAAACAAGGCAACTTGGCATCATCAGAACCCAGTTCTCCCACTACAGCAAGCCCTGAATTCCTAACTTACCAGAAAAGGAAAACTCAGATTTAAAATCACTTCTCATGATGAGGATAGAAGACTTTAAGAAGGAAATAAATAACTCCCTTAAAGAAATACAAGAGAACACAGGTAAACAGTTAGAAGTCCTTAAAGAGGAAATACAGGAAAACACAATCAAACAGGCAAAGGAAATGAACAAAACCATACAAGATATAAAAATGGAAATAGAAAAAATAAAGAAATCACAAAGCTAGACAACCCTGGAGATAGAACCCTAGGAAAGAGATCAGGAGTCATAGATGCAAGCATCACCAACAGAATACAAGAGATAGAAGAGAGAATCTCAGGTACAGAGGATACCATAGGAAACATTGACACAACAGTAAAAGAAAATGCAAAATGCAAAAAGCCCCTAACCCAAAACATTCAGGAAAACCAGGACACAATGAAAAGACCAAACCTAAGGATAATAGGTATAGAAGAGAGTGAAGATTCCCAACTTAAAGGGCCAGTAAATATCTTCTACAAAATTATAGAAGAAAACTTCCCTAATCTAAAGAAAGAGATGAACATAAACATTCAAGAAACCTATGGAACGCCAAATAGATTGGACCAGAAAAGAAATTCCTCCTGTCATACAATAGTCAAAACACCAAATGCACAAAACAAGGAAAGAATATTAAAAGCAGTAAAGGAAAAAGGTCAAGTAACATATAAAGGCATACCTCTCAGACATATACCAGGCTTATCACCAGAGACTATGATAGCTAGGAGATCCTGAGCCGATCTCATACAGACCCTAAAAGAACACAACTGCCAGCCCAGGATGCTGTACCCAGCAAAACTCTCAATTACCATAGATGGTGAAACCAAGATATTCCATGACAAAACTAAAGTTACACAATATCTTTCCACAAACCTAGCCCTACAAAGGATAACAGATGGAAAACACCAACACAAGGAGGAAAACTACACCCTAGAAAAAGCAAGAAAGTAATCTTTCAACAAAACCAAAAGAAGATAGCCACACAAACATAAAAATAATATCAAAAATAACAGGAAGCAACAATAACTATTTCTTAATATCTCTTAATATCAATTGACTCAATTCCCCAGTAAAAAGACATAGTATAACGGACTGGATACATAAACAGGACCCAGCCTTTGGCTGCGTACAGGAAACACACCTCAGTGTTAAAGATCAATCCTACCTCAGAGTAAAGGGCTGGAAAACTATTTTCCAGGCAAATGGCCCCAAGAAACAGGCAGGAATAGCCATTTTAATATTGGATAAAGTCAACTTTCAACCAAAAGTCATCAAAAAATATAAGGAAAGATACTTCATCCTCATCAAAGGAAAAATCTACCAAGAAGAACTCTTAATCCTGAACATCTATGCTCTAAATCCAAGGACACCTACAACCATAAAAGAAACATTACTAAAGCTCAAAGCACACATTGCACCTCACACAATAATAGTGGGAGACTTCAGCACTCCACTGTCATCAATGGACAGATCTTGGAAACACAAACTAAACAGAGACACAGTGAAACTAACAGAAGTTATGGATCAAATAGATTTAACAGATTTCTATAGAACATTTCATCCTAAATCAAAAGGATATACCTTCTTCTCAGCACTTCATGGTACCTTCTCCAAAATTGACCATGTAATAGGTCACAAAACTAATCTCAACAGATATAAGAAGACTGGAATTATCCCATGCTTCCTATCAGATCACTATAGATTAAGGATGGTCTTCAATGGCAACAAAAACAACACAAAACCCACATACACAAGGAAGGTGAACAACACTCTACTCAATAATAACTTGGTCAAGGAAGAAATAAAGAAAGAAATTAAAGACTTCCTAGAATTTAATGACAATGAAAGTACAACATACCCAAACCTAAGGGACACAATGAAAGCAGTGTTAAGAGGAAAACTCATAGCTCTGAGTACCTCCAAAAATAAATTGGAGAGAACATACACTAGCAACTTAACAGCACACCTGAAAGCTCTAGAACAAAAAGAGCTAATACACCCAAGAGGAGTAGAAGGCAAAAAACAATCCAACTCAGGGCTGAAATCAACCAAGCAGAAACAAAAAGAACTATACAAAGAATTAACGAAACCAGGAGCTGGTTCTTTGAGAAAATCAACAAGATAGATAAACCCTTGGCCAGACTAACCATAGGGCACAGAGAAAGTATACAAATTAACAAAATCAGAAAAGGGAGTTATAACAAAAGAATCTGAGAAAATTCAAAAAATCATCAGATCCTACTACAAAAACCTATACTCAACAAAATTGGAAAATCTGGATGGAATGGACAATTTTCTATACAGCTACCAAATACCAAAGTTAAGTCATGATCAGATAAATCGTCTAAACAGTCCCATAACCCCTAAAGAACTAGAAGCAGTCATTAAAAGTCTCCCAGCAAAAAAAAGGCCAGGACCAGATGGGTTCAGTGCAGAATTCTGAGACCTTCCAGAAAGACCTAATACCAATACTCTTCAAAATATTCTACAACATAGAAACAGAAGGAACACTACCCAATTCATTCTATGAAGCCACAGTTACACTGACACCAAAACCTCACAAAGGACCAACAAAGAAAGAAAACTTCAGACCAATTTCCTTTATGAATATCGATGCAAAAGTACTCAATAAAATTCTCGCAAATCGAATCCAAGAACACATCAAAACGACCAGTCATCACAATCAAGTAGGCTTCATCCCTGGGATGCAGGGATGGTTCAATACCTCCAAATTCATCAATGTAATCCACTATATAAATAAACTCAAAGAAATAGCTACATCATCATTTCATTAGATGCTGAAAAAGCATTTGACAAAATTCAGCATCCCTACATGATAAAAGTCTTGGAAAGATCAAGAATCCGAGGCCCATACCTAAACATAGAAAAACAATATACAGAAAATCAGTAGCCAACATCAAACTAAATGGAGAGAAACTTGAAGCATTCCCACTAAAATCACAGACTAGACAAGGCTATCCACTCTCTCCCTATCTATTCAATATAGTACTTAAAGTTCTATCTAGAGCAATTAGACAACAAAAAGAGATTAAAAGGATACAAATTGGAAAGGAAGAAATCTAATATAACTATTTGTAGATGATATGATCATATACTTATGTGACCCGAAGAACTCCACCAGAGTTCTGCTACAGCTGATAAACAACTTTAGCAAAGTGACCTGATATAAGATTAACTCAAACAAATCAGTAGCCTTCCTATACTCTAAGGACAAATAGGCTGAGAAAGAAATTAGGGAAATGACACCCTTCACAATGGTCACAAAACAATATAAAGTATCTTAGTGTGACTCTAACCAAACAAGTGAAAGATCTGTATGACAAGAACTTCAAGTATCTGAAGAAAGAAATCGAAGAAGCCTCAGAAGATGGAAAGATCTCATATGCTCATGGAATGGCAGGATTAACATAGTAAAAATGTCCATCTTGCCGAAAGCAATCTACAGATTCAATGCAATCTCCATCAAAATTCCAACTCAATTCTTCATAGACATAGAGCAATTCTCAAATTCATATGGAATAGCAAAAAGCTCAAGATAGCAAAAACTATTCTCAACAATAAAAGAACTTCTGGGAGAATCAGCATCCCTGATCTTAAGCTGTACTACAGAGCAGTAGTGATAAAAACTGCATGGTATTGGTACAGTGACACATTGGTAGATCAAGGGAATAGAATTGAAGACCCAGAAATGAAACCACATACCTATGTTCACTTGATCTTTGACAAAGGATCTAAAACCATCCAGTGGAAAAATAGACAGTGTTTTCAAGAAATGGTGCTGGTTCAATTAGCGGTCAACATGTAGAAGAATGCAAATTGATCCATTCCTATCTCCCTGTACAAAGCTCAAGTCCAAGTGGATCAAGGACTTCCACATAACACCAGACACACTGAATCTAATAGAAGAGAAAGTGGAGAAAACTCTTGAACTCCTGGGCACAGGGGAAAAGTTCCTGAACAGAACACCAATGGCTTATGTCCTAAAATCAAGAGTTGACAAATGGGACCTCATAAAATTGCAAAGCTTCTGTAAGGCAAAGGACACTGCCAACAGGACAAAATGGCCACCAACAATTTGGGAAAAGATCTTTACCAATCCTACGTCTGATAGAGGGCTAATATCCAATATATACAAAGATCTCAAGAAGTTAGACTCCAGAGAACCAAATAACCCTATCAAAAATAGGGAAGAGAGCTAAACAGAGAATGATCAACTGAGGAAACTCAAGTGGCTGAGAAGCACCTAAAGAAATGTTCAACATCCTTAGTCATCAGGGTAATGAAAATCAAAATAGCCTTGAGATTCCACCTCACATCAGTCAGAATGGCTAAGATCAAAAACTCAGGTGACAGCAGATGCTGGAGAGGATGTGGAAAAATAGGACCTCTCTTCCATTGCTAGTGGGACTGCAATCTGGTACAACCACTCTGGAAATCAGTTTTGTGGAATCTTAGAAAACTGGACATAATATTACCTGAGGATCCAGCATATACCCAGAAGATGCTCCAACATGCAATAAGGACACATGCTCCACTATGTTCATAGCAGACATATTTATAATAGCCAGAAGCTGGAAACAACCCAGATATCCCTTAACATAGGAATGGATACTGAAAATGTGGTACATTTACACAATGGAATATGATTCAGTTATTAAATCTATGACTTCATGAAATTCACAGGCAAATGGATGGAACTTGAAAATATCACTCTGAACGAGGTAACTAAGTCACAAAAGAAAAAACACAGTATATACTCACTGATAAGCTGATATTAGCCCAAAAGTTCAGAATACCCATGATTCAATTCACAGCAACTGTTGGACTTAGTGTGAGGTCCCAGATGGTGGAGTTGGAGAAGGGACTGAAGGAGCTGAGGGAGTTTGCAGCCTCATGGGAGGGAGCAACAGTGTCAACTGGTCAGGCGCCCAGGTGCTCCCAGAGACTGGATCACCAACCAAAGAATGCATATGGAAGGACCCATGGGTAGCCTCATATGTGGCAAAGGAGGGTCTTGTTGGCCATCAGTGGGAGGAGAGGCTCTTGTGTTTGAGATTGTTAGATGCCCTAGTATAGGGAAATGCCAGGGAGGGAAGATGACAGGAGTGGGTGGGTGGGTGGGGAAATACCCTCATAGAGGCAGAGGGAAGGGGAATAGGATAGGGGGTTTCATAAGGGAAGACCCAGAAAGGGGAAAACATTTGAAATGTAAATAAAGTATCAAAAATAAAAATAAAGAAAAAAAGAAAAAAAAATGAAAGCATGGGATTGAGACATCACTACGCTAATGAATTTTCTGGCGTGTTGGGAGTTTCTATTGTATTTTATAACTGGAAAAGAAATTGTATAATCTATTTGAGAACAGAAAAAATGCCAATGACTGTCACAGAATGAGAGAAGTCCTTGAGTAAAGAAATACAGTGCAATATATTGCAAGGTGATATTGAGGTTCCCTATCACCTTGAGATGCTTGTAATCATAGTTTTGTTCCATCCATAGTCAGCTATTCAAGTGCAGATGTGGAACAGACCAAGGGTTGACTCTAACAGAGCATGACAGCTCATTGATGAAATACAAAGAAGGCAGAATCAACTGACTGAGGCTATTTGTAAGGGATAAAATAGTAAAACTTTTACTTTGTTGTAAAAGTAGGTAGAATATATCTTTGTAAGCTTAATGTTGAATTAAATATGGATGTTAAAGAGATGGAATATTAGGCATATAACTCTTAGACTGGAAACCTTAGAGACAATAAGATAAGAGTTTAGGATTTTGTGTCAAGGTATAATATCCTCAAAGAGCGACATGGTGGTGGTGCTTAGCCTCCAATTGAAACCTTGAATACAACCATTATCTGGAGCTGAGCTATGTAATACTGTGGTCACTCCTCATGGCACTACTGAGGGTGGAAGTGTGATTAATTTAAATTAAAATATGCTACAAACTGAACATATGTGTTGTATGAAGAGGTATAAAATGTGTGATAAATACTTATGTGTTTACTGCATACTGAAAAGATCATATTTTTGATAAAATAGGCCAAATTAAATAGTGTTAAAATTAAAACAGAAAAAAAGACTATAATTTCATGTTTTTTCTTTTTGCTCACTTCAAATTCATGATGTGGTTCCAGGTGTCCCATGTTCTCTGTATTTTCAGACAGCAGTGATCTACCTCAGGTTTATCCCATTTGCAACACCATAGGTAGCATTGTTCTCTGAACAGAAAGAAGACTGCTGTTGTGGATGAATCATGTTGTGATGCTCTCGTGGTAATGGATGCTTAATGCTTGGACTTATCTATTGGATCTTGCAGAGTGGTATTTCAAAGTTACCATGATTATTTAATTTATTGTTAGAAATACTTCTATAAAAACATTCTCATAGATCCAGGGGGAGAAGGATGGAATAGGAAGTTTGTGGAAGGGAAACTGGGAAGGGGGATAACATGAAATATAAATAAATAAAATAACCAATAAAAATAATATTATATGAAATATTCTAATGATGTGTATTCAGATGAGTAAAATAATGTGAAAATAAACCATGTCTCAATAACAGCAATAGGTAAGCAACTCTGATGCATGGATCATGTATAAATCAATATAATGTATAACATTATTCAAAAATAATTTTATTGTAATCTTGCTAATAGATACACATCTTTCCACTGTGAACTACTTTTAAATTGTCTTAAATAATGTGTACTTTTAAAATAACTTTTAAAATAAGATATTTAGTAAGGAAATTTTCAATAGAGGAAGAAGATTCTTCTCAGTCTCACTTGTGAAGTGCACAGACTTCAGGATGTCAAAGAGGACACACGCACAGTGCATGGATAAGAAGATGGGGGGCTCACTCTAAAACAGAGCTTTGTGCCTCATATATGTTGATCATGAAATCATAAAAGCATGTCATAGTAGAGTAGCACAAATGGAGAAAGGAAACAAGCAGAATTAAAAACAGTTTGGCATGTGCAACCAATATGAATGTTCAGGCTTGGGGACTCATGTGGGGATAACTAAATTATATAATGATAAAGTGAAGAACAAAAGAACAACACAGATGACCTAGTATTGAGCTCAAGAATACTGGAGTTTTATGTTGACAATAACTGTGAAAATGGTATAGGATTTTTATTCCTTTTTAAAAAATTGCTTAGGCTCAACCATGAACAGAACAAGGATAATACCAATGAATAAGTCAAAGTGAATGAGAAAGCCCATGAGACCTCAACTCTACACAAAGAACCATATGTAACTGAGCAAAACTGGGAACAGGAGAAGTGGTTCCCCAGGGAGAAGCATACATATTGGTTGCATGTGCCGAACAGTCAGCCCTGAAAACATATATGCGAGTAACACTGTATAGATTGAATAGGTTATACTTAGGAATATGCACTACACATATTTATACAAATATACATAACAAGTGCAATAACAATTGATGGAAAAAGAGGTGGTGAATTTGAAAGAGCATGGGGAGGGTTATTTAGGAGGACTTAGAAGGAAGACACGTAAAAGGGAACTGTTATAATCTCAAAACAAAAACCACAATAGCAATAAAAAAGTTCTAAGAATGATGAGTTTCTTACCTAGGTGTTAATTTTCACTTGTGCGAATGTATACTAGAAAAATCGGAATGTTAGAGAATCTCTATTAATTTTCATTAAGAATGTTATTTCGTGGTGTTCTTGACCCCTCTGGGTCACTCATTCCTTCCTCTCACTCTTTCACAGGACTCTCTGAGCTCTGTCTGTCTTTTGGCTGTGGGTCTCTTCATCGGTTTCCATCAGCTGTTGAATGAAGCCTCTCAGAAGACAGTAATGCTAGGCTCCTGTCTGTAAACATAGCAGAGAGTATCATTAATAGTGTCAGTGGTTGGCTCTCTTTCACGGGGTGAGTCTCAACAAGACTTACAAAGTAACTAACTTTTACCCAGGGGCCTCACAGAGACTGAACCACCTACCAAGGAGCATTCAAGGGCTGGACATACGCCCCTTACATATATGTAGTAGATGTGAAGCTTATTCTTCATGTAGGTTCCCTTATAATTGGAGTTGGGGTCGTCTTTAGTTCTGTTTCCTGCCTTTGGATCCCTTTCCCATAGCTGGGCTGCCTTGCCCGGCCTCTGGGAAAGAGGATGCACCTAGTCCTGCTGTGACTTGATGTTCCAGGGTGGGATGGTACCCTTGGGGGGAGATACACTTGGGGGGGTGTTCTCTGAGGATAAGGAAATGAGAGGATGGAGGAGGTGGTGTGAGGATGAAAATGGGAGTAGAGAAGGAAGGGGGCTGCGATTAGTTTGTAAAATGATTAATATTAAAAAATGAATTATAGTTCAAATCTTAGCTCGTATCTATGTACATATGTATGATTAGAACATTGTTATATTTTAATAAGGCATAGTCTTGCTAAAAACTAAAAGGAAAATAAAGACTGTTATCTCCCTTCTGAAAACCTACTCATTATTTGACTCTGGGCCATTACAGTTGTTTTATTCTCCTTTGCCTAAATGCTTTACCCCAACCTACACCACTGATCAATTCCCCATTGGATTCTGCAGGTCACTGATCTGAAGGAAAATGTCCATTAAGCTGTCCCAGCTACAGCATCTGCAATGTCATTCCTACTTCTTGTTCCCTCTCCTAATCCAATTTTAATTGTCTTGTTTACATCTAGGTAGCAGAGATAATATCTTTTCTCTCATATATATGGGCTATGTATACCAACATATGCAATAACTTATTGCTTCCATAAATAGTTATCAAAATACAATTAATTTTAAGATTATTTGCATTTCTTGTTTTACTGAGAGACATAACCTTATTTAAATTCTATTTGCCTGTTCTAAGTGAAATATGGTGGGTTGAGCGGCAGTTAGATAGTTTATTGTAAGAAAACCATTATTTTTGAAATTGGGATATATGTAAAATCAAATCCATATTATGTTTTTATCATTTCATAAAAATACATAAGACCAATTATGATGATCAAAAGGTAAAACCAGCTCTTATATTACTCAACACACCTTATGTATATGTTAATAATTTTATGCTCATTTTATAAACTTATATTAATTAACATTGTTCCTTAAGGTTAAATACTAGAGTCTCCTTACATCTGTTTTCTTTCATAAAGATATAGAACATTGATTACAATTTTGCACTAATATGTAAGTGTTGAGGATATGGCTTAGTTGATAAAACACTTACTTATAGGCTTAGTTGATAGAACATTTACTTACACTAACGTAATTGTTGGAAGCCACACAGATAAGGAATCCCTAGAAGTTACAGGGTCACCTAGACTGTCATATGCAATGTTGAAAAGCACATCTTACATCAAATAGGGAGGACAGTGTAGACTAAGATCCTAGATTTGTTTTCATATCCACCTGCAGGCTGTGCTACATTCAGGTTTGCACACAACCACACACACACACACACACACACACACACACACACAGTATACAAATATCATGTATATACAGTTAGAATAATATACATAATCATAGGAAGCTTTGATATAAAAATGAAAATGTTATGTGCTAGTTAATATTGCTCATTTTCTCTTAAACTTTCAGTACATAATATTAACCAGGGAGGAAGAATATTAAAGTGATATTATTTATATATAAGAATATTTAAATTATATTATTCTGTTGTGTAGTCATTCCTTTGAGATTAAAAATTTCCATCTTAGAAGGAAGCTCATTAAGACATAGGATGTTTCCATGAGTTCCAGGACAACCAGGGCTATACAGAGAAACCCTGTCTCAAAATACCAAAAAAAAAAAAAAAAAAAAAAGATATAGGATGTTCTAAACTCTAGAACTTTAGAATCTAAACTTAAATATCCAAAAGGAGGTGAAACAGTCTATCTTGTCTGGGAGCCCATTAATTTCTAGAAGCAAGCAATGCAAAGGTTTAAGAAACTACCTGAAACTGAGCAGATTCACTAGGCCCCATCCTTTCCAAGTACACAAAAGCAGTAGTGACAGCTGAGATACACTCTCAATGCAGCTGAGCTGCCTACATGAAAGTCAGGCTAGCAGAGCTGCCTGGAAGAATCAGAGATAGCATTTACTGCCTAGCAGAAGCATAGGCTCTCAAGCTTCTCCTGGAAGAGACTCACAACTGAGATACTTGGAAATAACACTCTAACCTTTTGAGTTATGTGCTGGCTGTGCAGTATATTCCAGGTGTTCATGAACTATCATTCATGTTGGAGTAAGCTTTTGCTTATGAAGATATATTTGAGTCACTTCTGGTACTATACATAATCCCTTGCCCATAATTCCTGTAAATATCCCCAACAAAACTCATTGTTTCCCTATGTTGAGCTTTGATGGTGATCTGTCTGAGGTGAATAGAAGTTTGTTCAGATCTCCCCAAGAATAGTGCTACACAGCAATGACAAGTAGGCTGGAGACCCTCTTAGACATGTTTCTTCTCGCACATACAGTATTAAAATATTAAAGCTGTGTTTCAATAGATTCCTTCTAAAACAATGTGGTTTTCACATAGATAAAGACATTGTACCATAGAGAAGAAGGGTAGAACTCTAAAAGTTTCATTTTATTTTGATTTCTAAGATTCACATTTTACTTCCACAGAGGCAAAGCTTGCAAAATTGGCTTATAGCTAGTAACCAGGTGTTCTCTATTCAGGTTTTTGTTTCTGCCAAAAGACAGTTAGGAGCAGTTAGAGAAACGATGTGATATATGCTGTCAATTTTAGCATTCTTTTACTCTGAAGATATATGTGTAGTACATAAGAAACCAAATGCTCTAATTTTTGTCATATTTTTGTAGTTTAATAGCAAAACCAGCTCTAACTTAAATTCTTAATTCTCAGCTACTCTTAAGTTACCATTATAGAATCTGGAAGTATTTTTGTGGGATATAGTAACACTTCTTCCCACAACTCTATTATTAGAAACAATAATTTAAATTTCAGCTTTTGGAAGTCTAACCTTCAATTCCACGGGCTTTACATTTGTAGTAGAATTAGCAACTGGCATGTCACAAAAAATATTTTTTCCTGCAACACTGCGTTATTAAATAATGCGTTTCTATGTATGAGATTCAACTCTTGATAACGTTGCTGTCTTAGTTTTTGCCTAATCATTCATCGCATTTATGTATAATTAACAATTATCCACAATCTTTGTTCTATAAATTTTGGGAGGAATGTTACCATAGTCTATTTCATCGGACTCACCATTTGACCTTTATTCTCAAGCAATTTTCATCTGCACAACAGGGCTTAGGAGGTGGAATGCAATTATCTTCTCTACAAGAAAGAGGAGCCCATCAAAGAAGATGAATTTTGTAAAAAACATTTCTTCCACCAAGCAGTGAAGCCTCCAAGTGATAGTCACTTCTGTTGATATTGTACTTTTTAATACGTACACAATAACATCGATGACCAGCAATCATTGAAGTACATGGACCTGCTAAACATTAAAGACTTAAATCAACTGTACTTCTAAACTAGCAACACTTCTGCTGATATTAATGATGAAACCAAGAAAATGACATATCCCTGAAGGAATGCTGCAGCCGAGTGAAGAAGTCGTGTTAGTTTAGAGCCATCACTGACCTTGACAGTGACAAGTTCCATGGGAATCTGTTATTGTTGTTGTTGTTGTTTGATATTTTATTTACATTTCAAATATTTTCCCCTTTGGAAACTCCCTATCCCATCCCCCCTCCCCTTGCCTCTATGAGGGTATTTTCCCATCCACCCATCCACTCTCATCTTCCCTCCTTGGCATTCCCCTATACTGGGGGAACTAAGATTATCAGGCCCAAGGGCCTCTCCACCTACTGATGGCCAACAAGGCCCTCCTCTGCCACATATATGGCCAGCACCATGAGTCCCTCCATGTATATTCTTTGGTTGGTGGTCCAGTCTCTGGGAGCACTGGGAGGTCAGGCCAGTTGACACTTTATTTTACCTACAATCCTTCTTGACCTAATACATGCAACTTTATTTAACAAGGTAGCTTTAATGAGAAGACTGTCATATTACAATAGCATGATTTTGAATCCTGTGTGGAATCTTGCTTTGTACAGGTGACCAGACTATTCAATTTGGATATATCAATGTGAAATCGAAAGTAGCATGTGTAAAACTGAATTATTTACACTCTCTATTCCTGTGTATAGTTCTGCTTATGAAAAATTTCTCTACAAGGGACAAAAACATTATTTATGGCACATGATTTTGAGTCACTATTCGCCTATCTTATCCACATTCTTCATAGATACTTATTCATAAGCCTATCCATTATCTCATGCTGGTACCATATTAGTAGGTACAGCAACTGCTTACAAAACAAACAGAATACTGCAGAATTCAGAAAGATTAGTCACAATTGTTTTCTAAAAAAAATAAACATAACACAACAAAACAAAAACAAAGCAAAACCCCCCAAAAGCAAACAAACAAAAAACGAAAACTAAAACTAAAACAAAACCCAAATGGTTCTGACGTATACTAGGAGAACTAAGACAACCATTTTGTAGGCTCTTGTGGGCTACTTATTCCCTTGTAAAAAGATTTAATTTTAGTAAAAGTATAATTAGTAGATTAATCCATCAGCTGTATTTCTTTACCTTTGCTAGTCCTCAATAACCACACAGAGAAACCAAGATTTATTTCAGGCTGCACCTCCATATCTTGGGTAGTTATCGATTATATTAATCCTCTAAACTAATCTTGCTAACTCCCAGCCAAGATCCCATGATACTGCATATTATTATTGATCTGGCTCTTTGGGCTTCAGATATTTTTTCCCATGCTGTCTTCGCAAACATTCTTCTCCTCCTGACCTATCTGAAACTCTCTCTGTCTCTCTCTGTTTCTGTCTCTGTCTGTCTTTGTCTCTCTCAGCCTATCTGAATCCTCCCGCCCCCCATTCTCCCTCCCAGCTGGTGGAAGTTTCTACCCTATTCTCTTTTCTGCCAAGTCATTATTGAGTGATCAATATTTATTGACAAGGCAGAGAATAAATTGTAAGAGTTGTTTACACAATTTGAGACAGGAGATTCTTAATTCAAGCATTATAATGCCATGTCCAGATTGAAACAAAATATGAAGGTAGAGAAATCAGCATTTTAGTAACACAAGGCTAACCTTTAAACAGTATACACAAACATTATGCCTGCATTCCTTAGTTTTTATTTTTATATATTGAGCAGAAAATAAAACACACATGCACAAATGTGAACCATATGTGGTCCATATGTCAAATACCACAGATACACAAGAATTCATTGGAGGATGAAACAATAAATCTAGGAACATTTTATATTCATATATTCACCAACTATGAGATTCCCTATGCTCTAAGCATTGTGCTAATGATAGGGATGTGAAAATTTAATATGAATATAAATATAATTCTGTCATTATAGAAATTATTCTCCACTTGGACTACAAGACTAACCAAAGAGAATCAAAACATCATGAGATTTCAAGCTATAGCATAGCCTTTGAATAAAATCACAGTGGAGAAGCATAATGATATAAACTCTACATTGTAGAAGTTGAAAGCAACAGTGTGGAAAGAGCAGGTAAGATAATACTTGAAAGGAAGATAGAGTCACAAAAGGAATAAGGAGCAATTTGAGTAAAATAGAAACGATGCCAAAAGCCATTTCTATAGATATGAAATTGGCATTCTAGAAAGAAAGTAGGAAATCTTTAAAAAATGTGAGTTGGTGCTTGACAGTTGTATGCAGTCATGTATGCGTGCATATGTGCACACATGTGCGTACGTGCATGCATGTGTGTGTGTGTGTACTTGTGTTTGGGACTTTAGAAGAGGAAAACTGTAGTCTACATGCATGTCAGCTGTAGTCCAATGCATAGTTTGCTGAAGCTGCTGTGACAATAACAGAAAGAAAAACTCTCACCCTTATTTCTTATTTCTCCTTATTGTCATTATTGACAATGCAGTCAAGATACCAAAGATGAAGGTTGTGACAAGATGGATTCCTTCCTGAGAGCGTGCTCCTTTGCTTGACGGTGGCCATGGTCTTGCTGTGCTTTCATATTGTTTTCCTCCCATAGATATCTGTCTTGTCATCCCTTATGTAGATATTGTGATTACAGAAGTATAGAACACCACTGCATATGACCTCCTGTTATGCTAATTACTATTCTAATGTCCACCTCTTCACATTTGGGAGTTATACAGAGGTTGGATTTGTACTGTAGAAGGACCAATTAGCTCAAACAGTATATCTTGTGTATATAAATGAGACTGCATATGTTTATGTGGGTTCTATTTTGTAAGCCCTATTTTGTGAGTATCTAAAATTGAATCCACACAATGATAGCATCAGTACCCATGGTTTAATTTTTTGGTTGTGTGCATACATTTTAAATAGACTTTTCTTTTAGAGAAATTATTCACAATTATTACTTTTGGTTTTTACACTATACTTTTTCTCTCAACTTCTTCTCAGCCTACATATAAACACACAGACTCACACATAAACACACACACATACACACACACTTATGTATCTTGACAATTACTTTTAAAATGAAATAACATAGAAATACAGGATCTAAGCATTAAAGAACAAGATTCAAATGGATTATTTTATACTCAGATAGAGACCTAACTATATTAAACAGTCCATTCATTACCTGTGTATCAATATGTCACAGTTAACTTTTATACTGTAATATTAATCTTCATAATTAAAGAAATTTTGAAAAATACAAGTATATAAAGATCACTTTGGATTTTATGCTATGTATTAAGAAAAGGAGATTTTTTCCTTGGATAGATATAAATAAGTATATAAATTAACACCTTACATGTAACAGAGGACTAAGCATTTGATACATCATTTCAACTGTGACAATTATCTGTTGTAAGGTCCAGAGGAGAAAAGGGAAAGATGGTGGCTTGGTTTGGGGGCTTGATGGGGATGGGTAGAGATGCCTCACTGTGATCTTCCACATGTATAATGCACTGTGCCTTACTGGCATCAGATCTAGTTGAAACGTGTCCAGAGAAGTTCAAGGGATGGTAATGAATTAGTTAGTGAAAGGATTTTGATGAAATATGGCATGATGTAGCCTATGACAGCTTCTGTGAAATAGCTGACGTCAAACTGGAGGCCATAAACTAATACACAAAGCCAGTCAAGGCACCCGGGTTTTCTGCTACATCAAGTTTCAAGACAAGAGACTCTGAGAGTGAGAGCGTTCATCAAGACCTGGGATTTGTGAGGAGAATAAAGTATAATGAAAGAGAAATAAGGTCATGAGGGTATTTATAAAGAAGTAATAATAAAAATGGGCTATGGGATTTCTAGCAGAAAAAGAAAATTGAGGCAAGATGGATTGGGAATTAACTTTCCAATCTCTCCACATCTATTGTAGTTTTCTGCCAAGATTTTCTGAAATTATATTTGTTGAAGGATTGGTTCTGGGCCTCTAGATTCTTTTTCCAGACTTTCCCAAGACTTACTTGTCTTTTTCTCACTGACATAACACAGATTTCGTTTTATTGTACTTGATTGGAATATGATTCAACCTATGCCTGTGCTTTCAGCCTGTTTTCAAACTAGTCTCCACAGGGACACACACGTGCGCGCGCACACACACACACACACACACACACACACACACACACGTACACATGTACACATTTAGAGAAATCTTTAGTTGTGTAAATGGAGTTTTAGGAAAAATCATCTGAGATCAGGGGATGTCTTAGTTAGGGTTTCTATTGCTGCACAAAACATGACCAAGAAGAAAGTTGGAGAGGAAAGGGTTTACTCAGTTTTCACTTCCACATTGCTGTTCATCACAAAATGAAGTCAGGACAGGAACTCACACAGGGTAGAAACCTGGAGGTGGAACTGATGCAGAGGCCATAGAGGTGTGCTGCTTACTGGCTTGCTTTCCCTGACTTGCTCAGCTGGCTTTCTTATAGAACCCAGGACTACCAGCCCAGGGATGCCACCACACACAATGGGTCCTCCCATTCTTGATCACTAATTGAGAAAATGCTTACAGCTGGATCTCATGGAGGCATTTCCTCAAGGGAGGCTCCTTTCTCTGTTATAACCCCAGTTTGTGTCAAGTCACACAAAACCAGCCAGTACAGGGTCCCAAAAGATCATAAGTCTTGGTTCCTGTGGTGGTAACTTCTTTTTCTGACTACCAAAATAAAACCTCTTAAAAAGAAGATAAGGAAGGGTTTATTTTGGCTGTAGTTCAAAGAAATATGGTACATTGTGGCAGGAAAGATGTTGAGGTAGGAATAGAAGATGATTGGCTCCACTTCACCCAGTTCTGAAGCAAAGGGTGATGGATTCTTGTCCCCAGATGATCAGTTTATTTGCTCCTTTCTATACAATTAAGAAGATGTCATATAATGATAGGAGAGGGTAGAATTCTATTTAAGTTCTCCACTGATTAGAGGAACAGATAAAATCGATATATCTTTTTTGGGTTCATCTTTGGGTTAAGCACTAAATTTTAAATTCAAGTAAAGGAAGAAATGGAGTGGCAGATATACTGCACAACACACACATATACACACACACATACACACACACACACACACACACACACATACATTGCTCATACTACAAGACATACATAACAAAGCACAGGTACCATGCTTTAGTATGCTTTTGGTTACCTTATAGGCCCAAGTAAGAAGTCAATGCACTGAAAAAGAACATTTCTCAGAGTTTTTTATAATTTTAGGTGATATTAAAGAAAGAGAATGCAATAGAAATGTAAAAGATTACTATGATCATGATATATTCACAATAAATCTCTTAAATTTTATAGGAATATTTGTCTTAACTTTTCTATTTTATTTTTAAGATTGTAATCAAAATTAAAGAATTTCTTAAACTTTTAAAGATGACATACCTAAAATTACCACTGAAATTTGGATATATTTACCTCATTTAAGCATTTCCATTTAAAAAAATCACCCTAGTCATCTGTTCCTTGACAACATATACATATACAAATATATACCTACCCTAAGACAATATGAATAAAAATGAATCCTTCTTTTTCTTTATGTGGAGCTACCCTCTTGTTATGTTTGGTGTACATAAATTTGATGTTTCTTGCTTCTAGAAATAATTCATTCTTTTAAGGATACCAGCATAAAAAGTTAATATTTCCCTTGCCTGTATGTTTTCACCACCTGAATCCAAAATGATTTTTCCTGTACATATACCAACCTAGGGCAATTTATTTTTGGTATCTTTGATTGAGACTTTTCCCGTTAATCACAGATTTTTTTTATGATTACTGATGGCATGTTATAGAATAGGAATTATACATAATTTATGATATAAGTAATAACTTTTACATTCAGAACTATGCAGTAGAATTCCTATGGTATTTTAATTCACTCTCTCCACAAACACACTTCTGAGGATCCTCATCATGATCTGTGTACTCAATCAATCTAGGGTTCTATTATGTCTGATTTTCTGTGTGTCATGCACTTCATTTTCCCTGCAGTCAATTTATTAACTTACAATTTTCAGCACGTTCTTGGAAATTTTTCTGCTTGTTGTTGCTCACGGGAAGAAAGTCAAGGACATTTTCTGTTTAAAATTCACACAAAATCCAATGCCTTAAATGATAATAGCTGAAGGTTGCTTCCTTTCTGTGCAGCATACAAAAGACCTTGTTATTTGTCACACATTGAATTGCTTTTCTATTATTTTGTCTTGTTTTATTTTATTTGGTTTTTCTACTTTTTTTTTTTCCAGATTACCTGAATAGCTTTTCATTTGGTAAAATCTTCAGTGACAACATTTTCCCAAAAAGCTGAATGAGGAGATTTCGATGCTTCTTTTAAATACCATGCTTAAACTTGCTCCATTTCTCCTGCCCCATTCGTCTTCATCATGTGATATATACTCTCTGATAAATTACTAATTATTAGTACAGTGTTTCAATGTAATTGTTCACATTGAAAACATGAAGCCAAATCCCCTAGGAAGATAGGCAGTCAGGGAGTGGAGTAGGGTGGATGGTTGAAAATCTAATTGCAATGGGAAACCCTGTGTTTATTTGGCATCTACTCTCAGAGACACCCACACAAGTTTCAAAAGCCTGACCCTCTATCTATCCACAAGAGCGATCCACTGATTGATTCACTCAAACTCACTGATTAGAAACTGATCATCTTTGCAAATGACTGAGAGAAGGTATATGTGTTACAAAAGAGTCACTGGTCACTTTTGTCATTGAACTCTCCTTTAAGAATATCTCACAATCTAACCTAGTTGATATCACTTTACAAAAGGCATTATGGGATTTGTAGTTCAACCAAATATGTCTAATATCAAAAAGCTAACACAGCTAAGATTTAAAGTCCCCAAATTCAATTTTGCCCTTTTAAAAACCTGGATGTAGTGGATATTAACTTGGACACCCATTCCGATATCTAGAAGTAGTTTCTCTTACTATTTACTTAACACAAAACCACAAATCCCTGGCAGACTCTGGAGTGGTAGGCTTTGTTTAGCACCTGCTTTCTTGTTCATTGTTCCTTAAGCAATGCACAAAAGCAAGAGAGTGGAGAATGTGTTCACTGAGCTCTGAGTTGAGGCAGTAAGAAGAGTATGTTTCCTCTACCTGAGGAAAGTTCTCGTCCTAGTTGAGAAAAGTGGTCCACATGGTTCTGTTCTCTCAGGCAGATTGTGGTGGAGATTGCTTCTTTCCAGGTTCCTCACTACAAGGTGCTCATGGAAAATCATAACCCTATTGCGATGACACACACTACTACCTCTATACACACTGTTACTTCTGCCATCTCTCTGCAAGTGCAAGTCCCTCATTTTGTGTCTCTTCAGGCTGCTCTTCTTGTGGTACTTGTAACCTGGACCAAGTATATTGCTGGAAGCCATAGATGGTGGAGTCTAGAGTAGGCAGGCAGTGCAGCTTGGGACCAGTTATTAGCTACTCCTGGCTGATTCTATCCAGAGAGTACTGTATCTGGTGCCTTTCTTTTTATTCAGCTCTTTCTCTCTAAGGTACAGCATACATATATATTTTTTTTTTTTAAATATCAATTCACCTCTTTTACCAAGCTGTACCTTTGGGAGTTTGTGATCTTACACAAAATTTCTTCCCATGAAGGTACACTTGAAAGATGAACACTTCCTAGACCAAATTCAGTTGTGGGTCTGCAAAATAGGTCCTACTCAACCAGCGCCAGGTGTCTATACATGAAGCAATGCTTCAAAATTATATATTTAAATAACAAGATCACTGCGAATTGATCCATTGCTATCTCCCTGTACAAAGCTCAAGTCCAAGTGGATCAAGGACCTTCACATAAAACCAGATACACTGAATCTAATAGAAGAGAAAGTGGGGAAGAGTCTCGAACACTTGGGCACAGGGGAAATGTTCTTGAACAGAAAACCAACGGCTTGTGCTCTAAGATCAAGAATTGACAGATGTGACCTCATAAAATTACATAGCTTCTGTAAGGCAAAGGACACTGTAAATAGGACAAAATGGCAACCTACAGATTGGGAAAAGATCTTTACCAACCCTACATCCGATAGAGGGCTAATATCAAATGTATACAAAGAACTCAAGAAGCTAGACTCCAGAGATCCAAACAATCCTATCAAAAATGGGGAAGAGAGCTAAACAGAGAATTCTCAACTGAGGAAACTCGAATGGCCAAGAAGCACCTGAAGAAATGTTCAACATCCTTAGTCATCATGGAAATGCAAATCAAAACAACCCTGAGATTTCACCTCACACCAGTCAGAATGGCTAAGATCAAAAACTCAGGTGACAACAGATATTGGTGAGGATGTGGAGAAAGAGGAACACTCCTCCATTGCTGGTGGGAATGCAAGCTGGTACAACCACTCTGGAAATAAGTTTGGCGGACCTTCAGAAAAATGAACATAATACTACCTGAGGACCCAGCTATTCCACTCCTGGGCATATACCCAGAAGATGCTCCAACATGTAATAAAGACACGTGTTCCACTATGTTCACAGCAGCCATATTTATAATAGCCAGAAGCTGGAAACAACCCAGATGTCCCTCCACAGAGGAATGGATACAGAAAATGTGGTACATTTACACAATAGAATACTACTCAGCTATTAAACAATGACCTCATGAAATTCGCAGACAAATTGTTGGATCTTGAAAATATCATCCTGAGAGTGTTAACACAGTCACAAAAGAATGAACATGGTATGTACTCACTGTTAAGTGGTTATTAGTCCAAAAGTTCGAAATACCCAAGAGTCACTTGGCAGCAACAGTAGGCTGAATGTGAGGTCCCAGATGCCAGACTTGGAGAAAGGACTGAAGGAGCTGAGGGAGTGTGCAGCCCCAGGGAGGTAGCAAAAGTGGCAACTTGCCTGACAACCCCTCCCCCATACTCCTGGAGACTGATCCACCAACCAAAGAATAAACATGGAGGGACCCATGGTGCTGGCCACAAATGCAGCAGAGGAGGGTCTTGTTATCCATCAGGGGGAAGAGAGGCCCTTGGGCCTGAGGGTGTTAGATCCCCCAGTATAGGAGATGCCAAGGAGGGAAGACGAGAGTGGGTGGGTGGGTGGGTTGGAGAATATCCCCATAGTGGTAGGGGGAGGGCTGAGCGAATGGGGAGGTTCCAAAGGGAAGATCTGGAAAGGGGGAAACATTTGAAGTGTAAATAAAATATGAAAAAAAAAAAACAAGATCATGTTTGTTCTTGCTCTTTGAAAAATTTATTGTTTATGTTCATGTATTCTTACGTGTACATACACATGTATGTTTATGTGGATGCCTACTAAGGCCTCATCAATGATCTGATCCCCTAAGGCTGGAGTTGTAGGTAGCTATAAGCTACTAGCATGGGTGTTAGGAATCAAAGTCTGGTCCTCTGAAAGATGAGCAATAATTTTTAACTGTTGAGTACTCAGTGTTAGTTTTTATAGGCTAATTTTGAGGCTATACCAACATCAAAATAATTAGCATAATTATAAGAGAATTGGTGAGCAAATTCAAATTTATAAGAAATATAATTTGTTAAAAGGCATAGTTTTTGAGAATTAGTTTCATAAGTCATTTACAAGCCAACAATATTTAGAATATTTAGTAAAATTAAACTCGAATATTTACATGAATGTCATTTCCTTTTAATAAGTTTATTAAAACTGAATTCAAAGTATAATACCAATTCCAGTATAAATTTACAGTTTATGTTAACTAATACAATTCTTAAAATGTTTGAGATGACCTACAGAAAGAACACATTACATTCTCAACATTACTTCTTATCAATAACACTGTAATTTTTTAAAAGAAATTCATTAGGATATTATTTTTAATTTTTAAGCAATAAAATCCAGTTACTCCAAATTTTTCTTCTCTCTCTCTCTCTCTTTCTTTCTTTTTTTGTATAGAATAGAGTTTATTCAGGGCATGGGGAGGGGAGCTAAGAGGGTAGTAGAGGCAGAGAAAGTCAGAGAGAGGGAGAGAGTAGAGAAGTAGAGTGAACAAGTGGAGAGAGGGGGAAGGAAATGGAGAAGGGAGGGGGGAAGGGAAGAGCCCAAGAGGGCAAGAGAGAAGCAAGAGAGAAGCAAGAGACAAGAGAGAAAGAGCAAGAGAAGAGAGACTCCAAGGTTTTCTATGGAATGATTTTCTAACGTTTTGTTCTGCTTTTAATGTGATATTAACATGAGTTTTTCGGCATTCCTCCAGAGCTGACACACAGAACTGAAGATGGTGCTTCTTTCTGTGCTTCTGTGCTGTTTCTATGGCACCTGCTCTCCTGTCTAGTTCTGACATAGTCACAGGTTTTGCTTCTTTGTTACCTTGCAAGGAATCCAGAAGAACAAGCCTGTCACTGTACTCTTCAATGTGTGAAGAGCTCTCAGTACAAGGAAGGTGCTTATCATGCTTTTATAAAACTACAATATATTTCTTTCTAAATATTATTCTCTGTTAGCTCAGATAAGTAAAATTTTTCTTCAAATATATGCAGACATTATAATTTTCTTTTTTTTCAATTGATAAAGAAAAGGGCAGTTTATTAATTATTAGATAATGAAAAATTGTATGGGGAAAAACTATAAGGGAAAAGGCTGAACAAGGCACATCTGTATATATTTATTGTACCATAGATTATTTTCAAGAGGCATATACATTCTTTATATAAAATTATATTTTAATTACAATATTTCATTGCTTCCTTTTTCCCCTCCAAACCTTCCCATATACCCCTTCTCATTCGTATTCAAACTCATTTGATCTTTTTTCAATTGTCATTACATGCATCAACAAGGTCTTGTTGATAGAGCAGAACAAATAGAAACTTGAGAATGTTTACATCTCCCATGCCAGCGGTTCAGAAGTCATGCTCTACAACACTTAAAGGTAAAAGGGTTTGATGGTGTACTTCATTTTTGTTCATGTTATCTGTGAGATTTCTTGAGTAGGGGGAAAGTGGAATAGAGTAGATCATTTGTCATTATCCCATATTTATTGAGGTGAAGTATGTTGTATTTATTTTCAAATATGGGGTTTCTTTTTTAAATGAATATATTTCCTTACTTATTCTACATGTTAGCTGGCCATGCATGTGGAGGTCAAAGGACAACCTGAGCGAATTCTGTGTTTTCATTATGTGGGTCCCAGGGATAACTCTAATCATCAGACTTTGGAGGTATATTCCTTTACCTACTGAATCTCTTCAGTGGCCCGATATGTGGTTTCTTTATTGAAACAGCCACATAGATATTGTTGAACAGCAATTCACCTAGAGACTTCATTCTTTTAAAGTTTCCAATTGACTCTATGCGTGAAATATAGCTAGCAGTGCCAAGTTGTTTTCTGATCTCTACGATGTATCATTACTTCCTAACTTTATTGTTTATCCAGGTCTCCTAGACATGAAAATCATTTTGTTGGTGCCATGTGCAATATCTATCTATCTATCTATCTATCTATCTATCTATCTATCTATCATCTATCTATATATCTATTATATTATGAGGATGTTTTATGAAGAGTATGCATGAAATGATAATATGGAGATGAAACCATTTGAGGTTAAGACACTGTAATGGCTCAAATAGGTAACATCTAGTAGGTGATAGATCACTGTCATGGAGACCTATGAGTGTCTTCAAACAATGGGATAAGTGAAGCACTGACTCTTTTCACTCATACCAATGCAATTTATTTGACAATTCCATACTCTCTACTCTTATATTTTAATAGTTTGTTTTAGAAATTTCTGTTCTTGAGTTTAGGATGGTGAAAAAATTTCACACTACTAGGGGAATAAAACTTCATTTAATGAATGAGAACTCTTTGTCTCATTTCTCCCTTTCTGCCTTTCCCGTTCTGTAGATCAATAGCCAAAGGGATGAATTACTATATCACAGAGATGATGGATACCTCATGGCATAACATGTCAAGATGATGACATGCAGTTGGATTAGGGAAAAGTATGCCTAAACCTTCCTATGGCATTAATGGAGACAAGTCTCAGAACAACTGCAGTAAGCATGAGCTATGAAAGAGAAGACAATAAAGAATTAAAAGTCTGTTTTGCCTCTGTCAAGAAAGCAACCCAGAAAACTGAAATGCTTAGCAAGGGAAAGAAATTCTAGAATAGCGTCTTAGGTCCACTATTGCTATGAAACATCATGGCTGAAAACATCTTGAAGAGGGAAGCATGCATTTTGCTTCGCAGCTTGTAGTTCAATCGTACAGAAAAGTCAGAGAAGAAACTCCAGTCAGTACCTGATGCTGAGATCAAGGAGGGATGTTCCTTACTGGCTTGCTCCTCATGGCTTGCTTAGCCTGCTTTCTTATAGCACCCAGAATTACCATCCCAGAGTGCCAAGGACCAGCCTCAGCTTGGAGAGGGGATATTGAGGAAGAGGTATTTGAGAGTGGCAGAAGAAATGACTCAGAGTGATTTGTGGGTACAAACTGACAACTCTGTATTCTACTCAAGATATACATCTAGATAGCGCCACCCTTCCAGACTAAAGTCCAATCTTTTATTTACATATAAATTCAATCATTATTCCAGGTTCCCACTGACTATTCCATGAATCATTATTTTGTGACCTCAGCCCCTTGATTCGTAAAGAGACTGCAAGTACATTTTTTTTTTTAAGCAAAACAAATGAACTCAGAGATCTGTCTGCCTTTGTAAACACAAACAATAAGTTTAACTGGGTACAATCCTATTCTGATATTACCATACACATCATGTCTGGATCTAAACTTGCTCTGTCCTAGGTTGAACTTAAACTCAGGAATCTGCTTGCCTTTGCAAGCACAGACAGTAAGCTACCTGGGTGGGATCCAGCTCTGAAATCACCATTCCTGACACACTTAGACCTAAATTTGCTCTGTCCCAAGCATACCGTGAACTCAGAAATCTGCTTGTCTTTATGACAAGCTGGTTCACTAGTGCAGCTACCTCTATTCTTGTAGATTTCTAAAGACCTTCATACAGTTCATATTGCATCTTTATATTTTGCTTGGTTGGGAAATTATACATTCTTGAATTCATTATTTCAGAGGTTTATCTTGAAGGTCTGTCTTGAAGGTCACAATATATAACATTTTGTTGAGGAACATGTTCTTGCTCCCCAAACTTTATTTCATGGAGTCATTAACCTTAACAGGGAGAACATTACCTGATGGAGGAACATAAAATATGTACATTATTATACAAGCAAGCCTTACTCCAAGCAACTGTCAACATTCGTGGAGGCCCATGCCCTGCATGCTCTGCTCTAGGGGTAAGAACTGTGTCACAGAGAACCCTTCATCCAGGGGTGAGAAATGTGTAATGAAGTTCTTTCCACAAACATGCAAAACTTGGCACCATAGGTGGCTCAGCACATAGTGATAGGTCTTTCTATGTCAAACATTAATTTAAAAATGAGTCATGAGCTTTTCCAAAGGCCAGTATGGTGGGGTTCTTGTCCCAAATGAATTTATTAGTTACAAATGAATCTAGCTTGTGTCAAGTTGACATAAAATTAGTCAATGGAGACGGGTTGTTGAAGAATCAAGAGTTACAGTGTTTAGCACATATTTGTTATTAGCTATAGAAACACAAACTGATTGAAAAAGGAATCTCAAACAATATACAGTTCTATTTAGTTTTTAAGAAAAGTATTGAAATCAGACATATATTATAGAAATCAGAGATATATTACAGAATTGATGCTAGATAGTGAAAACAAATAATGGAAATTATCTCTTTACACTATATACAGAACAGTGTTTTATGTACACCTCAGGTCCTTAATATGCTTTCATCACTTTCATTAAGAATGATCTCATATGTATGCAAACATCACTGAGCACAGACTCCTCTTCATCATGATGCATTACTTATGAGGGGATGCTAAGCTAAGTTTTCTCTTTGGCATGCAATTATAGGTCTGCATGGAACTACACTTTGTTCAATTTTATATAACCAGAAGTTCAGGGAAGTTCATATCTCATAGAGAAAAGCTTTTAATCAGAGTTACAATGTAAGAAAAAGATAAATGGTTTTTCCATTTTTCATGTGAAGTGGACTTCCAGAAATTAAAATATCTTCCCCAATAAAATTCCTGAGAAGTTCAGTAACAAATCATAGAAGATAAAAAATAAAAAAATGGAAGCTTGCTCAATATGCACCTTGAAAAATGCTCTCCATTCTGTGTCTCATTACCTGTTTAATCAATACACTATTCATGGGTTTGTTCTACTTTATAAAATATGGATTCCCAAAATTTTCTTCAGAATGTATTTTCTGGGGAAATATCCATCCTAAGAAAAGGAAAGCAACTGAACTTCCTTCTTAATGAGTAAATTTCCATCTCACATATATTTTGATTTCTCCTTTCTCCCCTTTTAAGCAATTAAGAATATCTAAATTTTGTTTAATCTTAAGGCCCAAATAATTCCTTTTATGATAACACACAGTATTTGTAAAATTCTTCAAATTTTATTTTAAATGTTTAATTGTATCAATATTCTGTCAATTTTTAAATTTATTAAGGAAAATGTTTGTTTCTATTTCATTTTTCTAGTTTTTACTATACTTACTACACATAATCTTATTAAAATACAATACACTTTTGTGCTAAATTATGCTTTCTTCATTTTGTTTAGTTTTATTCTCCATTTTCAACCTATGTTAATATTGAAATCAGTTCTCTGCTAGTCTTTATGTTTTCCATTTCATTTATGATTTTTATCTTTTGTATACACCTTGTTCATGGGCTTTCCCCTTCCTCCTCAGTTCAGTATTATTGACATAGAACAAAATTTTAGAGTTTCTATTAGAATAGCAGAAAATGGGAGTTTCTTTTAACTTTTAGTGGAAGATTATTGAGATCTGACTAGGATGTTGGTATTGACTAATTTCCTGTTTGAAAGTCACATGGTAAAAAGATATTAAGGTATTGGTGAGAATGGTTGTCTAATGAATCCAGGATTGTCTAATGAATCCAGGAACACTGGGCACTGGATATCTTGGGTTATGGATCTGTCAAAATCATGTCATTGAAGTGTGTCACAGAAGCAATAATTATGAAATGTTGCACAGGATTGTTTTTGTTTAGGTATATATAAATTGTATTAACACTGATAAATAATTAGAGTAAATTAAAAATATATATGACATTTCTAGTCATAAAATAGTTGTGTACGCAAAGGACTCAAAATATGAATTGTTCATGCAAAGCAGATATACCAGTAAACAATTCTGCCCCTTTCTCTTCTCTGCTTTGATTGTCCTTGTTAGCAACTCAGCTAATAGATTTTTTTTTCCATTGCTGACTGTCATGAACTGTTTTCAATGGCTAAACTTAAGGAATATGACCCCTTTTCATTAAAATCTACATTCATTTTACATTTCTATCTTTAATTCTTTGTCTATGACTGGGTCATAATAGTCTGTTTGCTATATAGATAAATCTTGATTAGGTAGGCTAACCATTCTTTCAGTATTGATGATTTATTTCTATTAGTCTATTATGTTCTCTATACGTATGTGTCTTAAAGCATATAAAAGCTGCAGCTAAAGTGAAATAGACAGATTTTTTTTAATTACTAAAACTTAACCACAGTTTTATTAGGGACAACACATCATACTACTCCCAATATTATTTTTGTTAGGTAATTTAATTAATTTAAAACATTTTTCTCTTATTTTTCTGATTCTGGATATTAAATTCATGGACTCTTGTGTGCTAGGCAGTCTCTCAACCAATGAAAATATGTCTCTGTTCCTTGTTTTGTTTTTTCCCTTTTTAAGGAAACTGCAGAATTCTTCTGGAAATTTACCATTCTTATTCACATTTTAAAATAGAGGGAAGCAAAGTATTCTGTGATTTAAAAAAAAAAAAAAAAGATCAGCCATGCTTGAAACATGGAAAATTTTGAATTTTCATTGTTGTGGGCTCCACCTAGATTCAACACAACTCAAATACCAGGTCAATACAGATAATAAAAATTCATTATTATCAAGCTGTTACTGATAAGATCAGGGAAACAGAACAGATTTGAGAACTAAACTGCTATGCTGAGGCAGAATGTTACTCTTAAGCTTGAAAACCCCAAACATCATTGTCAAGTTACAGTTATGTTTCTTGACCAATCAGAATATATGGAGAGGGGACTTTCTTAGGATCATTTCTCTATGTGATATATTTATCCTGTTCTTAATTGGTTGGTTCAACTGACTTAATTGGTTAATTTGTCCAACTGATATGGGGCAACCTGTTTAGCATTCATGTTTCAATTAGTCAACCAGGATATTAGTTACCCATATACATGTCTCTCTCTGACAAGCACAGTTTGAGTTATGGAGGGAAGTCTTGGGAATTTAAACTTTATTTGACCCCTATTTAAAATCGAAGCTTTGTTCAAAATGACTTCAGTTTGGTTGGTTCTTAGAGCATTCTTGCATTGCAATGTTGTGATTATTGCAATTTTAAAAGCTTTAATTTATGTTTTTTTTTTTATAACTTTGAGGTTACAACTATATCATTTCACCCCTCCGTTTATTCCCTCCAAAGTCTTTTACACACAGTTCTTTGCTGTCTTTCAAGTTCAATACTTCTGTATCTTTTCACTGTCCCTACTTATTCCATGAAAGTTAGTTCTCAGGAGGAGAATTTCAGGTCAGGTCCAGCTCAGGGATTTCTGGGCTTTGTGTCTAAAGCTCATGCTGTCTTTAGCATTAGGGACTTACCTTCTGTCTCAGAGGGACAACTGAAAGCTTATATTTATATTTGCTATGTGTTTGAATATATTCTGGATCTGTGAACATCAAGCTGTTAGTCAAGACAAGTATCAGTAGTTATGGAAATTAGTGCTTCACTATTAGAATACATGGAAAAGAGCACCATGCAAACAACTAATATTGGCCGTAAGCTTCCATTAGTCTTTTTGCATTGGGCATAGGTCTTAACGTATTATAGAACTTCCTTCTAACCTTACCCCAATACCAAGGCATCATATTCCATTCACGGAACTATAAATGAGTTTGGCACAATTTATGTTTAGCAGATCCTATTACCAATTTTCTATGAGAAACTGTTTTGAAACCTTGTTAAGTTATTGAAGTAATACACATTAGAGTTTTACAATATTTGACTTTTTAATATTTCAATTTATTTTACTGTAACTTTTTATGTATTTTTCATAAAATACAAAATTAATTTTATGCATATAAATTAAGTTGTATTTATTTTTATTGTTGTTGTTGTTTTCCTATAGTCATACAATTACTCTCTGGAAAATTTGAGGCTGGTGCCTGTTTATGAATGATGACTAGAAGATAAAATGAATCCATATGATATTTTGATCCCTTTCCTGCTAGCTATTTATGATGAATGTTTGTATGTTTGGAATCTGGAAAACAAAATTCATTGTTGATATAATCTGTATTCTCACTATTTTGTAAAAGCATTCATTAGCATGTAGGCAAGAATACTGTCTCTAAACTATTTCTGGATTTTTGTGTTGGTTTTACACCTCTACAAGACTTTCATCATCTTCTGTTATATCTCTGTTGGATATAGCTTCAATGTCTATGTAGCTTTTCATCTGTCTGCAATCATAAAATCATGAGTATACCTTTAAATTTTGTTCAGAATCTTTCTCTGAGATCCAAGTCTCATGTTTCTTACATTGATCTATCACTGTGGCTTGAAAAGAAACCTAAGAGCTATTGAGAGTATTCATACATCTTTATGTCTGATCATATTTTTTTTCAGAAATGTCACCTTTACTCTAATTATTAATTTATTTGAAAATACACATAAGACTATGAGAAAAATCTATAATATATTAAGCTAATATGAACCAATTAAACAGTTAACTGTAATATATATTCTGACTTTTAAAATAAAAAATATTGTTATGACTCAGCCTAAGAGCATATCACTTTTATTGCACATACTCTATCCTTGGGATTCTGAATAAAGTGATGTAAAAAATACTGGATATTGCCCTTAGAATAATTTAGGAATGTAGTCCAAATATTAAATTATTTGCTTCCTGAATATATTGGTTTAACCATCTATGGTTTCTTTGTCCTTGCTGAATTTTAGGGCCACTATGCTTTAGGATTTTATATAGGTATGAGTTTTGAATATATGCATGATTGAATATATTCAAAGAAAGGAGATGTTATGAAGTAGCTCATTCTTGGAAAAGTCCAAAATAAAATATAAAGATTCCAACTCAAGAACAAAGAAAATGTGACAAATATCTTGTGAAATAATACAATCTGAAGACTGAGATTTGTGTGTGTCATCTTCATCCTTTTATTGGCTGAGCCTATCAATATTCATGCCTGGTAAAAGTCATTCAGCTTAGAATCCATATTGGCAGTGGCGATGGCCTTGTTCTACCTTTGGAAGTATCCAATAGAGCAGTGGTTCTCAAACTTCCTAATGCTGTAACCCTTTAATACAGTTTCTTAAGTTGTGGTGACCCCCAACCATAACATTAGTTCTGTTACTATTTCATAACTATTAATTTTGCTATTGTTATGAATCATAATGTAAGAATCTGATGTGCATGATAACTGGTATGTGACACCTAAGAAAAGTTCACATGACCCTAGAAGTGTCTTCATCCACAGGTTGAGGACCACTACTATAGAACATAAAGAAGTCCTGTCAATCACATCAAATGAAACCCACTTGGAAGCAGTGTGGTAATTAGTCAGCATTTATGTTCACACAAGGATGGATTTAGTTCTTGCTTTTCTCTTCAAAATACAATAAACAGTCTGCAGATTTCTTTTTTCCATCTTTAGAGGAAGTTTGGTAATAACCTCTGACTTTCATCATGGTTTGATAAATTTTTTAAAGCTTCTTCACATTAAGCCCTTTATTTATTTATTTATTTATTCATTTATTTATTTGACTTTTATTTGTGCAGCTCTTTTCTGAAGTTGTCAATGAAATGATATAAAAATAATGGCTTAAATTATGACATTGTAATAAATATATAAGGTACTTTGTTCAAATGAATCACTCGTATAAAATGCCCTTCTCCAACCTATTTTCCCTTTCCTAGTACATCCCTCTTCTACTAATATGTGATTTTGAGTTGAGTTTTAGATTTACAGAGCAGAGAAAACATTCAATACTTGCTTTTCATAGTACAGCTACTTCATTTCATATCCTCTCCCTATTTATACATTTTCTAAAGCAATATAATTTAACTCTTCTTAAATAATACTCTATTGCTTGCATGTACCCTGCTTTCTTTATTCAGTCACTTATGAATGGTTACTTGGGATGAATACATAACCATGTTAATATTAATAGCTAGCAGTAAGCAGTGTAGTTAGCCTGTCATGTTAGGTAGCTTACAAATGCTTGTATGTCCACCTTCAGCAGGGTAATACATTTCAATGCCTCTGGCTTCTGAGGACACTTGCCATCAAATATATGTCCACATACAGAAAGCATGCACTGCTAATATATAATAAAAATAAATCTTTATAAATAATTTAACTCCAAAGTCATGACAATACATTTTATGAGATTACCTCCTCATCAAAATACTATTTATTAAATATGTATGAGGATCAGATGAGATTGAAGCAGTATGCACGTGGCTTGCACAAGTCTGCCCTAGGTCTTCCACATATGTATTATAGCTTTCAGTTTATTATTTTTAAGGATCTCTTGAGTATAGGAATAAGTAAACCTCTCATTCCTGTATCTTCTCTTGGGCTCTTTGCTTCCATTGGTTTGCCTTATCCAATTTCAATGTGATGGATTTTGCTCTATCTTATTATATTTTATTTTGTTATTATTTCTTAGAAGCCTGTTCATTTCTAATGAGTGGCAGAAAGGAGGTAGATCTGGATGGAAAGGCACAGGGGGAGGAACTGGGAGGAGTAGAGGTAGGGGAAACTGTAGTCAAGATCTAGAGTATGAGAAAATAACCTATTTTCAATAAAATGGAAAAATGTTGGACTCATAATAAAAGTGCTTATATAATTTTTTTTCCTAGGAAAATACATCCATGATATTTCAGTTGCTTTTGGAGTGATACCACTTGAATGACAGCAGAAATTTGATTAGTACATTCCTTAAGTCTCAAACACCGATCTTATGAATATACAGAAAAATAAGATGATTTAAGAGAAAAGACAAGTGTGAAGGTAGGTGTTAGCATATTCTGAAAACAAGTCTGCATTTTGACATTTGAATATTTAAAATTTTCTGTACCACTCAGTTTTGTTCATAATTGGTAAGAACCTGAACTCTGTGCTGTTAGCTGTTCTGGGCTTGCTACTATAACAAGGTTGTGGTAGGCTGCCTTTGCTTCTGTCTGTTCCTGCTCACTGGGCTCCAGTTCTGTCCACTATTCACTAAATGAAAGGTAAGCTTTGTTGTGAGATTTTTCTTTTACAATTCTAATCTACACTTACCTTTTTTGAAAACTTACTCCATTCATCTAGTATCACAAGATGCTTCTTGAGCTGGTGTGGTTGAGAAGCAGTTTCAGTTGAATGAGAGCTCAGAATTCAGTGCAGAAGCCCTGGGAAGCCTCGAAGCTCTGCTTGCTACTTGGAGCCAAAGAAGAATGCAGTCATTGCTGCCCAGTCAGGTTTCTGATGTTTTAAATATGTGCAGATCAGGTTACTAATAAATAAGACTATATTTAACAATTTTTTTTACGTAGGTGGGAAGTCCATAATCAAATATGGAATCTGGTAAAGACCACTAGAGAAAGATGGCTGGGGGCAACCATCCTTTCATAAGAAACTTATTCCTGTGACATTGATATGATCTGAGCCTTGAAGACAGCATTTATGACCAAATCATTCTTGAAGGTACACCTGTCTTCATAACTACATTGGGGGTTAAGCTTCCAAAACATGCACTTATGGGGATCCCCTTCAATTATAGTGTCCTTATGTTCGCTAACAAGTTGTTTTAACGGGCATCTTTAACTGCCTGATAACATGTCTAAGATCCCTACACCATCTTAGAACCCAGCATCAGTTTAAATTGTGCATCAAGTCACACACACACACACACATCTCAGTTTAAATTGTGCATCAAGTCACACACACAGCCTTCTGATGAGCATCTGAAAATCTACATGAGATTGTAAGATGTGAATGCTTAATTTTAAAGCAATTTACATACTTCCTTAAGATTTGGTATTTCACTATGTCATAGGATAACTCTGCCTGGATAAGGAACACATAAGTTTATTAGAATATATTTGAAATTTTGATGTTTCCTTTTCATTAACATCAAGTTACAAGCAGTAAATGACTGGTATTCTTCACACACTTGGGGAAATGGTCTAGTCTAGGGATGGAATTATAGAGATGCAAAACTTGGTTCATTTGGAGAAAGTCATGGAAATAATGTGAATTTAATCTTCTATTTTATATACTGTGAACATTATCACCAACTAAATCATTAAAGAAATCAACCTATATAATGGTGAACCCTTTACAAGAGTCAATTTTGGAAATTGACCTATTTGCACATATTTCCCCCAAATTTCCTATAGTATTCCTATGGTAAATTGTCTGGTTCCATTCACAGTACAGAGAATAGTACAATGTTTTAACTGGTCTTGGGCATGGCACAATGAAGCACTTAGAAAAGAGGTTCAGATAATCACCAGCATGTTGTTTCTCTGTGTTCCTGCTAAGGAGGGCTCACCTTCTCTCTCCTAGCTCAATTACTTGAAAAGGTATTTTTCTTCTCTACTTTCCTTGTTCACATCTTAAGAAATACCATGACTTTGTCTTATATCAAATCCTGACATTTGAAAGATAAATCCATTATCTGTTCCAGCCTTTACCTCTCTCCATGCTCTCTGAAATTTTTCTCTATCCATTTACTTTAAGCAACATATGTTTTAGGATTTATGCCTTGAATGTGCATAAATCCCTTTTATGTGCAATCTCTGGCTCTCTGAGGAAGAATGCTGAGTTTCCACAGGAATTGTGGAAAATCTCTGCACATCTGTTCCTGTCTGCTTTCTTACATGTGAAGAAACTTCTTCAAGATCTATGCTATTCTTCGTGAAAAATTATCAAATGGTATGCTAGTTTTGTTCTCGTTACTAGTAACCTCACATGTATTTATAAAAGCAGCACAAATATAAATTAATGCTGATTCATAATTTCAAAGCAAGAGCCATGTTTTGAGTGAATTTTTAAATACCTCTATATGTGGTTTTTAGTATATATTGCATCAAAAATTTATTGCAATAATTCTTTTTCAGATTCATGTTTGTCACTAAACAAATTTAATTGATTAATTACTAGATCATTAGTGTTTAATTACTATAAAAGTTATTCTTTTATGATAGATAAAACATATTTAAAAAGCTAAATGTAAGAATTTGGTAATAAGTTTCAATGGAAGACTGTGTTGTTGTGTTTGTTAATGTGACACAGCTTTGGAATACCTGTGAAGATGGAATATTAAGTGAGAATATGCCTCCATAATATCGGCCTCTAGGCAAATGTGTGGCTTACTGTCTTCACTGATAATTGAAGTCAGAGGAACTAGCCCAGAGTGGGATGTGCTACTACTGGACATGTAAGCCTGGGTTGTTTAAGAAACCAGACTCCGCAAGTCATGTGGAGAAATTTGTAAGGAACATTACTTTACAGTCTCTGTTTCAGATCCTCCAATTTCCTGTTTTAACTCTTCACTACCTCTCTTGACGTCTTTGGTAATGAACTATAACCTACAGGCTGAAAAACGAAACAAAACAAACACAAAATCCAAAACCAACCAGCCATCTAATCAACTAACCAACCAACCAGAACCCTTTCCTCCCTAAGTTGTTGTCATGTTGCTTATCACAGCAATAGAAACCTAACAAGAATAAAGATCAAACTTACTTGCATTATTTTCCATACTAGATGTCCAGTCTTTTTAAATTATACTTCAAACTTGAGGATTACAAGATTTATTGTGGTAGTTAATTTGTGATAACTTACATATTCACTATGTAATGAATTGACTGCCTGCAGACAAAAACCAGACACTTAATAGTCTTGAAAGCATGCATTGTGAAGAGCCAACAGGCTATCGTGTAGGCTTTGTAAATCTTAACATTTAGAAAGAATAAAGAACATTGAATGTTGCTTTTTACTCACATCCAATTTGAAATCAATCTCAAAGCATTATCTGCTGTGCAATGAAATGTATACTGTGGAGAAAGAGATTTGAAATATAGGTCTTACATACCACTTTAGTATTAACAGCCAGTATAAATTTACTATAGACTATATTCTTCCTAACTCATATACCCATTTGCTAGCAATAGTATTTGTGTGCTATGTGAACACTTGTTTATGGCCAACTAGTAAATTCTATGTATAAGCATGGGAACATCTTTGCTTCACTGAATCTTAGAGAGTAAAGATGTGATTCATACAGTCACACTTCATCAGAAGGACAGTCCTCTATCAAAGGACAAACTGTGTTAGTCAGGCCTCTCAGGAAAAGGTCAGGCATTCCCGAGGTAACAGTTGAATACTTGAAGTTCCTTTGAACCTCTTTTAAATTAGCAAAGAAAGAAGAATCTTCTGGAATGTTAAAAAACATAATTATATTATCAAGCTTAGAATTTTGCCATGCTTTTCAGAGATAGGTTTTTCAGTTTGCTTTTTGTCATTTATGATACCTTTTAAAAGGGTCATACTTTAAGAGATTATGGCAATATATGAAAAACACTTTTAATGAACATATTCTTATTAATGAACTGTTTTTATTAAAATGTAATACAGATGGTTTGTTTGCAGCAAAACAGAAAATTGCTACATTTGACTTCTGTATTATATAATCAGAAAAACTCTAGGTTATTTCCAGCTATCAGTGATTTTACTCTATCAAAAATGTATTTATTAACATGTATTAATTGACCAAGAATTCATTATTAACAAGATCTGTATGTGAATAAATTGCTGGATCACTAAACACATGGATTGGTTCATAAAAATATGAATACCAGAATTTTAAGTTAAGAGTAACAAGATTAGTAATATTTTAGTATAAAATATTAGACTACTTCTGAGAATATGTGAATTATTGATTTTTTATTACTTGTATAAAATAGACTATCTGCTATCCCAATAAAAATTCAATTAGTAATAAAAAAAAATACTGAGGAGTGGGATAATTCTAACATAGTCAAGTGATACAGAACAGGAAATGAAGGTTCAGGGGAAAGCATAATTAACATGAAGTGTTTTGGATGAAGCTTCTTGGAAACTGTAGTCTTTCAATATAAGTAATAATAATAATAATAATAATAATAATAATAATAATAACAGTGGACAGTAAAATTCATGGGATTGAAAGAGTAGAGGATGGAGCACTAAAGTCTCAAGGTTTCAGTGGAGAAGGAGACTGCTATTGCAGCACTAATAGAACTTGGGATATAAATTAATAAATAAATTAGTAGGTAGATATGGATCCTGGTGAGGTCTTGGTGGGGACAGAGTGACATGGTTCCTGTCGCTGGGATAGGGCCCAGTGTGAGCTTCCGTGAGTATTGATTACTGCTGTGGGCATAAGGCTTGTTTGTATAATAATGTACATGTCTTACATTCCTCCTTCGAGGAATGTCCACACGGTTTGTTGTTGACTCCAAGATAATCAGACAGCCGAGTCTAGGAGTCGAGGGTGTGACTATGTCTCAGTAAAATGGTAAACACTGGGATGACTTTCAAAGCTATGGGAAGAGCTTTAAATACATGAGCTCAAAAATATATAATTGCTCGACTATGCAAACAGTAAGAATGCAATATGAATTGTATGAAGGGCTTCATGAATCTAAAGGAACAAACTGACTGCAAGCCAACTGGTTAGAAAATTACTAAAGAGGGAAATAAAGAGATTTCAGGAGAGGTTATTGTAGGAGATCCCATCCAGCTAAATTTTTGTTGTTGTTGTTGCTGTTGTTTATGTTTACTAAGGCAGATAGATTCCAATGACAGAGCAGGGTTAGGCTCAGGCATAGTGAAAACGGTAATTTCAAGGTAGGGTCTCACCCAACTATCTTATTGGCTGTGCTTAAAAAAGGCAGATAGACCCCTGAATTCTTTTACAATGTTAAGAAAAAAATTTATGCTTGCTGAGATCATGGGATGCTGATTTATTAGATACTAATCAAAAGGAAACCTTGAGTAAATGACTGGATTAATATGTAAAATGAAAGATTGGACCTGTGTTCTGCAGGAGATAAGCTATCCAGATAATTTATTTTAGGATAAAAAGAGAATACTGCTTTAAGAACTGAAATACACACACACACACACACACACACACACACACACACACATGCGTGCAAGCAGGACATGGACAGAGAGATCTCCAGAGAACAAACAGAATGTAAAGCAGACTGGAAAAGCTGTATCAAGCAGAACATGGGCAGTCAGCTTGGATCTATGAATTGACTTCAAGTAGTTCTTTCCGCATCTCCCGAACAACCTTTTCTCAGATCAGAATCCTTCTACATCCTGAGGCTGGTCTTTGGTGGGTACATAAATATTAGTAAAAAGATATGATCTGTATGAGTCCTGGCAGGGTCCATACATGAATTCTGTGTATCCCATCCCTCTCCACTTGCAACTCCATGTAGGGCTCTCGCTTGTTGGAGATGTGTGCTTCAGGAAGGGTAGGTTGAGTTCCTTGTTGGGAGGAAGGCTTTGAACCATGCTGAAATTAAGAAGATATGATGGGTAAATCTTGGGGACTGGGGGGAGTAAATGGTGAATCTTAAAAGGTAGGTTGCATATCCTTGTCAAAATTTCACAAAATAATGTTTGAAAGCAGCTCTCTAAACAAAGTAGTTTAACTGAAATATGTAAACAAATAATATATTATGACAAATCTTGTTTTACGATTCCTTATTACAGTCTAAATCTTACCATTATACCCACAGATTAAAGGAAGTCTCCCTTTATAGCAAGTAGAGACCACTATAGAAAACTAAACCTGGACACAAGGCAGAGATCAAGCGGTAAAGAAAAGCCCAGTGACAAATAAATCAACTGAATCACAGCTTCTGCATCCATGACTCAGTGACTATCGTGAAAGAAATAACTGAAGGAAGGTACAGACAGAATATCAGGAAGTCTGCAATGCCACTGCCCTTTCTAGAAATGGCAGAATAGATAAAGCCAGAACATTAGAATGTCAACAGGTGTGTTAACATGGAAAACAGAAGTTTCCTGGCGTTTCACCCATAGATAAAATCCAGACAACTAGTGACTGCTGAATATAACCTTTTCTAGGGATGAGTCCATTAATTCTTCACCCAATGCACAGTGGTAAACCCTGAAATCACATACACACAAACAATGAGAAAATTGGACTCAGTGTGTTATATTTACATATTTATTCATATGCATACCTGAATATGTATGGTAAAATAATGAAGAAAACTGATTTAGAGGGTAGGGAAGATGCGAGAAGGTTTAAGGGCGAGTAGCTGTCCAGTTTCAGTGAAGAAAGGGAAGGGTGTGAAGTGATGTAATTCTATTTTAAATTACAAATGTATTTTAAAAACGCATTTTTGTCACAGTATTGACCTGAGTTAATTTAGGCTCTTGTGGAAGGATTACCTTAAAGTAGTTTCTCTTGAATTTTCCTGACATAATAACTTGAGATATGTAATACAGAAAAGGCAGCACCCAAGATAAGAAACATGGTCAGAATGTTACTTCTGTGGACAGTTGGACTGCAGGTAGAAGGACACAAGTCTAAGATGACCAAAGGATCAAGGGGCTCAGAATTAAAGCCCAATTTCAACATAGCTGTAAGTCTTCTTCCCACGAAGGACTCAACCTATCCTCCTGAAGTCCACATCTCTAGCCAGGAAGATGCCTACATAGAGTGTGAGGTCAGGATACAAGCATCACATGCTTCTGACCCTGTCAGGATTCACACAGCTCAGGACTTTCTCATGCAAAATAATTATGATCATCTATTCATTAAAGAAGTGTTTATTACATATATTCTCTGTGCTTCACAACTCAGTTAGAGAGCCAACATAAAGTGGTAATTCAAGAGAATAGTCTTACCCTCTTGATGAAATGTAACATAATAAATAAAATGTGGGTTGTCACCAAAATTTTATATCGATTCTGATTTTTTATGGTTTCTACTTCTCTGCACATTTTTAAAAAAGAAATGCTGGTTCCCTCTTTATAATGAAAGTTTGGCACTGACTCTGTGTTAGAGGCTATCCAACAGAATGAGGCAGGGAAGATACTGAAAATGTGTAGATATACATCTATGATTTCTTGGAAGAGGAGAAGAATACTTTCTGTAGTTGCAGTTTCCGCTACCATTTTCAAATCTAGTGCATGTCACAACATGTACATATGTAACAAAGATGTCAAATATTACCTGTACATTGAAATAAAATTATACATGTTCTCATATATTAATATGACAAATAGCTTAATCTTATCATAGAAATATAATGTTGAGGGTATTTTTTCTGATTCAAATGTATGAAAATAAAACATGGAATTAGTCTACATGAGTCAAAAGAGTGTACAAATGACATAATTCACCTTTAGACTTTAGTAAATGAGTTCCAACCCTGGTTTCCTTTATCATAGCATAGTGGATATATGATCATTTCTCAGACTCTTTGAGGGATGTATTACTTTAATAATAATTTTATAGTTAGAAATATTTTATGATAAAAATACATAGCTTGTAACAAATATATAAACTTAAAAACTATGCAGTATTATAACCCTGGTAGTATCTAATTGTTCAGAATTTCTGAGCAACTTTATAGCTTACTGCATTTACACTAAATCTTGGTTGTTTTGTTAATTATAAAATTGCTTTTATTTATACTTATTTTTAGAATAATGCACATTTTTACTTAACATTTTCAGTATCTGATGACTATTTTCATTAGCTGTCTAAACATTATAAATTTTTCAACTGGAGGGATGAATTTATTGTTGAGCCTAGGCAAGAAAAATTGTTGTCTTTCTTTTTCTCTTGAGAAATGAAGAGGTCAAGGGCCAGCCCTACCCTTCTACAGTGTTATTGATGACTGTAGGACTGCAGATGCACAGTTGAGAAAAAGCAACATAGAAGCCTTCTGTGACAACCTCCTCCTCTACCACCTCCACCCCCAAAACAGTGTAAGAACCCAGACAGTAAGCCATAACATGAACTTTTAATTGTGATAGGGATGTTGAAGTATAGCTCTCTACAGTTGATGGCTTTCTGGTGGGTGTGCTGGAGGAGAAGGACTCAGAAGGACCATTGCTGGGGAAGTCTGGAAACTGCTGCTGACCCATTGTCCTCAGCTCAGACCAGGTGGCGGGGCAGCTTTTGAGGCCTGGACTTGCCCAGTTCTTGGAAACAGAAATTTAGGCCTAGTCTCCTGAACTGCCAATTTGAAGCCTGTCATGCAGTCAACCTGTCTCTTGCAACTGGGAGCTTGACCATGCTCCAGTGAGTGTATAGCCAACACAAAATGAAATTATTTCCCTTTTCTTTCTAATTTCTTCTTTTTCTGTTCTATTTTTTTTGGGGGGGGTGATAGGGTTATAAAGGAGAGAGAGCAGACATGAGATGACTGGGAAGTAAGTGTGTTCAGAGTCCATAAAATGAGATTCCCAAATAATTGATAAAGATGTTATGAAAAAAAGATATAAAAGTAACAAAAGAAATCCTCTGTTTATTATGAAAAAATATGGCCTTAAGTAATTATCTTGCATAGTGAAGTGTGAGCATTTAGAATTTTTCAAATTAAAATTCTGCAGGAATTTTAAAAACATTAGGAGGTAAATGAAAGATTATAGTTCATTAATAGACAATCAAAGTGTCTATGAATACATGTATTCACATGAATGGCTCATCTAAAATTTTTATGTCATAGGCTTAAAATTCTTTCTTTAAAATAATTTTACAATTTTAATGCTACCCATTTAAAATTGAATAAAGAAAGTTAACTATCAGAAGTTAAAAAGAAGTGTTCATCCAGCAAACAAACTATTTAAGTGGTAAAGCAAATATCTTGATTTTTGGATGGAAACACTGTAACTGAATTTTGTAATCTGGTTTGATTCAGACATCATTCTTTATTGAGTTGTGATTTTTCACTTCAGGGCAATAAAAATGTATTACCTTTTCTATAAACTTGCTTTAAATGCATTTTGGTTGCCATAACAACCAACCATTTTTTACCTTGCCACTTATATATATTTTAAGCTCCTGTTGAATCATTTTTTTAATATCTTAAAATGGTACAACTATCAAAATATGCCTTAATTATAAATGATACTGAAAAAAATAATGACCTTAAATTTTATTTAATCATTATAAATATGGTTATCCATTACTGTGGTCCTGCTCTTCTAGTTACTTTGCACTGTGGTCAAACACTCTGACTAAAACTAAGAGACTTAAAGGTTGATCTCAGCTTATGCTTTCAAGTCACAATCTATCCTTAAGGGTAGCAAGTACAGGAGTTCAGAATTGCCAAAACTAAAGCAAAAATCACTGAGTAAGGTATTTTCTAGGTCACTCAAGAGCTTGTGCCTGGTTAGATTTCTCTATTTAAAAATGACTTTTGAAGAATAATATGCAATTGCTTTGGCCTTCTTTTTCCTCTGTTCAACCCTTCCAAGGGACCTTGCTTGTTTTTTCTTGGATCCATGGATATTATTTTGTTAATTATTGATACAGATAATATATTGTTCTCACTGTATTCTGTTACTTGTATATATATGATTGCAGGTTTCAACATAGATGACACTAATAGATATGCTCACATAGGAGGAGGAAATCTTTTAAAGCATAACCCTAGTCAAAAGCTACAGACAACTAAGAAAGCTGAGACTGGGAGAAACAGTCTTCCCTAAAAAGGGCCCCCAAATTGGTTAGCCCATACCAAGTGTTCTGCATTGGATTGTACCAGCTTTCTCATACAGTCCAAATTTGTCTGGTACTGATGTTGTCACTTGCAGTTGGCTGGACTCTCCTGTATAATCCATCAGTCAATACAATATCCTTCAGATATGCCCATAGGCCAAACAAAGCAGTTCTTCAGTTGAGGTTTCTTGTTCCCAGGTGACTCTAAGTTGTGACAAATTGGCAATAAAAACTAGCTAATATATCTACAATTCTCTCTCTCTCTCTCTCTCTCTCTCTCATATATATATATATATTAAAGAATTCATTGTATGTTTATTCACAGTTAATCACTACCTACCAAATTGCTATCCACAGAAGTTAGAGGAGTAACTACATAGGTTTTTTTAAAATTTATTTTTATTTTTATTTAAACACTGATCTTTAAATATATAGACCCAAAACTTAGTTCAGCAAGGCTTCATGGTATATACAAAAATAAAACAATCAAATGGCCCAAGTGTAACTCCAGAGGTTATTTTTATCATCAGCAGGGAAAGAAGCAACAGAACCAGGAGGGGTGGGAACAAGCTCCGCCCAGAAGGCTGCTTGCCTCTGGGGCCTTAGGGGTGCTCCAAGCTGAGTCCATCTCACAAAATAGAGTCCATGGGAGACTCCACCCTCAAGAATCTAGCAGCACATGGATGCTACCAAATCCAAGGTAGAGCCTGGGAGTATAGCCTTGTTTCTTTTGTGAGAAGGAGGGTGCGTGGAAAGATAAGGTGTACAGACACAGGATTATAGAGGACTGAGAGATCACAGGAGACAAGACTTTAAAAGCTGTGCATTGGTCTTGGTCTTTCCTACCTCGAAAGGCTCCATGGGATGGGGGCAGCAGAGCAGCTGCGAACACAACCCACTGTGAACAGAAACGCAACTGACCCCACAATCTTGCTATCTGTACTCTTGGACAAGTGGGACAATATGCAATTAAGAGTGAGGACCTAATTGTAAGAGCAGAAAAAATGAAAGGCCCATGACTTCAACTCCCATCTGTGTCAATTCCTCAGTAAAAATTAAGAAAAAAATAGTTAAGAATTGTGAAAGAACTTAAAATATTTAAGAATTATTGGTTGAAGATACATAACTGCCCAGCTCTATTCTCTCAGTTATAAAAATATAAATGGATGATTTGAGTCATAAAGTAATCTTTCTAGATTGACCACTATGAATTTAACACTGATTACTGAGAGATTTCCTGTCCTTAAGAGTACCCTTGAAGTCGAGATAAGGTAAATCCATTCCATTATCAAAATCACTGTAGATTAAGTCTAACTGAGGCTTTTGATATGTGTGATATTTGAACGAATGGATTTGGAGCTCAAACAGGACTTTTGAAGACAGTGTATAAAACTGTCTTGGAAGAAAACGTGCGACACTGGAAAATCATTCCCATGACTAGTTATGAAATAAAATATAACCAAGGACATACATATGTTACAGACTCAACATTTCTGTTTAAATATATATCTACAACAGGGTTTGTGAAAGAAATCTTCATTACTTAGAGGAAAGCCTCTAAGGCTAAAGTGAATGTGCACAGTTTAATGTGAAATAGAAACTGAAATATGAAGGAATATACTCACTCGTCTTTAATTAACTGTCATTTTGGTGGAATAAATTAGCTATGTAATTAATTTCTTGTTTAGGGTTTATTTGTAAAAGCCAGGTAAAACAATTTGAATGTTTTGTCACACTTCAAGGTTTATCTGAATTGTTTCAAATTCGCCCTGTTAGCTGTAAACATGGAATTATCCTTGTCTGTTTGCTACCACAATCTAGTAAGTAGCATAAGGTAAAACTTCTGTGCCATAGGCTGAGCCTGGCATGGCCCTCCTTGGTAGGGACAGAGTGATATGGTTCCTGCCCCTGGGACAGAGCCCTGGTGTGAGCCTCCGTGAGTGCTGAGTGCTGCAGTGGGCATAAGGCTTGTTATTGTATAATAATGTAAGGATTTCACATTTCTCTGAGGAATGTCCTTCCTGTTAACATTAATGACTCCATGATAATCAGTAAGCACAAGTCCAGGAGCTGAAGGTGTGGCTAATGTCTCAGCAAAGTGCTAAACACTGGGACCTTCAGTACAGCCTTGAGACTATGGGTAAGAGCTATGGGAAAGGATTCAATATGAATTATGAAGGACTTAGTGTATCTAACAGAAAAAGGCTTCTGCATTAATAAGCTGGCTTGTCAGAAAGATACAAAGGAAGGCAGATACAAAACCAAGCAGATTCCTGAGTTCAAGGTCAGCCTGGGACACAGCATGGTTAGGCCAGGAGTGGTAGTAATGGTAATTTCAATATGGGGTCTCACCCAGCTAGTTTAACATCTGTGTGTAACTGAGGCAGGAAGATCTCTGAATTATTTTGCAATGATAAAAGAAAAACATGTGCTTGCTGTTTCCTAAGAATCAAAGGGCTGGGGACACTGGATGCTGATTAATAGGATAATCAAAAGGCAACTTGGAATAAATAACTGAACCAATATTTAAATAAAGGACTAGATCTGTATTCTGTAGAAGATGAGTTATCCAGAGAATGTTTTAGGACAACAAGAGAGAACTACTTGGAGTGCGCATGCACACACACACACACACACATACCACACACACACACACACACACACACACACACACAAACACACACATGCAACACAGACAGGGAGATTTCTTAGAATAGCAGGCAGAGCACAGGTCGTCAGCTTGGATTGATGATTTGACTTTGAGTCATTCTTTTGTGACTCCCATACACCCTTCTCTCAGAACCCCTCTCCACGGCCAGGCTTGTCCCTGGCAGCTATGGAAATACACATTCAGAGTTCATAATTCTCCAACATCACCTCTTAAAGTGGCTTATTAGGTTGTTTCCAGAGGCTTCTGTTTTAATTTATGCATATTTCTGATATGATTTTTTTGTATCTGTCTCTTTCTAAAAATTTAGGAGTGAATATGATCTATGGAGGTTAGATGTGTTTATGAAAATGTCAACTGTCATGGCAGAAGTGAAAACATCTAAGATCTTTACATGTTGGGTTGAAACAGCAGACAAAGTTATTTTGAAATGACTAAATCACAAGAATTTGTCTTCTAATTCCACGTTATTTTATGTAGCTATCCTAATTTGGTGAGCTAAATTTGGAAGTCTATTTAAAATTGACTTTGCATGAGAAGCAGAAAGGGGCCTGGAGAATATTCTATTGACAAAGGCAGACTAAAGAGAGGAAGACCACCATGTTTTTCTATTACTCTAGCTCTTGTATGTCTTGAAATGTTGGATGGTGATACCTACGGCAGTTATTTTCTTATTCAAGACTTTTCTATTTTTAATTTTAGTTATTTAATTTTACGTGTTTGTGTGTGATTATGTATGGGTTTCCTTATGAAGCTAAAAATTGTACTTTCAATATTTGTAAATAGTTGTTTTGGTAGATAAATTAAGAAAGGATCATTAGGTCTGACGATTGTGGCTGCCCCATCTGATGGACTGCTGTAACCCAGTGAGGCATCATGGATCTTAAATTTCTTAGGTAGAGAAAATATAATCATATGTTTTGAATTTAGATTTATTTTTAGTTTTTATTAATTTTTCTCAGTCTCTCTGCCTACCCATTCTTCTCTCTCTGTCTCTCTCTCTGTCTCTCTCTCTGTCTCTCTCTCTGTCTCTCTCTCTCTCTCTCTGACACATTTGCTTGTATTATGGAAGCCCAGATCTAAAACTAACCTTTATTTGCTCAATGTATTTGTCATCTCAGATGCTTTCTGCCTGCCAATATATGTTTAGTGCTGAAAGTGTTTAGCCTCCATACAATCTAATCTAGGCCTATAATGTTATTAGCATCTGAGATTTACTACGGAATAAGCTCGCCCTTTCTAATTCTTTCTGAACTCTAACTGGCTCTTCCAATTCAGCTCTTCTGGCTCAAACTTCTTCCCAAGATGACTGATTCTATTTAACTTCTCTCTGTTTCTCCTGAGTTGTTTTTCTTGACCTCAAACTAACTCTAGCAATCTGTTCAAATCTTCTGGCTTCTTCTCATTCTCTGGCTTGTTCTGTCTTCATCTACAACTAGCTTGCTCTCTCTCTGCAACCTGTCTCTGTACAACTTTCCAGTACAGCTTCCTTCCTCTCTCTCTGTACTGACCCTTAAGTAGCTTCCCTTTCCTGGGCATATCCTATTCTGTTAAATCTTTCTCTGATTCATTACTTTGTCTGCCACTCAGACATCACTTTCAAATATGGCTGCTTCCTTCTACAAACTAACTTTATCTTCATTGTTCAAGAGTAAAGGTGTGTGCTATGGGCTGAGCCATATCATAACTGGACACAGGGTTTTCCAGTAAATAACGCAATATCAGGGTTCATCGTATGATCAAATATCCTGTGACAGCCAGAAGATGGTGTTGGATACCTTGAAGCTAGAATTACAAGAGGTTATGACCCAGGAGATATTGAAGCTGGGAGCCAGACTGAGATCCTCTGGAAGTGCACATCTCTGAATTGATTCAAGGACAATGTGTGAAAAGGACAAAGCAAAGAAAAGATTTCTCTAGTCATTTAGGTCATATGGTGTCATTGTGTCTGTTATGTGATGATAACAGTTTAAAAAAAAGGCATTGCATTCACAAATTGCCTCCAGTCTCATAATTACCAGTAAAACTAGGGAAGTTAGTGATATTTATAGCACGTCATGATTAGAGTCAATCACCATTAGGGTAAGAAAAGGAAAGGGAAGAATGCTCACAGTGTAGTGATGACTGCACAGACTTGTAAACTTTGTTCTAGCTCATGTAACTTTTTTTTTTTTTTGAGTTGAACAGAAATAGTTCAATTTGTGGATGATTTTATATACAGTAAATGAGATGTGAGACAATGAAACTGTGTTAAGAACTATTATTCTGATTTTAAATATTCTCGCAGGCTAAAGTGACTTCGGAAAACCAAGTCACACATCCAAATAGTCTATGCAAGTAAACTTTGAATCTAAGTTTACATTACTGAGTCATAAACCAGGGTCAAAAGGAAAATGCAAAGTGCTTTTTAGTTTCTTCAGTGAAATATTTACATCTGATACGGAAGTGTTTTTGTTTATTACATATACATATATTATTGAAATAAATGCCCAGTTTATTAAAATGTGAACAATAGATAAGCGCTGATTAGAATTGAGAGCATTAGCACATCTTTGGATTTTGCCTTTCTGAGTGAAATGATGTATCTTTTTAAAAGTTTCCAAACCAAAGAATGAAACAATAAAATACATTTTTTTTGTATAAAATATTTCTTTTATACAATATATGGTAATTGGGTTTCTCTTCTCCAGCCTTTTCCATATTCTCTCATCTCCTCTTCCACACAAATCTGTACCTAAAAATACTAATAAAGTGTAATAAGAAAAAATAAAAATGAATAAACATAGAACAAAACAAGCATAGAAACAGAAGGAAAAGAGCCAAAGAAAAAGCACAAAAACATGTACATGCAGAGACACACATGTATATACACATAGGTATCCCATTATAAAACCAGAAACAAATAGCATAAATGGAAATGATCTGTAAGGTTAAAAAGATGCTAACGAAAAATAGAAACAAAGAACCTTTCAAAACAATACTGAATTCATTTTGTGTTGGTCTTCTACTGCTGGGCATGTTACCTTAACTGTGATTTATGTACCCAGTGAGAAAACTAATTATCCATTCCAAGCGATTATCAATTGAAGTAAGCTTCTCTCTTTGGTCTGGGGGTATGTTTCCATTTCTCTTCTCAGTACTGGAACCCCATCTGGCTTATACCCCTTCAATCTCTATGTAAGCTACTACAGTGTCTTTGAATTCATGGGTGTGTTGGAGTGGTCCTGCTGTGTTTTAGGGTCCTGTTTCCTTTGTAAGAGCCATCTGCTTTGGCTCTTTTAAACTTTGGAGACATCCCAGTACAACTGAGTATTCCAATCTCTCTTATGCTTTACATGTTTATGTGTTGTGGATTTCTGTACTTCTGTCCTATCTACTGTAGGAGGAAGGCTCTCTCATAAAGATCGAACAAGACTGTGATTTAAGAGTATAGTAGAATATTCTTAGGAATAATTTTCTTGTTATTCTTTAGCAGAAATATAATATTTTGCTTTCCTCTAGGTCTGTTAGCGTATCTAATCTTACGTCTTGGCCATCTGATCAATAGTATATATGGGCTCTATCTCATGGACTTGTTTTTAGATGCAATCAGATATTTTTTGGTTACTCATACACAACTCATTGAACATGGAGAAGCTAACCTTGTGCCTACCTAGAGACTTCCCTCCTACCTGTATTCATAATACTAGTAAGACAAAGACAAACACCAATCCAGCTGTACACTCTTTGACTTAAGTTTAGCATGAAAATTTGGAAAATATTAGGTATTTAATTTTTCTATTTGGTACCAACTGTTTAAATTCCAGTTGAATGAATTCCACATTGATGACTGATAAATTTTTCTTTTACAAGCAGTATATGGGAAGGTACAAGTATACGTTTGAATTAGAACATTAAATTGAAGTTATGAGGACTTGATTTGTGTAGGGATAAAGTGTCAGACCATATCTGAAGGAGCAGTTTTCATTCATCTTGCCAATCTTGTCTTTTTCTTCTTTTGCCTTTTTTATTTCCTTCATACCTAAGTTCTTGGGAGCTACTGTTCAACAACCTGCTCTTCAAAGCCTCGTCTGCAACTACTTCTATGCTGATGATGGGCATGTTTAGTACCTACGACAGACTGTAAAATTCTCTTTGTATTTTATTTGCTGGTTATCAAGGATAATTGGGACATCTAGTTGCAGCAGTCATCTGTAATCCCCATGGTATGTGGCATTAATTAGAAATATTTACATATTCTAGGAAACATAAGTTTTACAGTATTAAAGGTTTAAGGAAGAATAGCATGAATATGCCAATAGAAGACTTCAGAAGAAGTGAGCTAGGGATTCATCATTGGCGATTTATAAAAACACTTTGGGATCCCAGGTCTCAGGGTGGAGTTGGGGCTGGGAAAAAAACAATACAAAAATTAACATGTGAAAAAAGGCACTTAGTAGAGAGGAACTGAAATTCATTTCTTATTCAGGTATTATTTAAAGAATAGCTCGAAGCTTCCATGTTGATACCAGCTTCATTTTTCCATGTTCTGACTCAGATATACACTCTCTTCAGCAATAGCTTGTTATTATAAAGTCCTGGGGGGTATCAAGAACAATGGTAACAGCCTTAGATGTTTGTAGGAACCTATCACCCAACAATTTAAAAAGAAGTGACCCATACTCAACACTGGTATAGGTTGATAGCCTATGATGTTCTAGGGAGATATCTTTGTCTCAATAAAAGCTAGTTCCATTTAAAGCCAATTTATTACTATTTTAGGAAGATTCGACAGTAGTAGTTTGCCCATGTCATTTTCAAAAGTCTGTAGTGTTACTTATCTTCCCCATGCTCCTCCACATCTACTCTGTTTAACCTCCTCACTTATAATCCTTTATGATTTTGGGCTTCAAAAGCTGGAACCACATGCCATACACTGTTCATTGTTAGCTGGGTGACTAGGTCATAAACCTTTCCATTTCTCCCCTGTAGGTTGCTAGGGTTTTTTATTTAAACTGTCCAATATTTCTTTCTTATATTTTACTAAGATTGCTCTACTAAAATTAAAGAATGCTTTAAAATACTTTATTTTACAAATTTCAGATATGAAGACTATCATGAGATATTTATGGTCTGCATGATTAGTTTAGTTAGTTCAATGTCTTCCATTCTGGATGTTCTGCTTCATGTTTGTCCATTGCTTTTTGAAGTTCTCTGGGAAATAGAGGGGAATGTCTTCATGCATTTCTTTCTGCTATTTTTTTTTTCATTTTTTATTGTTTCACTTCAAAGTTATATTAAGGATTTGAATGTCATACTTTACTATTAAAATTTTTGCTAACTTAAGAAATAACACTCCTTTTCATCCTACATAGTAAAATATATAATCATTTTTAAAAGGAATGCTTCTTAGTATTCCTTAGTAGTCTAACATGGAAGGTGAAAACCTCATGTGTTTATATCTCTTTACACAAGAGTCAACAAACTTCTGATCACCACAAACAAACAAAAAAGTTACCATAGAAATACTGAAATATAAGTATCATCTATGCACATTATTGAGGATCATACAAAACGCAAATCTGTTGCCTGCTTTTCTACTGATATTTTGTCTTTTACTTTTAAAATGTTTAATCTTTAATTCTCACAATTTTGAAACAATAGGAAGTTATATATAAATTAAACAATTTATTGAACTATTTGGAAAGTTGCAGAAACTTAAGAGATTTTAATTATATCCCTAACTGTACAATCACAGTTAGGTCTGTGTACTGTACTACATTTTGTTATTATTAGTATTTGTTTTACTTTCTTTTATTTTTGTTTGTTTTGAGACAAGTTCTCACGTGGCTGAGGCCATCCTCAAATTTGCTTCATCGTCACAGCTACCTTTTAATTCCTGATTTTCGTGCTTCTGCCTCCCAGGTGCTAGCACTGTAAGTGTGCACAGTCATGCCTCGCTCGTATACTTATTTGACTTACTGCAGATGATTCATGATGGGAAATCTGATACGGTCAGAAATTAACAGTCTCTTTTAAATGAACACTTATAAATAAACCCTAATGGATTTCTGTTGCTTCAGTTGAATTATTTCCTTTTGTAATGCTGCATGTGTGTACAAAGTATTGAAGATTTTACATGGGACATTTAGTGTGAGAGGGAAAACCTAAATGACTAGTTAATTATGCACATGAAAGGTAAAGGAAGAGATGAAACATGCATTACCGGGGATCATCAAAGTGATTTATAGCTGTGGATAGCTGCTACTTTGTTTCTATTTTTTTTGTGTGTGTGTTCTTTTATTGTGCTTTCTTCGTGAAACACTATTTTATTGAAGAAATTTTACTAGTAATTTTTAATGATATTTTTAATGTATTAAGACTCTTAAAATACTAATCTAAAATAGAGAAATGAGGTACCTATATCATATAATATCTATCTACCTATAATCTACCTATCATAATCTATCTTCAACCTACAGTTATATCATCTCTGTCTTACTTATATATGTATATAATCTTTAAAAGTTTGTGTCATTATAAATAGGTCTGTGATTAGAATGTGAGTTTATTTGATTCTTTATTTCAATATTAACCAGTTTTTAAAATGCAAATGATAGTTTTAATTATTTCACTTGATTTAATTAAAGAAACTAGGGTTGCCTGTTGTCTCTATTTTCACATATCATCAGATGTTACCACTGACTGTTTATTTCATACTCACTTATAATACTACCTCAACAGAGAATATAGACATTCCCGATTTTGTTTCATTTAAAAAATGCAATCTTTCAAAGTTGTCACGGATGCTTTCATGAAATAAATTTCCAGCTCTAGAATTTGCATCTCTGTAAACTGTTATAGGTTAATGCAACATTATTCTCCAGTACTTGATCACTGTCATTTTTATGGAAAGACACTTTTTTTTCCATGGAGGCAGAATAAAGTAGATGTGAGGGCAGGGAGAACATTGTGGAGCATCACTTGGAATGTGTGTCAGGCTTAGAGTATAAATATATTGAAAATGTCTTGGGGAGACCTCTGCCTGGGCTACCAGGGTTCCATAGCCAAATAACACTGGGAGAAAGCTAGCCTCCCAGGAGTGTGGAAAAGTCTGTGAGAGAGGTTAAGAGGAGCAACTCTGCTCAGCAGGACTTGCCCAGAATCCTTGGGACATAAGGACTGAGGAACAGCTGTGAGAAGGAGCCTTCTGGTTTCTATCCTTGGCTGGAGCCACCAGGGCTCCATAGCCAAATTGTCCTGGGAGAAAGACTCCCAGGAGTGTGTGCAAGCCTATATGCTCAGCGGGACCCACCTGGAATCCCCAGGACACAGGGACTGAGGAGTGATCTTGTGGTTTCCTTCGGGGGCTGGGAGCTGATCCTGTGACACATGTCTCCATACTCAAATAGTGCCAGGAGAGAGCTGGTATACCAGTAGTGCCAACATACCTTCAAGAAAAGGCAAGACCACCACTTCTGTTCAAATTCCTCAATCAAGAGGGACACCTGTAGAGCCACCAAGACAAAGGAACCAAGGGACAGCTGGGGACTAGAGCCTTCTGGTTTCTGTCTGCACCCCAGAGTTGACCTTATACCATAGCTATTCAAACCCAAATTCTTCTCAGAGAGAGCTGGTTTTCAAGGAGTATTGACATGTAGGCTTGCAGGAAAGAAAACGACAGTCAGAGAGATTAAGACCAGCTAATGCCAGAGATAACCAGAAGGCAAAAGGCAAGGACAAGAACATAAGGAACAGAAACCAAGGCTACTTGGTATCATCAGAGCCCAGCTCTCCCACCACAACAAGCCCTGGATACCCCAACACACCAGAAGAGCAAGAATCAGATTTAAAATCACATCTCGTGATGATGATAGAAGATCTTAAGAAGGAAATAAATAACTCCCTTAAAGAAATACAAGAGAACACAGGTAAACAACTAGAAGCTCTTAAAGAGGAACCACAAAAATCCCTTAAAGAATTACAGGAAAACACTATCAACCATATGAAGGAAATGAACAAATGCATCCAGGAACTAAAAATAGAAATAGAAACAATAAAGAAATTACAAAGGGAGACAACCCTGGAGGTAGAAAACCTATGAAAGAGATCAGGAGTCATAAAGGCAAGCATCACAAACAGAATACAAGAGGTAGAAGAGAGAATCTCAGGTGCTGAAGATACATAGAAAACATTGACACAACAGTCAAAGAAAACACAAATGCAAAAAGGCTCCTAACCCAAAACACCCAGGATATCCAGGATACAATGGGAAGACAGAACCTGAGGATAATAGGTATAGAAGAGAGTAAAGATTCCCAACTTAAAAGACCAGTAAATAACTTCAACAAAATTATACAAGAAAATGTCCCTAACCTAAAGAAAGAGATGAACATAAATATACAAGAAACCTGTAGAACTCCAAATAGATTGGACAAGAAAAGAAATTCCTCCCATCATATTATAGTCAAAACAATAAATACACAAAATAAGGAAAGAATATTTAAGGCAATAAGGGAAAAAGGTCAAGTAACATGTAAAGGCAAACCTATGAGAATTACAGCAGATTTCCCACAAGAGACTATAAAAGCTAGAAGATCCTGTGCAGATCTCATAAAGACCCTAAGAGAACACAAACTCCAGCCCAGGATGTTATACCTAGAAAAACTCTCAATTATCATAGATGGTGAAAGCAAAATATTCTATGACAAAACCAAATTTATACAGTATGTTTCCACAAGCCCAGCCCTACAAAGAATAATAGAAGGAAAACGCCAACTCAAGGAGGGAAACTACACCCTAGAAAAAGCAAGAAAGTAATCTCTCAACAAACTCAAAAGAAGATAGCTACACAAACATAAAATTAACATCGAAAATAACAGGAAGCAACAATCTTTATTCCTTAATATCTCTTAATATCACTAGACTCAATTTCCCAATAAAAAGACATAGACTGAAGACTGGATTCATAAACAGGACACAACATTTTGCTGCATCCAGAAAACGCACCTCTGTGTTAAAGAAAAACACTAATTCAGAGTAAAGGGCTGGAAAACAATTTTTCAGGCAAATGGTCCCAAGAAACAGGATGGAGTAACCATAATAATATTCAACTGAAAGTCATCAAAAAAGATAAGGAAGGATACTTCATACTCATCAAAGGAAAAATCTACCAAGAAGAACTCTCAATTCTGAACATCTATGCCCTGAATGCAAGGGCTCCCACATTCATAAAAGATACTTTACTAAAGCTCAAAGCACACATTACACCTCACACAATAATAGTTGGAGACTTCAACATCCTACACTCATCAATGGACAGATCATGGAAACACAAACTAAACAGAGAAACAGTGAAACTAATAGATGTTATGAACTAAATGGATTTAACAGATATCTATAGAACATTTCATCCTACATCAAAAGAATATTCCTTCTCAGCACCTCATGGTACTGTCTCCAAAACTGATCTTATAATTGTCACAAAACAAACCTCAACAGATATAAGAAGATTGAAATAATCCCATGCCTCCTATCAGATCACTTCGGATTAAGACTGGTCTTCAATGATAACAACAACAACAGAAAGCCCACATACACATGGAAACTGAACAACACTTTACTCAATGATAAGTTGGTCATGGAAGAAACAAAGAAATTAAAGACTTCTTAGAATTTAATGAAAATGAAAGTACAACATACCCAAACTTATGGGAAACAATAAAAGCAGTGTTAAGAGGAAAACTCATAGCTCTGAATGCCTCCAAAAAGAAACTGGAGAGAGCATATACTAGCAGCTTAACAGCACACCTGAAAGTTCTAGAACAAAAAGAAGCTAATACACCCAAAAGGAATAGAAGGTAGGAAATAATCAAATTAAGGGCTGAAATCAACCAATTAGAAACTAAAAGAACTATACAAAGAATCATTAAAACCAGGAGCTAGTTCTTTGAGAAAATCAACAAGATAGATAAACCCTTAGCCAAATAACCAGAGGGCAAAAAGGCAGTATCCAAATTAACAAAAATAAAAAAGAAAAGGGAGATATAACAACAAATTCTGAGGAAATTAAAAAAAAATCATCAGATCCTACTACAAAAGCCTGTACTCAACAAAATTGGAAAATCTCGATGATATGGACAAGTTTCTAGACAGATACCAAATACCAAAGTTAAGTCAGGACCAGATAAACCATCTAAACAGTCCCATAACCCCTAAAGAAATAGAAGGAGTCATTGAAATCTCCCAGCCATAAAAAGCAGAGGACCAGATGGGTTCAGTGCAGAATTCTATCAGACCTTCAAAGAAAACCTAACACCAATACTCTTCAATCTATTCCATAAAATAGAAACAGAAGAAATAGAAACACTACTTAATTCATCCTATGAGGCCACAGTTACACATACCAAAACCTCACAAAGACCCAACAATGAAAGAAAACTTCAGACCAATTTCCTTTATGAATATCGATGCAAAAATACTCAGTAAAATTTTTGCAAACCGAATCAAGAACATATCAAAATGATCATTCACCATGATCAAGTAGGCTTAATCCAAGGGATGCAGAGATGGTTCAATACCTGGAAATTCATCAATGTAATCCACTACATAAACAAACTCAAAGAAAAAAAAAACCACATAGTCATTTCATTAGATGCTGAAAAAGCATTTGACAAAATTAAACATCCCTTTATTACAAAACTCTTGGAAAGATCAGGATTTCAAGGACCATACCTAGACATAGTAAAAGCAATATACAGCAAACCAGTGGCCAACATCAAACTAAATGGAGAGAAACTCGAAGCAATCCCACTAAAATCAGGGACTAGACAAGGCTGCCCTTTCTCTCCCTACCTATTCAATATAGTACTTGAAGTTCTAGCTAGAGCAATCAGGCAACAAAATGAAATCAGAGGGATACAAATTGGAAAGGAAGAAATCAACATATCTCTATTTGCAGATGATATGATGGTATACTTAAGTGACCCAAAAAACTCAACCAGAGATCTGCTACAGCTGATAAACAACTTCAGCAAAGTGGCCAGATACAAAATTAAGCAAATCAGTAGCCTTCCTATACTCAAAGGGTAAACAGGCTGAGAAAGAAATTAGAGAAATGATACCCTTTACAATCGTCACAAACAATATAAAGTATCTTGGTGGGACTCTAGCCAAACAAGTGAAAGATCTGTATGACAAGAACTTCAAGTATCTGAAGAAAGAAATCGAAGAAGACCTCTGAAGATGGAAAGATCTTACATGCTCATGGATTGACAGGATTAATATAGTTAAAATGGCCATCCTGCCGAAAGCAATCTACAGATTCAATGCAATCCCCATCAAATTTCCAACTCAATTCTTCATAGATTTAGAAAGAGCAATTCTCAAATTCATATAAAATAAGAAAAAACAAAACAAAACAACAACAACAACAATAACAAATACAGAATAGCAAAAACTATTCTCAGCAATCAAAGGACTTCTGGGGGAATCAGTCTCCCTGACCTCAAGCTGTACTACAGAGCAGTAGTGATAAAAACTGCATGGTATTGGTACAGCCACAGACAGGTAGATCAATGCAATAGAATTAAAGACCCAGAAATGAACCCACACACTTATGGTCACTTGATCTGTGACAAAGGAGCTAAATCCATCCAGTGGAAAAAAGAGAGCATCTTCAACAAATGGTGCTGGTTCAACTGGCAGTCTACATGTAGAAGAATGCGAATTGATCCATTCCATCTCCCTGTACAAAGCTCCAGTCCAAGTGAATCATGGACCTCCACATAAAACCAGATACACTGAATCTAATAGAAGAGAAAGTGGGGAAAAGTCTCGAACACATGGGCACAGGGGAAAATTCCAGAACAGAACACCAATGGCTTATGCTCTAAGATCAAGAATTGACAAATGGGACTTCATGAAATTACAAAGCTTTTGTAAAGGCAAAAGACACTGTAAATAGGACAAAACGGCAACCAACAGATTGGGAAAAGATCTTTACCAATCCTATGTCTGATAGAGGGCTATTATCCAATATATACAAAAAATACAAGAAGTTAGACTCCAGAGAACCAAATAACCCTATCAAAAAAAAAAAAAAAAGTGGGAAACAGAGCTAAACATAGAATTCTCAACTGAGGAAACTTGTAGGGCTGAGAAGCACCTAAAGAAATGTTCAACATCCTTAGTCATCAGGGAAATGCGAATCAAAACAACCCTGAGATTCCACCTCATACCAGTCAGAATGGCTAAGATCAAAACCTCAGGTGACAGCAGATGCTGGCCAGGATGTGGAGAAAGAGAAGCACTTCACCATTGTTGGTAGAATTGCAAGCTGAAACTACCACTCTGGAAATCAGTTTGGCCTACCCTCAGGAAAATGAACACAATACTACCTGAGGATCCAGCTATTCCACTCCTGGGCATATACCCAGAAGATGCTCCAACATGTAATAAGGACACATGCTCCACTATGTTCATAGCAGTCAAATTTATAATAGCCAAAAGCTGGAAACAACCCAGATGTCTGTTAACAGAGGAATGGATACAGAAAATGTGGTACATTTACACAATGGACTACTACTCAGCTATTAAAAACAATGACTTCATGAAATTCGCAGACAAATGGATGGAACTTGAAAATATCATCCTGAGTGAGGTAACAGTCACAAAAGAATGAACATGGTATGTACTCACTGATAAGTGGTTAGCCCAAAAGTTCTAAATACCCAAGAGTCACTTCGCAGCAACTGTAGGGCTGAGTGTGAGGTCCCAGATGGAGGACTTGGAGAAGGGACTGAAGGAGCTGAGGGAGTTTGCAGCCCCAGGGAGGGAGCAACAGTGGCAACTGGCCTGACCCATCGATATTCTTGGAGACTGAATCACCAAACAAAGAATACACATGAAGGGATCCATGGTGCTGGCCACATATGTTGTAGAAGAGGACCTTGTTAGCCATCATGGGGAAGAGAGGCCCTTGGGTTTGAGGGTGTTAGATGCCCCAGTATAGAGGAATGACAAGGAGGGAAGATGAGGGTGGGTGGATGGGTGGGTTGTGGAATATCCTCATAGAGGGAGGGGGAGGGCGGAGGGGATAGGGGTGTTCCAATCGGGAGATGTGGAGAGGGGAAAACATTTGAAACGTAGATAAAGTATCAAAAAAAAAAAGAAAAGAAAATGTCTCATCAATGCCACTGAGGAAAGAAAACAATAGAGAGCTGAAATTATATACCAAGTTTCTCAGACAAAACTGAATTCAAATACAGTTTGTTATAGAAAGTGTCTCATATTTCTCATCACAATAGTATATATATATATAGTATGTTCAAATATAGTTAATATATTTATATATAATATATGATTATATAATATATTGTATCACACACATGTATATAATACATCATATATATATTCAATAGGAGACAGGAAATTGCTCCCACTTTCTTCTAGTCATTAAATTCCAAGTGGTTTTCTGTTTAATTATTATAATATCCTCAGAATATTGTTAATTTACTTTGTATTATTTATCCATAATGTTTATTGACTCTCTCTTTCAAACTTCAAACGTTTTATTTTCATTTATTTTTATTTTTGACACATAATATAATTCTGTAGTCCATGCTCTCCTGGAACTCATTGTGTTGTCAGGCTGCTTCCAAATTTGCCTTCAGTCATGTGCAGCTGGGTCATGAGGAAAGGGATTACTGGTCAGAGCCTCTTTCCCCTGATTTAAACTTGTGTTTTTGCAACTGCTTAATAAGGGAATCTCTCCTCTCCTCATACTGAAATCAGGATTTTCTGTGTGACATGCTTCATCCAATAGAATATATGCGTTGTCAGTTGCTGTAGTTTAAAATATAAAGTAATGTAGAGTAGCTGCATTTTTATTTTTATTTCTAGAAAAAAAGAACAAAAAAGAGAATCTGATGAATAATAAAAAATCTGGAGACAGCCATATCAGGCTTCCATCAGCAAACATTTCCTGGTATCCACAATGATGTCCTGGTTTGGTGGCTGTTTATTTGATGGATCCCCAGGTAGGGCAGTCTCTGGATGGCCTTTCCTTCATCTCTGCTCTACACTTTGTCTCCATATTTCCTCCTGTGAGTATTTTGTTCAACCTAAGAAACACTGAAGTATCCACATTTTGGTCTTCCTTCGTTTTGGGCTTCATATGGTCTGTGAATTGAATCGTGGGCTAATATCCACTAATCAGTTAGTACATGCCATGTATATTCTTTTGTGACTGAGTTACCTCACTCAGGATATTTTCAAGTCCCATCCATTTGACTGTGAATTTCATGAAGTCATTGTTTTTAATAGCTGAGTAGTATTCCATTGTGTAAATGTACCACATTTTCTGTATCCATTCCTCTGATGAGGGACATCTGGGTTGTTTCCAGCTTCTGGCTATTATAAATATGGCTGCTATGAACATAGTGGAGCATGTGTCCTTATTACATGTTGTAGCATCTTCTGGCTATATGCCCAGCAGTGGTATAGCTGGGTCCTCAGGTAGTAGTATGACATATTTCTTCTTATAATATAAGATAACCAAACTTATTCCTAGAAACATTCAATTCATATAGTTTGTCAGCATTAATTTGCTTTATTCAGTTTATTGATAATCTAAACATTCCAATATCTGCAACTGACTATCATGACAAGAGTTACATACTGCTTAATATTAATAGAAACACAAAAAATAAACTCTGCTATATTCTTGCAGATCTGGTTGGACTGTCTTTCAAATATCTTACATTTTCTATTTGCTAGAAGCTACTGTGATGCGGAGAAACTGACCACAAACATTTTTGGACACATCACTGAAGCGGAAATTCTAGCATCCTGTTCTGGGGCTCTACTCTACATCCACAGGGCTCTGTTCACATGCTCAGCTGTATATTTTCGAGCTACAAGTACAACTTTTATTTATTTATTTTTTGTAGCATTCCCCAAACAAATTTCTACTTCACTAGCAGATTGTGCTTGATTGAGTCTGTTTGTGATCTAAAATAGCTTGAATCTAAATGGAAGTTGCTAATGAAATCTCTGGTAAGACTGTAACATGGGACTCTCCTAATGATTTGGTAATGTTTTGGCAATCCAGAAAACATGCTTCCGAAAAAAAAAAAAAAAACCAACTCCTTGCAATCGCAAGTTTTCCCTGAGCAGACTATTCCATCTGCTCACAAATGCATCAAACTACCAAAAGCACTCACCACAGTGCAGGGGCAAGCTGTAGAGAGTAAGAACAAGTAGTTCTACCATGTAATTTCTTTAAGTAATCCTTTCTGATGAAATAAATACTAAGAATCTTTGAAGCTTTTTTAATTTTATGGAAGATAATGCAATCGTCTGATAGCCTTTAAAGGTAACTCACTGGTATAATCATCAGAGATCCCTCACCTGTGGCAAAATGTGTCCTCAATGCTCCCATTAGGAGAAATAAGAGGGATATTTAGTAGCTTATTAGTTAAGAGCATGAAGAAAAAAAGCAAGTTTTATATGAAATCGAGTGCTGGATGTGCTCCCTTGAGACGGCTATTAGAACATTTGTTAGTTGTCACTCCAGTCGATGGAGTTTTGACAATGCCTTTCCCAAGTCATCTTTAACACTTCTCGGCAAAGCTGATGAGGCCAAACCGTTGATTCGAGGTATCTGTACACCAGTGTAGATGGAGGCCAGTCAGCCTGTGTTCTCTGTCCCCTTTTGGACTTTCCATGTGTTGATCTTCTAGAAGGTGACAAAGAACACTCAGCTTATCTACTTTAATATTGCTGGTTTAGTGTTATTTCACATATCTTCCCAGTCTCCTCAACTTTCTCATTTATTACATACATAATGGGAGTCGGGTCCTAAAAGAGAAAAAAACTTATGCAATTAAAATAGTGAAACACATGAATGTGGAAAAATGTATGCAATTCAAGAAAGTAGCTGTTCGGTTTTCCTTCTTCCTTCCCTCCCCTGTCTCCTCTAAGCCTTCCCTTTCTTCCTCTTCTTTTGTTTTGTTTTCTTCCTTTCTTCCACGTTCTTTGTCGTTTTTCTTCTAAGAAACTTTGAGCTTTACATTTGAATTAATAGCCTTCTGATATTGAAATGTGATGAGATATATCACACCTTATTATATGGCAGAGACAAATCATCCTTCTAATAACCTTGTATATATATATGTGTATATATATATGTATATGTGTATATATATATATATATATATGTATATATATTGTATATTACAATGTCAAGGAATAAACTTCTGTTTCTGCCTAGTAAATCCCTGTTCAGGGACTCAAAAACAATAGAATCACAAAGGACCCCTTCTGATCTTGTTTGATAAATGTTGAATTTGACTTTTTTATTTGTTTGGTTTTTTTTGTTATTATTCCTGTGTCAAACCTAGAAGGTACCTAGTTTAATTTCAAGCTTCAGACCTTGTGCCCTGAATTAAGATGAGGGTATAGTTTCCAATTCAAATAAGTTAATTACTTTATGAGTAAATAAATTATTTGGAAAGGCAAAGAGATTTCAACCTATATATGTTTCAAGGACAGTAAAATTCTGTTTAATCTTCTTTTAGCATTTAGTATTTGTAGTGTGTGTGTGTGTGTGTGTGTGTGTGTGCACGTGCGCGTTCATATATGTACAGTGTACCTGTGCTACACCTTTAATACGGTGGTCAGAGAACAGGCATCGGTGTTTGGTATAAGTATAAGAAAGTAGACCTGCCACTCATCTGCTGTGGGGTGGCATGGGTGAAGAGGTGACATCGCACCACACAGGGTTATGAGCTTGGGAGAGATAACCTTGCCCTTACCAGCTGTAACACTCCAGAGAGTGGGCCCTGACCCTTGCCTAGAATGCACAGCACATCTGATCCTGGTGGCAGGGGAGCAAGTGAGCCATGGTGAGAGCATGATGCAGCTGACCATGCCATTGCTCTGCCATGAGATGACATGAGCGCCAGGGTGACGCTCTTCCTTCTTGCCCACACCACTTGCAAGAGTAGAGAGAACAGACCCTAAGATCATGAGAGTGGGTGAGCTTACCCTGCCCCTCACCGGCTGCAGCACTAAGGAAAGTGGGCCCGGCCCTTCGCCTAGGCAGCAGAGTAGCACTGGCCCTGGTGGAGTAGCATTGTGTGAGCCAGCCGTGACCCTATTGTAGCTGTAGCAGATGGGAGAGCAGGCCCCACATGTCCCCTGGGCAGCGGAGCTAGCCCTGATGTCAGTTACAAGTCAGCCAGTCTCAAGAGACTGAGAATGGGAGATGTGGCCTAGACAGGCTACAGCACTTGGGAGCATGGGTCTCGGACTTTGGGCAGTAACAGTGGAGTTGGCTCTGGAGACATGGGTGTGGGTAAGCCTGAGGCAATTAGAGCAGGAGAGTTGACCTTGCTTCCTGCCTATGGAGGCGTCCGTGGACTAGCCACGCCCAGGTGGTGCAGAGAAGATAGAACCGGTTGGCTGGTTGGCTGCCTGATTAGTTCAGCTACCGCCCAGGCCCAGATCCAGGGCTCTGAATTGGCCCACTCCAACATCTCAAATGGTTAGGATGCATAAAACTGACACTCTTGCTGTATCAAAGCTACAAGATCTCTATAACACAGGGCAACAACAGGATCAACCAAAGGAGTCCCAATGCAGGATACAATATTGATGGTGTCACAGAAGCCAGAGACTTAGAAAAAGACCAAAGACTCGTTGCAATGAATATTTACAAGTGAAGATGTGTGGACAGAGGGTTATACCATGGGTCACACTGTGACACATTGCAGCTTCCACAAACAGGCGTCTTCTATGCTTCGTTTTTGTTGTTACTATTGTTAGTTTGGGGGTTGTGTGGGTTTTATTTTGCGGGGAGGTTGTAATTGCGAAGGGGTAAGAGTATAAGGGAGTTGAGTGGGGACTTGGGTGGGTGATGTGGCCCACATCAATAAAACGTCTAAAAGGTAAAAGGAGGGGAAACAACCCCCCCATACAATGTTTAAATCTTTTCTACTTCATTTTGTTTCTTCTTCATTTTTTGTTTTACTGTTTTCTTTAGTGCATACTTAAGAACCCAGTCAATTTAAAGAAACAGGTTATGCCTTTAATTTTCAATCCAAATAAGAACTTCAAGCATCCTCTATAATAACTTAATTTGTTAAGTTGGGAAGCTAAATGTCCCACAGTTTCTTCTGACAATCATTGGCTTAAAGTAGATGTTCAGAAATCTTTCCTTTCTCTGGCTTCCCGTGTTGTTTTTAATAGAGTCTTTCGATTCTTTCACTCTTCTCTTCAGTTGAAGGATGGGTCGTTGATTGCTAGTGGATGGATATATATAACCTTTGGTCCTGTCACCGCGGAGAGAAGGGTGTGTTGGACATGTTAGCAGCCTGTCCTGAGCTCATCCTCTCTAATTCTTCCTTGAAAACCTGACTCAGTATACTTGTGGTTTCACAGTGACAAATAATGACTCTGCTTTTTGAGTAAGAGTTGATTAAAACACTTTATTAGTCGATTTCTTTTGGGTTTTATTAGTTTTTTTTCCCTCCCACTAAAACGTAAGAAATGTCCTAATTCACATTTAAAAGGGAAAAGTGAAATGTATTCTTCCGAAAATATAAATCAAATGTTCTGTAACAAGCTCAGTTGCTTTCTCATTAATCTTTTAATTTTTTTTGGTGTTAGCCCTTTCATCTTTTTCTTTTCATTATGATTCTAGTTTTCATTTTGTTTTGCTGATGGATAGTTCTAAATTTAATCAGATACATTGGGTGTGAACATGAACATACAGACTTACCAATATGGCTGCCTAAACATGGGATGAACAAGGACATCAATACACATGCTAAAGTGACCACTATAAGAGGTATTTATTGTTTTTAGCTGTAATTGATTTTAGCAATACTTTATGGACTCTTTCGTTAAGTCTCCCTATTACCCTGCCTTGTTCAATGGGAGCAGGATGTCTTTTGTTTATCCTTCTCCCCAACAGGTTTGGTAGTTAGTGCTGTGAAGTCCTGTCATATCCCTTGACATATCTTGATGTTCAATACATTAAATACATCTACTTTAAAGTGGTTTATGTATCAACAACCATTTAGAAATACTGAAAATAATCTTCACATTGAGGATACAACCAGAATGATGTCTTGGAACATCATTCTATGTAGTAAATTACCAATACATCTCAGAATCAACAAATAAATCCTAGTGATAAAATCATGATTCCCTAGGATGACCCTGATATTATCAATGCTCTCAGAATTAAAGAAGACTGGCTTGATCACAGGCACAGCTTCATGGTGTTTCTTTTTCGTGTGTGAATATGATCATTCAGTATCTCCCCTAGGAAAAATGTTCCACTTTAAAAAAAAACCTTATTTTTTCTTAAATCTCTATCCTTAAACATATGATTAGGTTAAGCCTCAGAGTACAAATGTGTTCATATTAGCTCCTGTAATATATGGAGTTGTCTGCCATGGATATAGGGACTTAGTACATGATGTGACATATATTGTTATTTCATTATGATATATTTCATTTATCTAGAGAAGTGAGGATAAATGCATTTCATCATTGTACAGTAGCTTAGTGGAACCATCTGTATGTGTTCTTTTGCATTCTTATTGCTCTATTCTTCCAAGGAACTCATAATGCCCTATTGAGACTTTTTTGTTGCTGTTGCTGTTTTTGTTGTTGTTGTTGTTATTGTTTTTGTCTAATAATAAACTGCATAGAACTGTTTGATACAGATAAATATGCATAAAGTCATATCCAAGGCTGCTTGCTTTGTTGTAATTTTAATTTTCATGAAGAAAAAAAGTGGAAGCACTTAATCTTTTGAAAATCTAAGGGAAAACCTTAAGTATATCATAAAATGATTCCCACAAAGTCAATAAAGACATTGCTTTTTCACCTCCAGGCTTAATTGTATCAATAATGGATTTCATTATGGCATGCTCATATTGCACATAAATATTGTAATAATATCCACTTCTGTATTATCTTCTATCCTCCTTAGACCCCACCTCTGCAGCTTCAGAGGCTCATCAGCCCTAGGAAAGTTTGATTCTTGCTTCATTTTTGTGATTATTTTGAAATTTTAAATTTTCCTATATTTATACAATGAAATATAATCGTATCTCACTCCTTCTTCCAATTTCTTTCACGTTTCCCTAAACACATTCCTCTCTTCCTCCCACCTTTTGCAATTCTCTCTCTCTCTCTCTCTCTCTCTCTCTCTCTCTCTTTCTCTCCCACTCTCCTTGGTAACTCCAAAAATACTGCTAGAACTGCTCATGTGTGGATGAGTGTGGGCCCATCTGCTGGAGCATGGGAAATCTATTAGTGTCAATTTTATTCTCAATAAAAAATGACTTTTCCTGCCCTTCGGTGACTTCCCTCTGCCAACACTCTGCCATAATGGATATGTATTGGAGATAATCGAAGTCATCTATGCTAGAATTGTGCCTGGTTTAATCTTGTATAGATCTTATGTAGGCAAGCATAGTTGATTAAGATCATGGTTATGATAGATCCATCAAATTCAGAAGGTAACACCTTCAGGTATTGCCCATCTCCTTTCTGCCTTCTCTGTGACGGTTCCTCAGCCTTGGTGGTGGAAGGGTGGAAATATAGACCTGATTAGGTGTAGGTGTTCAGTCTCTGTCTCAGCCCTTTGACCAGGTGTGCATCTCTTCATTAAGTACTGTCCGCTGCAACATTATAGTTTCATGGTTTCAATATTGTACATTATAATCAGGACACTTTATTTAAGCTGCTTATACAGAATGAAGTAAAATCAAATAAAATTTTAGTAACTCATCACAGGTAGAATACTCAAATAACCACAAAAATTAATTTTGTTAGTATAGAAGTTTAACATTTAATTAAAAACCCCAAATCTGTGTGGCCTCAAAAAGCCAGATAAAATTAGTCACATATTAATAAACTCCATTTGTATTTTATAGTACATAGAATTATTAAATTACAGGCATGAATCTAATCAAATATAAGTATGATATGTGGTAGTGATAATTATAGATTATTGATGACTGAGATCAGAGATATAAATAAATGAAGAGATTCACCATTTGTATAAATTGAAGATTAAGTTATAAGTCCTCCTACAGACTGATCGATATATTAAACATTACCATACTTAAAATTGTGGAAGAGGCCTCAATAGAATAGAAATATTGAAATAAAGGTGTTTGGGCAACTCCACTATCTCATTTTAAGTCTTACTCTAAAGTTAAAACAACAGCTGCTGTGAGATCACAGTTTGCTTCTTATCAAATAAATTTAAATCAGCAAAGCAGGACCTTTGAAACATACACATATACGGTAAACTGATTTTTGACAAGGTGTCAAATCAAGAAAATGGAAACTTTTGTAAAATTAACACAATAGCATGGAATACTAAATTAAATTAATAGCTAAATTAAAATGCAAACTGTATAAGTTCCAGGATAATAGCATATTAGAAAATTCTTCATGTCTTTGGCTAAGAAAAATATTACATGGTTGCAAATGCAGATGGATGACTTATGAATAAAAATGCCTACCTTCGACTTCGTAAATATATGAGTGTGGACATAGAAGGTTGATTGTGCACTTCCAAAGCAAACAGTAGCATTAAAATACTAATGCTTCTCTTCAAATAAAATAAAATAAAGCATTATATTTTCATACCTTTTAATTTCTACTTTAGGAAACTTGATGGGGCCAGGTCACATTTTCATTATATTTAATACTGGAGTATAGTAAGTTCAAAATGTTCGTTTTCAGGTTATCAGATTTAGATAGTTATTATCTTAGACTCTAGGTGGTACAAATATTTTCTACAACTAAGCTCTGGCAGTTACCACAAATGTAAGCAGAGAAAATAAGATACTATATGGCCCACATATGTTTTATAAAACTTAAATGTACTGGGGTCCAGACGGGTTCACACACAAAAATTAGTTTCCATATTATTTATTAGTATCCATATTATTTATTTTATAAATACTTTGAATTTGTGTGGATTTGACTCTTTGCTTTGTCACTGCTGCTTTATACTACAAAATGTGAGAACCCTAAAATTAAAATTAATTCAAATTTTAATTTTTATTATATTTTATTTTATTATTATATCTTTTTGTAATTATTTTACTTGTTTACATTTCCAATGCTGTCTCCTTACCTTGTTCCCCTTCCATGAATTCCCCACACATTCCCCCTCCCCTTTGCCTCTAAGAGGCTGATCCCCCACCCATCTACCCACACACTTCAACCACAATCCTCTAGCATCTCCCTTCTCTGGGACATTAAGCCTCCACAGGACCAAACACCTCCCTTCTCACTGATGTCAGATAAGGCCATCATCTGTTACATATGTAGCAGGAGCCTTGGACTGTCCCATGTATACTCTTTGGTTGGTGGTTTATTCCCACACCTGATAAACAACTTTAGCAAACTCATTGTAAATAAAATTAACTCAATCAAATCACTAGCCTTCCTCTACACACAAGATAAACAGGTTGAGAAAGAAATTAGCGAAATAACACCTTTTGCAAGTGAGAGATCTGTATGAGTAGAACTTCATGTTGCTGAAGAAAGATATTGAAGAAGATCTCAGAAGATGGAAAGATCTCCCATGCTCATGGATCGATAGGATTAACATAGTAAAAATGGCCATCTTTAGAAAAACAATCTACAGATTCAATGCAATCACCATCAAAATTCCAACTCAGTTCTTCACGGAGAGAAAGTTCAATTCTCAACTTTATATGGAGTAACAAGGAAAAATTAAAAAAAAAAAAGACCCAGGATAGTGAAAACAGTTCTCTGCAATAAGAAAACTTTTGGGGGAATCATCATCCTTGACCTCAAACTACACTACAGGGCAACAGTGACAAACACTGGATGGTATTAGTACAGAGACAGGCAGGTAGATCAATGGAATAGAGATGAAAACCCAGAAATGAACTTACACATGTATGGTCACCTGATCTTTGACAAAGAAGCTAAACCCATCCAGTGGAAAAAAGACAGCATTTTCAAAAAATGTTGCTTGCTCAAGTAGCCATCAGCATGTAGAAGAATGCAAATTGTTCTATTCTTATCTCCTTGTACACAGCTCAAGTTCAATGGTGATCAAAGACCTCCACATAAAACCAGATACACTGAATCTAATAGAAGAGAAACTGGGAAAAAGTCCTGAACACATGGGAGCAAAGGAAAAGTTCCTGAACAGAACACCAATGGCTCAGGCTCTAAGATCAACAATTGACAAATGGGACCTCATAAAATTGAAAAAGCTTCTGTAAGGCAAAGGACATTGTCACTAGGACAAAATGGCAACCTACAGATTGGGAAAAGATCTTTACCAACCCTACATCTGATAGAGGGCTAGTATTTAAAATATACAAGAACTCAAGAAGTTAGACTCCAAATTTATTTTTAAATCTGAAACCTATTTAATATATATAACATTGCCCTCTGCCCATTTAATTCTTCACACTTGTAACTTTCCCAAGAATAACTAACTTTAGTTTTGCCTTTTGGTCCACCTTCTCAGAAACTCTGTAGAAAGCAACTTTTACTTTACTGTGAATTGTAACAAATGTGATTTTTAAATTTTGTTTGACTCTCATTCAATTGTTTTCTCTCACACTACCAAAGCTACTTTCTTCAGTCTTGTTAGTCACATACTTTAAAAATACAGTGATTTATCATTGTCCAAATCAAAGCTTGAACTTGTGGAATGTCTAAGTGCTGCATTCCTCAGTCAGCTTCCATATTAATTATTTATGTATAGGCATATGGTCACAGCAAATAGATTTAATTAGGATGCATTTATACCTTATTTCCTTCACACTTTGGAGGGGACAGACAAAACTTATTTTCTTAATGATTGCCTCTGATATCCAGTAGGCCCAACACCAAAGGTTTCACTTCTGATTCAAGCATCCCTTATGCGAGATGCCATGAATCTTTTTATGCCAGTCACAATTGGATGTATATAGTATATATGGATATATGTTGCTATTTCATTTCCAAAACCATTACTTATTCTGTAAGAAAAGATTGTGTTTTTTAAGATTATTGAGGTGAGAAAATAAACTCTTTGCTCTCAAATATGCAGATGCTTGTCACAAAATGTTAAACTCTTCCTTCCAGCACTTTGTGTGTGGGTTATAATGTGCTTACTCCCATGTGAGAAATTGTCCTTAAGTAATTCATCCTTTCCATTATTATTCATGGATACTACTTTGCTCTTTGAATTTTTGCTGGGTTCAATACTCGTATCTCTTAGGTTAGTCTTATTTATGTATCTCTTACTGTGAAATTGATAACGTTTTTGTCTGAGTCACAATGAGCACTTATTACCCCCACCAAAGATGGCTTTCTGCTGCACCCTCAATATTACAAAACTGCACACATTAAAAATTCCTTTGTCTTCTTGGGGCAGCTCCATAGATCTTCTTCATGCCTGTATGCTACTACAGAGCCTGGAGTGCAAAGGTAGATACCCAGGAATAGCTGGATCCTACAAAGCAAGCAATGATTTTTGTCTTTTTGTCTCACTCATCATAGAAATGCCACACTGGCATTTCCTCTGCAGTACACCCCTCCACATCCCCTTGATTTATAAGAAATGATTGCTGGTGGCACCGCAATAACTGCAGTAATTGTATAAATCCTAGTGCTGAAATCTCCGGGCTAGAAATTTAAGCATATCCAAATAGTTTAAGTGATCCACTGCTCACACATTTCGCCTGAAATTTTGCTTTCTTAGACCTTGTATATCTTGTTTGGGTTTTCTTATATGAGTTGACAGTTTGGGTAATTTTGGATGGAAAGAGAAAATTAGAAGTTACTGCCTGTTTTGTACCATCTGCTCTTGTATTTCCCTTTTCGAGTTACTGAAGAAGCAGGTTTTTACTTTTGATGCTGGCAATGCTTCCTATGCCTTTTAAGCACACTCCAGTTTTCTTTGTAATATGTGTTCTACCTTTGATTTGGACCTACAAGTATGCTGCTGTATTTACTATTTGGAATAAAAGTTTCAGATTCTTCAAAGCTCTTAGTTATCAGTTCTGATAGGGGTATAGGCTTCAAATGGATGCTTAAGAATTAGTTTAGAAATGTAGGGCAGGCAATTGAGAACTTTTTTTTTCTTTTTAATATTGCTCTCCTGCATCTTGCTTACCAAGCATTTGAAACATAGAATGGTAAAGTATTATTGAAAATATACTTTGCACCGAATCTTTGGTATGCTTTCATATGTTTTGACTTGCAGATTTTTTAAAGAATGAACAGACTTTCACAGTCAAAAATGAGTAGAGTTTCCCATAGATCAATGACTATAACAGTACACTTTTTAAAAATCAAGACTCCTGTTTCATTTTTTTTTTCAGGAGATTCGATTTTTATGAAAAAATAAGAATAATTTATGCTAAAATATTTACAGTTCTATGTTGATATACCTTGTCTTTTCTAAGATAACATACACTGGCAACATTTAAACAACATCACTTTTTCCCCTGGTAGTTCATTTGTCTGTATTACACACACTCCCTATTTGGTGTACACCGGCAGCAACCCAGTTTTTTCCATTTTGATACACCCTGAACTTCTATGGATATTTTATGTAGAAGAGATTTGCCTTGGAAGGTGAGGGGTTATGAGCCAGGAAAATAGAGAATTATAAAGTATTTGACTAGAGAACAGGAAATAGAAAAGTTAACTTATTGTAAACATGTAAGAAGGATCTGTAGAGATATATAAGAGTTGGGGAACCAACAGTTAGGTGAGGTTGGATGTAAGGACACAAGCACATAAACTGCACCAACTATTATGAGAGTTTTAATAGAACTGGTGCCATAAAACGAGAAAAAAAGCAAAGACTTATTAAAGGGATTTGGAAAGCTAGCTGGGAGAAACAAGGCATTGTGGGAAGGAGCTCAAAGCAGTCTTTCGGGGGTTCTGAAGTTCTGGGATGTAGCTCATTTTAGTAGAACGTTTGCATAGCCTGCACAAATGGCTGGGTTTCATTTCCAGTTCTACACAAAGCAGATGTAGTGGCACATGGTTCTCATCACAACACTTTAGGCAATAGGAGTGGAGGCCGAAGGATCTGAAATTCCAGGTCACAAATGGAAGTTTAACTCAGTGAAAGAGCACTTGCCTAGCAATGGAGGGCCCTGGGTTGGTCCTCAGCTCCCAACAGTAACAACAAAAGACTATAAACAGGTAAATAACACGAGCCTGTTGTTTGCCTGGATTATTATATTTGTTACATGCCCAGAATGGTGACACAGCCTTTTATTACCAGAAGCAGGAGGATTTTTGTAAGTTCCAGACCATGACATAGAGCAAACCAACCCCACTTCTTCAGAAAAAAAAAAAAAAAAAAGAAAAGAAAGAAAAGAAAAGGAAAGGAAAAAGAAAAAAGAAAACAGGAAAAAAAACCCACATAAAACAAGAGAGAAAAATTATAGGCCATTCTTGAGAACCTATTTAGCTTAAGTCCATCTTGGTCTACATGAGACTCCAGGTCACAAAATAAATGAAAATTAAAAAATGTATTCAGGAAGATATATTTCAAGGCCTGTATGACTTATTTTGCATTATTGGAAATTTCTTTAATCCATATTATATTGTCTCCTATTTTAATGTCAAAAACATTAAATTATTCATTATGCAGAAATATTAGAAAGACAAATGATTAGAAGAGTAAAAATTGGAGAAAGGTGTAGATAGTGGAACAAACATTCTATAGAATTATTACAATTTTAAGTATATTTGGAAAAGCTTAATCTAAAGTTGGAATTATTGTTTTTAAAATAATAGTAATTATCATACAGTTATGAGTTATAAAATACATTATCACTAAGTAAATAATTTAAAAGCTTTTTCATTTACTCCCATATAATAACGTTTTAGAAGTTTCCATGGCAATAATGTCAATATATGGAAAAATGTGTGAGTCAAATTTATAGAATGACAAATTATCCCAAATTAGTACATCCAGCTAATTGGCACCCAGCTCAACAAGCAAACTGTTATGGGAACACCAGACATCTTTTGCAACATCTTCTAAATAAATACTGTCATGTCTTTTTTTATAATTTGCATTTTGTGTGTATGAATAATTTTTAATACAAGTTTGTGGATCACATGTGTGCCTGGTGTCCAGGTAGGCCAGAAGAGGGAGTTGAATCTTCTGAAACTATAGTTAAAGATGGTTGCAAGCTCCCCATATGGTGCTAGAATCAAACTTGTGCCTTCTGGAAGAGCAGTTGGTGCTCTTAACCACTAAGCCATCTCTGTAGCTCCAGTTGTCACATTTCTTAAAATGCTAAAAGTGTCCAGTATCAAGATTTGTTTTCCTTTGTTTATAAAATGGAGCCATTTACTATTTATTTGCCACGCTCAGCATTATTTTTTTGTGAATGTTTCTTGGTGTTCCTTGTAATTATAATACATTATAAAGGTAAAAGTAGTGAGATGTAAAAGCTAGAGTTGAGGAATGTTTAAACTTAGAATCATGCCACATGATCATACTTGTATGTAGATATATGTAGGCTTGTGTGTGTTTTTAAAATAATGTCTACATTAGTGTAGGGTGGCTTTGTGTTTATTTCTCTGCTTTAGAAGTACAGGGACCATATCACCCTCCTGAAGTGCCTGGTTAGAGACACACAGGGTACATATTCTGAGCACACTGTAATCAGGAAGGAAGGGACTGGAGGACATTCTTTTTCCTTCTATTCTTAATAAGGGTGTTTTGTTCATGTGTGTGGTCACCATGTGCTGGAGACTCTTGATGTGGGGCTTGATCAGATCCACAGAGCTCCAGCTGGATCATTTCCACATACTCTGAGCTACCCTGAGTACATGGAAGGCTGGAATAGCAAGTGGGCTTGATTTTACAGAACTGGCCAGATTCCCTACTTTAGCACTTCTATTCTAGCTATAGACAAATGCTTAGCACCATGACAAAAAATGGCAACTTCCATACATGTCAAGCCATGGCTAGACATATGCTTAGCACCAGGACAAAGAATGGCAACTTCCATATATGTCAAGCCACATCAGAGTGTAAGTTTTAGGAGCTGAGTATTTGATGTTCTTTTTTTGTTTGCTTTACTCTGACCTAATTTCATGACCCACTGACTGCCTTTACTTACTGATTAATCTTCTTACCTTAGGGTAGAATTGATGCAGAAGCCACAGCCATACATGACGTTAATAAATGCTCTGTAATTTTCAGTAGTTTATATCCCTATGTAAACCCACTGGAAGTTTTAAAGGGTAAAGGGTCCATTTAGGATCTGAGAGATGTCTCAGCATGTAAGATTATTACCCATCGAAGCCAAGCGATCTGAGTCTCATCCACAGAGTTCATGTAAAATTGGAAGGAAAAATTCTACTCCATATACTCTCCCTCTGGCCTCATGCACAAGTCATGCCAACATGTATCAGCAGATGTCATTCACACACTCAAACACAATGATAAATACTAAAATAAAATTTAAACAAAAAACTCAATACAGATAAGTGACCAAGCATCCTAACCCTGCTTATCCTCCTATAATGCATGGATGACTGGGAATAAATGTTAGCTGACACTACGGGTATTGCCAGAGAATTTTAACACATGGTATGGTGCCTCTCTAACCCAGAAGAAGCCAAATTCAGATATAAATTAGAACTCTGTCTTCTATAGAATGCATGTTGGATTTTACCATGAGAAAACCGAAACATCAGAAATAAAGCTATGGTCAATCAAAAATCATCTGTATAATTGGTTTTTACAATTATCCCATGTCAGGTCCTCATATTAAGTCTCTGTTTTGCATCTTTTCTAGTTCTGTAGCTTATATTTTTAAATATGCCATTCTGGAGGCAATTAATTATCCCAGATCCCCATCAAATTTTGTTATTTAACCACATCATAAGAATAAACTAAGTTAATTTTAAAATTACAAATTATTTATTTTCAAATTGTAAAATACTTAGAAGCTTAACAAAGAAAATCATACAAAGAACAATTAATTAGAAATTCTAAGAAATGAAAACTCACAAAATTTGAATATTATAAATATAAGATGTTGACAGAAGTGTAAAAATATTATCATTTTATCTGACAAGTGCTAATACCTTTAATATGCAGAAGACGTTTGCACATAAATAGAACACTTGAATTTTATTTGATAAAATTATGAGACATAAAGAGCTAGCCATTTTGAAATGTAAGCTTTCTATATTAAACTAATAGAAAATACTTCTGGTTAACTTTTTGTCAGTATTATGAAAAAATTATAATAGGAGCCACACAATTTATTGTAATAGTTTAAGAGGAGAACATGTAGATGTGCTGACTTATAGGAAAAAGCCTCAATGAATTAATACATTTTAGGGCTTTTTTGTGTGTGTGCCTGTGTGTTTGCATGTGTGCTTGCTTGTATGCTTATGTATGTATGTGTGTGTGTGCTAGTGTGTGTGTATGTGTGTATGTTTGTGTGTGTCTGTGTATCTTGGTTTGCGCATGTATGTGTGTTAATGTGTGTATGTGTCTAGATATGTGTGTGTTTTGGTGTTTGTTTATGTGTTCATGTTTGTATGTTTGAATGTATGTTGGTATGTGTATAGATATATGTGTGTTTTGGGGTGTGTATGTATGTGTATATATGTGTGTATGTATGTATGTGTGTGTATGTTTCCTTGTGTGTTGTTGTGTTTGTGTGTGCTGGTGTGTGTGTGTATGTATGTATCGGTATGTGTGTGTCCTTGCATTGCTGTGGGGGTAAGCATGCATCCTCAGAGGCCAGGAGAGTGTATTTTGATACACAGAGTAGAAGTTACAGGTATTTGTAAGCATAAGATGTGAGTGCTGGAATCCAAAAACACTGGTTCTTATTACTGAACTGTAAGCAATTTAAACTGCTGAGTGTTCTCCCTCGCCTCAACCGACACAATTTCAGTGTGTAGTCTTCACCAAATGTGGGAGCATATGTCAGCTCAATAGGTTAACACAGAGTGTACCCACATTCTGCTTAAAGGTTCAGAATTCAAGCAGGCAGCTCTTTGCTGGAGTCATTCTGCCATCTTCCAGCCATTATGTTCTCATTAATCTCTGAATACAACTCTCTAAAGGTTTCACTTCATAGTTTGCTCTGTCTTTTGCATAGTTTTCATACTTCATACACAAAACAAACAAAAAGCATTTCTAAAACAAAAGTGAAATAAATTATTCATTATGGAAAGGCATATAGCTCAATCTACTCCTGCTAATATTTAGAAGAGATTAGTCATATTATTTATTTTCTGTAATATTTTACATTTTCATATGTAGTCTTTAATACTTTGATAGTATTAAGTCCAATTTTCTGTTAGTCCCATTCCACTCCTGACAAATCTACCTTCATCTCAATTCCAACACATTCCTCTATTTTGTTGCATGTGTGTGTGTGTGTGTGTGTGTCTGTATGTGTTTGTGAAGGAAGAGAGAGAGAGAGAGAGAGAGAGAGAGAGAGAGAGAGAGAAAGAGAGAGAGAGCTCTGCCTCATGAGCTCATCAAACTGTAATCATTTCCAAATACTTTATCTCAGAGTCGCCTCACAGTGGAAATTGAGACATCAGCACATTATTTTGTTGAAGAGGATGCAAATGTTGAGACAAACATAACTAGGATTCTGTAACCTCTAGGAAGAGTTGATAATGTTCCATTTTCTCCTATTATTTAAGTCTCCATTAATGTTCCATCTTTTCCTATTATTTAAGTTTCCATTTCTGGCATGCTCTAATTCATTGTTCCTTCCTCTGTTTTATTCGTTTGTAATAACACTACAGGTGCTATAAGATGTTAGTAGGTGATATCAAGGTCAAAGAAGGGTCAAGTGTATATTAGATATGTGCTACATAGCCTCAGATAGATAAAAGTTATTTTGATATATTCTTAATCATATTACCTAAAGGTGCCGAGAGACAAGCATTAGGAACAACAAATGACTTTAGAACTCATGGAATGTGGTCCACTGCTTACCATGGTCAGGATGGGTGAGCCTAGGTGTGGCACGACCCTGAGGTCCATGTGTCCCGAGAGCTTCACGCTGCTACAGAGTTCTGTTCTGCTTGCTGCTCTCATATCCCTTTTAATCCTAGAATTGTATGAAAACTTTAAGGGGGCGTCCAATCCCATACTGGGGATTATTTCTGGCACTCACAATAATAATGCTTGGTCTTTTTCAGGCATTGCCCCTGGAGCAGATTAATGATTTAATCAGCACCCCAAGAAAGAGCTTAAAGAAAAAGATTGTTAGCAATGACCACCACCCTTAGAAAACATTTGGAAAAATAAAACTGTTAGTGAAGATAGGTTGAGGTGTTTTTACTTTTGGCTCTTATGTAGAAAATCTTAGGGAACAATTTGAAGTTCAGAAATGCATACTTTTATTAGTTAAGCTAAGGACCTTTTATGGTCAGGGAAGAAGAACAACAGCAGCACAGGGTGATGTGACTCTCACTGAAACTGGACTGATAATAATTGATTTCATATACCCATTTTTGTCCTCAGCTTCCTGATATGATTTATTAAGACTTGCTGATGAGTAAATCCTTGCTGAGCATTTAAGGTAGATATGACTGATTTTTATATAGATGTTTAGACTTATCATATCTCCTGTAATATCTTTATAGCTAGGCTGACTCATATGTGCAACTGACTCTGTACTTTCAGGTCCATGAAGCCCCTCATGCAGTTCCTTTTGCATCCCTATATTTTGCATAGTTGAGAAATCTTATCAAGAACAATTCTTACACTAGATTATGTATTCTTGAACTCGTGTTTTCAGAGTTCTTTCCCATAGCCTCAAGAGCTGTCCTGAGGTCAAAGCATCCCCATTTTGGCTGAGGATTACCAGATACTTTTTTGCTTCCTGGCATCACGTTGTTTCTGATTATCATGGAGTCATTAACCTTGACAAGGAGAGGAACATGAACTAAAATATGCATGTTATTATGCAAATAAGCTTTATGCCTACAACAACCATGAGCATTCAAGGAGACCCACATCCTGGTGGCTCTGCTTCAGGGGTGGCAACTGTATCACAGCATTCCTTCCATGGCCATGCCAGAGCACCCCTCTATCACTGAGGCCAGACAAGGTGGCCTAGTTACAAGATCAATTAATTGAACTGTCTGTTTCTATACCAATACCGTGAAATTTTTATTAATATTGCTCTGTAGTACAGTTTGAAGTCAGGGAAGGTGATACCTCCAGAAGTGCTTTTTTTTTTTTGGTTTTTCGAGACAGGGTTTCTCTGTGTAGCCCTGGCTGTCCTGAAACTCATTCTGTAGACCAGGCTGGCCTCAAACTCAGAAATCCTCCTGCCTCTGCCCCCCAAGTGCTGGGATTAAAGGTGTATGCCACCACTGCCTGGCCAGAAGTGCTTTTATTATACAGGATTGTTTTGGCTATCCTGGGCTTTTAGTTTTTCCATGTGAAGTTGAAAATTGTTCCATCAAGTTCTGAAAAAAAAAAGGGTTGGAATGTTGATGGAAATTGCATAGAATCTGTAGCTTGCTTTTGGTAGGATTGCTCCTTTTACTAGATAAATCCTACTGATCCATAAGGATTTGAGAACTTTCCATCGTTTGATATCTTACTAAATTTCTTTCTTTACAGATTGAGATTCTTGTAATACAGGTCTTTCACTTAGTTGGCGCACATAATATAAAATAATTTAAAATAATATTTCATATTATTTTGGCTATTGTGAAGGGGGCTGTTTTCCTCATTTCTTTCTCAGACCATTTATTGTTTATATAAAGAAGGGATACTGATTTATTTATTTATTCCTTTTTTTTAAGTTAATTTTGTATCAGGCATATTTTTTTGATGGTGTTATCAGCTGTAGGAGTTCTCTGGTAGAATTTTGTGGTCACTAATGTATACTATCGTATCATCTGTAATGAATTCTTCCTTTCCAATTTATGTCCCCTTTATCTCCTTGAGTTGTCTTATTGTTCTAGCTAGAGCTTCCAGTACTGCAATGAAGACATAGGGACAGAGTGGACAGCCATGTCTTGTCCATGATTTTAGTTGGGTTGATTTGCATTTCTCACCATTAAATTTAGTATTGGCTATTGGCTTGCTGTATACTGCCTTAAATGTGTTTAGATATGCACCTTTCATCCCTGATCTCTCCAAGATTTTGAATATGAAGGGCTGTTGAATTTTTCAAAAGCCTTTTCAGCTTCTATTGAGATGATCATGAGTGTGTTTTTGTCTTTCAGTTTGTTTATACGGTGGATTACGTCGACAGATTGTTAGCTATTAAAATACCCCTGCATCCCCTTGATGAATCCTACTTGATAATGGTGAATGATGTTTTTCCTCTGTTCTTGGATTCAGTTTGTAAGTATTTTATTGAATATTTTTGCATCAATGTTCATGAGGGAAATTGGTCTGAAATTCTCTTTCTTTGTTGAGTCTTTGGGTAATTTAGGTATCAGAGTGACTGTGACCTCATAGAATGAATTTGGGAATGTTCCTTCTTTTTCTATTTTGTGGAATAGTTTGAGGAGAATTAGTATTAATTCTTCTTTGAAAAGTTATGGTAGAATTATGCACTAAAAACATCTGTCCTAGGCTTTTTTTGTTGGGAGAATTTTAATGACTGTTTCTATTTCCATAGGGGTTATGGGAATTAGATAATTGATATGCTCTTGATTTAACTTTGGCAAGAGGTATCTGTCTAGAAAATCATCTGTTTAATTTAGATTTTCTAATTTTGTGGAGTACAGATTTCTGAAGTAAAACCTAATGATTCTTTGTATTTCTTCAGTTTCCTTTGTTATGTCCCATTGTTCATTTTTGATTTTGTTAATTCGAATTATTGTCTCTCTGTTCAGTTTAGCTAATAGTTTGTCTATCTTGTTGGTTTTCTCTATTAACCAACTCGTAGTTTCATTCATTATTTATATTGTACTCTTTATTTCTAACTAATTGATTCCAGCCCTGAGTTTTTCCTGCTGTATACTCCTCTTGGGTGTGTTTGCCTCTTTTGTTACAGAGTGTTCAGGTATACTTTTAAATTGCTAGTATGTGCTCTCTCCAATTTCTTTATCATGGTGGTTATTGCTAGAACTTTCCTCTTAATACCGCATTTATTGTGTCCCATAAATTTGGGTATGTTGTGCCTTCATTTTCATTGAATTCTAGAAAGTCTTTAATTTCTTTATATCTTTTTTGACCCTCTTGTCACTGAGTAGAGTGTTATTCAGTTTCTATGAGTTAGTAGGCTTCCTGTTGTTGTTGAATTCCAGCCTTAATCAATAATGATCTGCTAAGATATAAGGAGTTATTTCAATCTTCTTGAATATGTTGAGGCTTCCTTTGTGGCTGAGTAGATGGTCAGGTTCAGAGAAAGTTCCAAGGGGTGCTAATAAGGTATATTCCTTTGTGTTTGGATGAGATGTTCTACATATATCTGTTAGGTCCATTTGATTCATAGCATCAGGTAGTTTTTTTATTTCTCTGTTTAGATTTTGTTATGATGACCTGTCCATTGCTGAAAGTGGGGTGTTGAAGTCTCCCACTATTAATGCATGTGGTTCCATGTATGATTTAAGATTTAGTAATGTTTCTTTTACAAATGTGGGTGCCCTTGCATTTAGGGCATAGATGTTCAGAATTGAGATGTCATCTTCTTTTGTGTTTTCCTTTGCTGAGCTTGATGTGTGCTTCCCCATCTTTTTTGAGGAATTTTGGTGGAAATTATATTTTATTAGTTATTAGATTGTCTACTTCAGCTTGCTTCTTGATACTTTTTGCTTGAAAAATCTTTTTCCAGATCTCTACTCTGAGGTAATGTCTATCTTTGTTGATGATGTGCATTTCTTTTAAGCAGGCAATTGATGGATCTTGTTTATTAATCCACTCTCTTAGCCTGTGTCTTTTTATTGGTGGATTGAGTCTATTGATATTGAGAATTATTAAGAACCAATGATCATCAATTTCTATTATTTTGATGTTGGTGATGGTAGAGTGTGTGTGTGTGTGTGTGTGTGTGTGTGTGTGTGTGTGAGTGTATGTGTTTATGTGTGTCTCCCCTCTTTTTTTTGTTTAGCTGATGTGGAATTACTTATTTCTTGTGTTTTCTTGGGTGTAGTTACTCTCCTTGTGTTGGAGTTTTTTTTTCTAGTATACTCTGTTGGGGGGCAAGAGTGGAAAGATATTGTGTATATTTGGTTTTATCATGGAATATCTTGTTTTCTCTGTCTGAGATTAAAATTTTTGCTGAGTTTAGTATTCTGAGGTGGCATCTATGATATGGAAGATAACTACCCAGGCCCTTCTAGGTTTTAAAGTTTCTGTTGAGAAGTCTGCTGTAATTCTATTAAGTCTGTCTTTATATGTTACTTAGCTTTTACCCCTTGTGTCTTTCAATAGTTTTTGTTCTGTACATTTAGTATTTTGAATATTATGTAGTAGAAATGTTCTTTTTTGGTCCAATCTATTAGGTGTTCAGTAAGTTTCTGGTAAGTTTATAGGCATCATTCTTTAGGTTAGAGAAATTTTCTTCTATGATTTTGTTGAAGATATTTTCTGGGTCTTTAAGTTGGGAATCTTCTTCTATATCTATCCTTCATAGGTTTGGTCTTTTCATAGTGTCCTACATTTCCTGTTTTATTTTATTTGTGTGTGTGTGTGTTAAAAACTTTTTAGGGTTAACATTTTCTTTGACTGATGTATTCATTTCTTCTACCATATCTTCTGTGCCTGAGATTCTATCTTCTATTGCTTGTTTCTGTTGCTGATGCTTCCTCTGTTCTTATTCTCGTTCCTATTTTTTCCATCTCAATGATTGTCTCAGTTTTTGTTTTCTTTATTGCCTCTATTTCTGTCTTCAAGATTTGAACAGTTTGGTTTATTTCCTTATCCTGGTTGATTGTATTTTCATGTATTTCAAGAGATTTATTCATTTCCTCTTTAAAGGCCTCTATCAACTTCATAATATTAGATTTAAGACCTTTACTTTTTCCCATTTCAGATTTATTAGGATATCTCAGCCTTGTTGCAGTAGAATAGCTGTGTTCTGGTGGCGCCATGTTGCCCTGCCCTTTGTTGATTCTTATGGCTTTAGCCATATGGTTGTCCTTAGTGTTAAAAGGCCTGGCAGTTTCTAATGGAAGCAAGTCTCTGGGACTGTAAGTAGAGCCTGATTGTCCCCGATGTTAGCAGTACTCTGTAATTGCAGGTAGAACTAGTTGTGCATGGTGGTTGCAGACTTCCTTGGATATAGGCAGAGCTAGTAGTCCCTAATGGCTTCAAGTTGCTTGTTGTCCTGGGTGACAACAGATCTACAGGGATGCAGACATAACTGGTAGTCCCTGATTATTGTAGGCCTCTGGGAGTGCAGGTAGAAGCATGGACTGGAAGATGGAACACAGCAGGGACAGGGCAGATCTCTCATTTGCTGTGCTTGCCAGAGGACCCTGGAGGCTGGGGCTTGGAGCTTGGGGCTTGGACTTGGGGATTTGGGGCTTGCAGATCTTACCTAATTATCCTGGTGGCAGCAGGACTCTAGGGATGTAGGTGGAGTTATGTCTTGAGAAATGGAACACAGAAGGGACAGGGTAGAACTCATCATTACTGGCTTTGCCCAAAAGGGCTGGGATGCCGGGAATTGAGATAGGTGTTGTCTCACCTGGTGGTTCCTGATGGCTTCAGGACTCTGTGATGGCAGGTAGAGGTGTCCTGTGTACTCTTCTATTTGCTCACCTTGCATCTTACAACTTATGGTTGTAAGTACTCACTTCCTGGTGTTAAATTTACTGTGCTACTCTATTGTGTTTGGGCACATATAAAGTTAAAACATAGCATTTTGATAATTTATATGTCTGCTGAGGTGTCAGTTGTCTCACAAATGATGACTTTTATATTATGTTGAGCAAATAAAACATTGGCTAAATGGTGGTTTCTTTGGGATGATGGAGGCTATAGAAACAGCTTTGGGATGTGAATGTTTTAAATAAGATTTCAGAGGAGCAAATATACTTTGTGTATCTTAGAGAAGTAGCTATGTCTCCTGAAAGCATAATTTTGAATACTTGTGTGTGTGTGTGTGTGTGTGTGTGTGTGTGTGTGGTATGTGTGTGTTGAATTGAAGTACTGAGGAAAATCTCCACGAATCCTTAGCTGTCTTTTCACACTGGTCATTCATTAGTCTGTTTTGTTCTGAGAGGTAGAAATAACTCTCTAAAAATCAGAAACATTATGTACAATCAAGTATTCTTGTATTTTAAATATTAAGACAGAAAGGAGTAAATTTTATGGGAAAATCATACTCATCCATTGATGTTTGAAGTAGATATTATTTCAATAAGATATAATATTTATAACTGACAATGGAACTTCTGTGAAAATAGAAATGATCTGCAAAAAAATATTTTACAGTAAAAGCCAAAATACATATTCAAAGTAATTTCCTAAGTATAAATAACAACTGGTAACAATTTGAAAAAAAATCAGTCTGCAATGCAATCAGCTTTTGCATACTTTCTTGCAATCATTGTCACCTTCACTACTTTCATTTTGCCCAGAACATAAAGGAATAATTTATGATTAAAACACTAATTACAGTGTGTGCCATGGACCGATCTAGGCTCAGAGGAGTTTTGAGGAAGGTGTGTTTGATATGGCAAAACAAACGACCCTAAGTCAAATCATGGGTTACAAGCTGAAGGCCTAGGTTCTGCTTGAGATAGCTTTCTAGATCATTCTATTTTCTGCTTGAGAAAGCTTTTTCTTCGAAATTCTGAAAACTCTCTGGATAACTCATCTCTTGCAGATCAAAAGCTCAGTCTTTTATTTACATCACATCAATCCAGTCATCAACCTAAGGCTTCCTTTTGATTATCCCATGAATCAACATCCCAAGACCCAGACCCCTTGATTCTTAGAAAGATACAGCAAACACAGGTTTATATTATTATTATTATTATTATTATTATTATTATTATTATTTATAACATTGCACATGAGTTTAGCCTTCTGCCAGTCTTTGTTAAGCAGATACAATAAGCTTGCTGGATGATACCTCACCCTTAGATTACTATTCCTACCACTCCTGGGCCTGGACCTAAACTCCCTCTGTCCCAGGTTAACCTTGAACTCAGGGATCTGTCTGTCATTTTATCTGCCTGCTTTTCTATCTTTCTGACAAGCTGGTTCATAGTGCAGGTGTCTCTGTTCTTTTAGATATGTGAAGTTCTATACACAATAAATATTGCATCCTTATATTTTGCATAGTTGAGAAACTACATATTTTTTTTAAGTCATTTTGTAAAGTTCTTTCCCACTGCTTTAAGGGCTGTCCTAAAGGGTCTCAGTTGAGACATTAGCTATATTTTTGCCTTCCAGATTCATACCGTCTGTGATTATCATGGATTCATTAACTATGGCAGAGAGGACGTTCCTCAAATGAGGAACATGAAAATTTGTACATTATTATACAAATAAGCCTTACATCTACAGCAAACATCAACACTTGAGTCCTGTGACCAGCTGACTCTGTTACAGGGGTGGAAACCATGTCATGCAGTCCCTACCATGGCAAAACTGGACTTGAAAAATGTGTTTTATCAAGCTAATAATCTTCTATTAAAAAAAGGTGCTTTATTTATGCAGTTTCCCTGTGATCTTACTGTTCCCATGAAACATTTTGGCAAAGTTTCATAGGAAGACTGATTAAAATTGTACACACACACACACACACACACACACACACACACGGTTAATAAGCAAAGTAGGATGGAAAAACAAACATTGATTCAAATACCTTTTTTTACAGTAATTATAGTTGCCCACTTTATGAGTAGACTGAAATGCTTATATCATGTAATCGTAATACAGGAACTGCATTTTATAAAGTAGTTCAGTTATGAAAATAGTTGTATGCAATGATATAACTAACAAGTTATTGTGACATGACTGCATATTTTGGGCATGCTCAATGTCTTTTGGATGAAGAATAAAGTGAATTAATTTTTAAAGATTTTTATTTTATATGTAAAAGAATTATTTTGGTCTACACATGTGTATGTATACAATGTGTGTCTGGTGCTCTAGAAGGTAAGAAGAGTGTATCAGGTCCTCTGGAACTTTTGTGAGGAATGAATGAGAACAATTATGGGTTGCTGGGAACCAAACTTGGGGCCCATGCAAGAGATTAGAATACACTCAACTGCTGAACCAGCAGGTCAAGTAAAGGATTAAGACAGCCCTTGAGCTCTGCATCAAGTGATATTGATCCTCCTGGTCAAAAGTGAGGTTGTTGAAGTCATAGAGTCCTTATTGCTTGACTTGAGATTCTGTTCTGAGACAAATATCTGGAAGTCAGGAAATATTTTGTTGACCAAACAATTTGTTGGTTAATTATCAGTTGAATTTTGAGTGGACTACACAAACAAAACATATGCTATGTTGCTACTAGAAACATACGTGTTCTTCTAAAAGCTGAAGTGAAGTGTTACAGACTTCCAATCATTTCATTATTGGGCAAAACAATTAACAAATAAATCTATAAAAGAACAACAGCATTATTGTGCTCTTTAATATACAAATCACACAAACATTTTAAGATTACTTAGCTAGGCTTCATTAAATGCTTGTACCATATGTGAGTCCTACAAAAATACCTCAAAATAATTCCGAAGTTCATGTGCATTTTATTTATGTATACATTTACTTTGAAAATTCAGTTCCTTCTTTAATATTCCACAGAGAGCATTTTTAGAGCAATATTAATTAGTGACTAAGCTTGGATAGCTGAAAATAATACTTTATATTCCATTAAAATTTTAATCCAGCAAATGAGAGTGCCCTTGATGTCTGATTCTGCTCAATTTCACATGTTGAAAACAAACACATCTGGCTTGTAAATGTTTCTACTACAAGGTTTTTAAGCAGCCAATGATCAACTCTTTGTAATGATGCCCTCCTGCATCACTAATGAAGTAATTTCAGGTTTCCTCGATATGTTGGCTGCATTTTATTTCTTTTGTTTAGCGCTTTGTGATTTGAATTAAATTTTCCAATTGGGCTGATTGTATTTCTTTGAGTTTAACTGTCTAGTAATAGTATTAAGGGCACCTACTTGTAGATCTAACACTAAAACTTATTCTTGGTATTATAATTTTTAGGAGGTTAATTAATTCCGATTAATATTAATTAATAAATTAAGTAATTGGATGGACCTGGATAAGTGTTTTTTGTTTTTTTGGTTTTTCAAGACAGGGTTTCTCTGTGTAGCCCTGGCTGTCTTGGAACTCACTCACTCTGTAGACGAGGCTGACCTCAAACTTAGAAATCCGCCTGCCTCTGCCTCCTGAGTGCTGGGATTAAAGGTGTATGCCACCACTGCCCTGCCTGGCTAAGTGTTTAAAGCATATAGTGTACTTCTACATGTACTGAGTCGGTTCCCAGTACCCATGTCAGGGGCCTCTCAACATCCACTAACTCCAGCTTCAGGGGGGTCCAAAGTCTCTGGCCTTCCAAGGAACTTGTGTTCATATACCTATACACATACACATAATTTCAAAGGATAAAAGATAATCTCAAATAATAAAAAGAAATTCAACTATAACATAATATTTTCATACTATTCCTGTGGAATGGAAGTAATGTTTGCATAAGCGTTTTCATCTATTAAGATACATTATTTTGAGCAAGTTACCCATCTTAAGAAAAAGCATACCTTTGAGCAAATAAATAATATTGTACCTAAAACATGTATTTTGCGTTTTCTGCTCATTATTTTGTTTTGTTATTCAAGTCAAGGCCCTTTTGATCCTAAAATTTGAATAGGAATTCCTATTTTTTTCTAGGAAAGTCAATTATAGTAGACATAATTGCATATTAATAATTGACTATACATAATAAAATAAATTTTGTTGTGGCACAGAACAATTGAGAGATAATGTACACTCTGTCCAACAGAGTTATCATGATATTGTATTCTTGAGTTTCAAAGGAAGGGATATGTACCACCTGTTTCCACATATTGCATAGATCCATTAAAACTTTGCACTTGTTCATAATTCAGTATAAAGAAATGTTTCCTCCGATTATAAAGTGCACTATGTATTACAGAAAAACCCAGTACTAAATGTTATTGTTCTGTTAGAACTGTATTACATTCTAGTAGTCAGGAGTTAGAGAATCAATGTGCAGGCCCTTTTATAAGTATATAAACAAAAGTCAACTTGAGACAGAAGGTCGGTTTTTAGTACATATGCTTTAAGAATGGTTCGGGTCCAAAAGGACCCTAAAATTTGTTTCAATTTAAAGAATCACTCAGATATCAACAAAAATTATGGACCTAATGATGAAAAGCCATTATTTCATTTTCACTGAAGTCTTAGATCTCACTAGATAAATGTATTTTCAGGAATAACTTATGGGTTATAAGATCACAAGCTACTGAGAAATATCACGGCATCAGGAAGACTTCACGTGTTGCCAGCATAAGCTCTTTCTTTCTTTTCCAAACTCAATAAATAGGGCTGTTTCCCTTGTTCATTAAAAATTCGCAGCCCACAGAGTTTTCCGAGACACTTAAGAAACAGAGAAGAAGAGAGCTTAAATGGTGTGCTTTAGTAGCAGAACGAGTTCTGGAGCCGTTTGGTGACGTTGGGAACGAAGGATGGGAAAGGACGAAAGTAAGAGCAGGATTATTGTTTCTACTTCTGTGGGCTCTGGAAAAAGAAGAGCTTGAGTAACGGCTTTAAAAACAAGCACTGCATTTAATTGCTTTTGCAAAGAAAATCTTTCATGTTGATAGCCATAAATATTAATGAGTTATAAGAATAGAAAAATAAGATAATGAGAATATTAGTCTTCATCTGAATAACAATACGTAAAAAAACAATTTGGAAACCAAGTTTTGGACCTGTTTGAGTAAATTTTGTCTTGCTAGCCTCCTACTAAAAACTATTATAGATGAGTATAGACTATAAAAAACCTGCTTGAATCATAATAAAATCAAGACAAGGTAGGCTTCACTGAGTCAGACAGAAGAAGATACTGCCATTCCCTATGGCGAGCTTTCTATGTCAGACTTTCTTTTAACCAAATTGCCTTTAGATAAATTCATACATAGAGACATTGCTAAAAATACTTGCCCAGAAAGAAATGTAGATTGGGCATATACAGATTTCATTCATATTAGAGATTTATAGTTAACTGTCAACTCGAAAGAATCTAGAATCACCTTGGGGATGATTACTAGGCATGTTTGACATGTGTGAGAAGCATTATCATGATTATGTGAATTGAGGTGGAGAGATCTGCTCATGGTGTGTTGCATAGTTTTCTGACTGAGATTCTGGACTATATTAGTGGAGAAATAAAGCTATAAAGCATGTCTGAAATCATTCCTCTCTGTTTCTCATTGTGAACCAACTGCTTGAAGATCTAGGTGCCTCAGCTTCCCCATTATGTTGCACTCTACTCTGAAGTCTGAAGTGTGAATTCAAATAAATTCTTCTTTATGTCACCTTAGACTGTTTTATCATATCAGCAGTAAAAGTGACTAAGACTGGCCTTCCTGACACCAGAAACGTTGATAAGTGAAGTCCTAAACTGCTAAACTGCAGTCTAACCTGCTCAATTTCACAGATGTAAAAAAAAAAAGCTGAGTTTTGCAGGCAAATGGATGGAACTAGAAAATATCATTCTGAGTGAAGTAACTCAGACCCAAAAGGTCTTGCATGGTATGTACTCACTAATAAGTAGATATTAGCCAAAAAAAAAAAAAAAAAAGTGCCAAATACCCAAGATACGGTCCACAGAACTCAAAAAGGTCAACATGCTGAAGCACCTAAGTGAGGATGCCTCAGTCCCACTTGAAAAGGAGAAGAAACCAACCACGGGGGATGGGGGGAACCTGGGAGGGAAAAGGGATGGGAGGGGCAGAGAGGGGTATTGGGTGGGGGGAAAGGACTGAAATCCCCGAAGGCCAGCAGAAAGAAGGGAAACATGCAACCTCAGGAGGTAGGAGGTTAGGGGGACCCTCAAGAACATACCAGAGACCTGGGAGGTGAGAGACTCTCAGGACTCGAAGAGAGGGACGTTATATGAAATGCCCTACATTGGGGAGAGGGAACTTGTAGAGCCCACCTCCAGCAGAAAGTCAGGACATCAAGTGAGGGATGGGGTTGTCATCACACAGTCAAAACTCTGACCAATAATTGTTCCTGTCTGAAAGAACTATAGGAATGGAAATAGAGAGCAGTCTGAGGAAAAGAAGGTGCAGCGACAGGCCCAAAGTGGGATCCAGATCCATGGGAGGCCCAAGACCTGACACTATCAAGGAGGCTATGGAGCGCTTACAAAACGGGTCCTAGCATGACTGCCCTCTGAAAGACCCAATAAATAGCTGAAAGAGTCAGATGCAGATATTTGCACTCAACCAATGGACAGAAGCTGCTGACCATGTGGTTGAGGTGAAGAGCCTGGGGAGGAGGGCTGCCCTGTGGGAGCATCAGCTGTAGGGCCATGGAAGGCAACCTGATTTCTGGTTGTGCTAAGGTTTTAAACTCCCGTGGACCCAGTAGGTTGTCCCCAGCAGGGCGCAACCGTATAAGGGACGGCAGGCATTTACCATGCTCCTAGAAACAGCTCCTGACTCATGGCTACATCTCTCCATAGGTCTGTGACATTTAGTCACATAAAGAGAGCGCCCCAAACCCCTCCACAGGTAGAGGCGTGGTCATATAGCCTCAAGACATCCTTATGTTAATGAGGCACCTGGAAGCTTAGCCACTCCCCTTCCCAGTTACTATTTCAGCCTTGTCCCTCCCTGAGGTTGCTGGGGTACAGATGCACTCATGCCATTCTCCGCCATGACAATAAACACCCTGAAACCCTGGACTGTCTCTATTCATCTATCCTCCGTGGGGAACAAAGGAACCAGCCTTCATCTAAAGAGTCACATCTAGTCTCCCGCAGAAAGCCTCCAGAGGTCTCAGCCGCTGCAGCCACCCAACCAAGCCAATCCAGCTAGTCTATGCCAAGCCACCAATCCCCTCGGGATACAGCTGTGCTCCTCTCTGCTTTTTCCCTATTGGCCCAGACCACCTCCAGCCTGCATGCTATCACTTTGTTCTCAGCTCTTCAGCAGCATCCAGCTTCTTCTGTGATGCCCAAGAGCCTGGGAACCCCATGGAGCTGGCTGCCATGTGCATTCCAGGGACCAGAGCTGAGTCCCCCATCCCCGGGCAGTGTTTCTGCTGTGGCTTCTCACAACCCGACACATGCCCAGAGGTCCATGAGGTCTGCGCCGTCAAACTTCCCGTGGATCCCACCTCTCCGAGTGCCTGGGCCACTTGACTATCACTTTACTCCACAACGACATGTTACCCAACAACCAGCATTTTCAATTAACCTGGACCCCAAAGATCTCTCAGATACTGGAACACCTACCAGGCAGCATACAGCAGCTGATATGGGGCCCCTGGCACATAAACAGTGGAGGATGGCCTGGTCTGGGTTTAGTCAGAGAGGACACACCTAACCCTCAAAAGACTGGAGGCCCTAGGGAGTTTAGAGGTCTGGTGGGGTGGGGTTAGGGGTGAAGACATCCTCGTGGAGAAAGGGGGTTTGGGGAGGAGGTATGGGATGTAGAACAGTGGGAGGGTGAACCTGGAGGGGAATAAAATCTGGAGTTTAAAATAAATAAATAAATAAAAGAAAGGTAATCTCATATTTATAATTTTTTATATTCCAAATAGAGTTTAACCACGTACAAATATACTTTTTAAAAAAGAAAAATACCCAACAAAACAAACAAACGAACAAACAAAACAAGCCTCAGACAAACTCAGTAACTTTACCACTTGACCATTGCTAAAATATGAACAGAAAAAAAATTGCCTCTTAGTCTTTCACTTTAATGTAGAAGCAATGAAGATTACTTATATATCATCCAAATAAGTGAAAAGGATTCTATACCATAATTAAATTGGAATTATTCCAGGAGTTCATTTCTGTTTTAACAATAAAAGTCAATATTTTACTTATAAAATAAGTAACGAATCTACCAGTAATATGCAAAGGCAAACTAAGACAATCTCATGACAAATTAAATTAGGGGTTTAATTTAGCTATGATTAAGTCTTCTAGAAAAATAAGAATAAAATTAACCTTTATAAATCTGATAATGTACAACTATAAGAAAATAAAAAATGATCTTCAGTTGTTAAAACTTGTAATTTTATCCCTGAGACCAATGACATTTCCTGCAGAGTTACAAGTGTATTTGTAAAGGACACTGGCTCAGTTGTGTAGGTTTATGAGAACCAACTTATGACCCAATTAATATGATATCCCAAATTCATTTCAAGATGTATCACAAGCAGAAAAGTAAAGTAAAAATCAATAAAACTAACAAAAAAATCAATAAAACTTTTATAAGATAATATAGTGGGAACATCATTTTGAATTTGACACAAACATCATTTTTCTGAAAAAGAGAGAAGTAAAACAAAGAAATTGGACATAAAAATGTGTTCAGTCATCACAAAACACATTGAAAGTTTAGGGCCAAGATCTAATAATTAATATGTATAGTCAGTATAAAAAGACATTAAGAGCAAAAAGATAGTTTATCGAAAATTTATAAAAGATTTGGACAAGGACTTATAAAGCATATTCTAAATGATTCTTTATGAGAATCTATTTTATTTATCATTTTAATAATGATATTCATTCTATAATATCTTTTATATATTATAAAAGATGAAACAATCAAGTTTTGGACATTAAATATAATAACTTAAAATCTCATGCATTTGAAGTTAAACATTTTTGGTGATTCAGACATTACATACCTAAAAGAAACACCAGTGGACATTCATCAAAAGACATACATGATTTGGTTTTTGATGTCTAACTTCTTTAGCTCTTTTTAAATTTTGGATATTAGCCCTCTGTCAGATGTAGGGTTGGTGAATATCTTTTCCTAATCTCTTGACTGCCAATTTGTCCTATTGATAGTATCCTTTGTCTGCAACTCAATTAAAATGAGGGAAAGGGGGAAACATTTGAAATGCAAATAAAGTATCAAATAAATAAATAAATAAATAAATAAATAACTGCCATGAAAAAAAAAGGAACAGAACTAAACTGAGAGTTCTCAACAGAGAACTCCTGAATGGCCAAGAATAACTTTTAAAAAATGTTCAAAGTCCTTAATCACTAGGGAAATGTAAATCAAAACAATTATGATTGTACACACCTCAGAATGCCTAAGGGGAAAAAATACCCTCAAGAGATCGCACATGCTGGTGGGGATGTGGAGCAAGGGGAACACTCCTCCATGGTTGGTGGGAGTGCAAACTTGTACAGCCACTTTGGAAGTCAATGTGGTGTTTTCTCAGAAAATTGGTAATAGTTCTCCTTCACAACCCAGCTGTACCACTCCTCAGCATATACCCAAAAGATGCTCCAACATATCACAAAGACACTTGCTCAACTATGTTCATAGGAGCTTTATTTGTAATAGCCAGAAACTGGAAACAACATAGGTGTCCCTCAATTGAAGATGGGTAAAGAAAATACAGTACATTCACACCATAGGATATTATTCAGTTTAAAAACCAAGACATCATGAATTTTCAGGCAAATGGATGGAACTTGAGAATATTACCCTGAGTAAGGTAACCCAGTCTCAAAAGGACATTGCACGGTTTATACTCACTTATAAGTGGATATTAGCTATAAAATACCATGTTACCCTCCAAAGACCCAAAGAAGCTAAACAAGGAAGAAGGCCGGAGTGAAGAACCTTGGATCCCACTTGGTAGGGGGAATAGAATAGCCATAAGAAGCAGATGGAGGGAAGGGTGAAGGGGCTACGGGGAGGGGAATGGGTGACTCAGGATCATGTGTGGGGGAGAACAAGAGAGATGGCCATGAAAATGAGTGGAAATCTGCAGTTGACAGGGGTGGAGAGATGGGGAGGGGGCATCTCAATAATTAGACAGAGATCTGGGATAAGGGAGGTGCCCAAGAATCAAGGGGGTGACCTTAGGAGTGAATCACTACATTGAATATATGGAACCAGACAGGAACCCCGGGGAGTGATAGACACCAACTTACCCACGAAATTTTCAAAGCAAAATTTATCCTGTCTATGGTGGCGCATGCCTTTAATCCTAGCACTTGGGAGGCAGACACAGGCAGATTTCTGAGTTCGAGGCCAGCCTGGTCTACAGAGTGAGTTCCAGGACAGCCACGACAGTACAGGGAAACCATGCATCAAAAAACAAACAAAACAAAACAAAACAAACAAAACAAAAACAAAACAAAAAGAAGAAAGAAAGAAAGAATGAAAGAAAGAAAAAATAAAAAAAATGCAGGGATGGGGAATGGGGATGGCCAACCAATAACTGGCCCAACTTGAGCAAGCACCAATCTCCAGCACTAATACTGATATTCTCTTATGCTTGCAGATAGGAGCATGTTGTCCTCTGAGAGGCTCCACCTAGCAGTTGACTCAGATAGATTCAGACACCCACAGCCAAACAGTGGATGTAGCTTGGGGACTCATATGGAAGAATAGGGGGAAGGATTGCAGGTCCCTGAAGGGGATAGGAACTCCACAGGAAGACCAACAGAGTCAACTAATCTGGACCTTTGGAGTCTTAATGCTTTCAGTGTCTGATCTACTAAACAAAGAATATACACAGGCTGGACCTAGACCTCCAGCTCATGTGTAGCAGATGTGCAGCTTGGTCTTCATGTGGGTCCTGAACAACTGAAGCCGGGGGTATCCCTAAAGCTGTTGCCTGTACATGTACTAGCTGGGCTGCCTTGTCTGGCCTTAGTGGTAGAGGAAACACCTAGACTCACAAAGACATGAAGTGCCAGGGTGGGTGGTGATACACAGGGGGACCTGCACCTGCTCAGAGGAGAAGGAGAGAGGGATAGGAGAAAGATTGTTGAAGGGGATGGATGTGGGAGGGAGACAGTGAGCAGGGTGTAAAGTGAATAAGTAAGACAAATTAAATTAAATAAAAAGACATTCATGAGAATGATATACATTTAATTTATGAGATAATAATACCCAAATTATAGGTTATCAACTCAGCTTTCAAAAAATACCACTTTAAAATTATCTACCAATGTATCTATGTATTTATGTACCTATCATCTATCTATCTATCCATCATGTATGTATCTATTTTCTCTCTGTTTGATCTATCATTTATCTTTATGTATTATGCAATGAAGCCATGGTGATTTTTTTTCCATTTCTGCTGAAAATGGAACAAATGAACATAAGCTTAAACTGTAATAAATATGCTTAGAAACTAGATACAACTTTGATTGTCACACTAGTGCAATCTCAAATTGAATAGATGTTTTTGCTTTAGTTGCAAAATGCCTAAACAGATGTTTTTGCTTTAGTTGCAAAATGCCTAAACATTATATATTTTAAGGCAGGAAAACTGTTCAATTTACTACCAAATTCTTGACTTTTGTGTTTTCAGCACAGTTTTAATATTTAAAAACATTGTAAAGGCACAGTGCTTTCCAGTTATCTAGGAAGACTTCATTCCCCATGGATCTGAACTTAGAAAAACAAATCAGGCAAAATTTTAGACAATTTGAGAAAATTCCAGAGTCAATAAAATTACAGTGATATTTTCAATGTTTGTCATTAACTTCATAGAATATTTCTTCAAATGCATTAAACACTGCTAGCTTCGTATTTCACATGTTGTAACTGTAATAAAGGAGTATAAAGTCCTCTTACGAAAACCAGACCCTGAATAAATGATTGTCTGAGTTGGTACAATGCTCACTGAAGGTATTTCTCAAGTTGGCATCTCCATCGCTCTTAGGATATTATTATTATTATGTGGATTACTGAATCTCTGAGGAAAAGTTGATTTCTTTAAATTATGTCTTCTTCAAAATATCTTAACAGAGCGTTTTAACAGCCCATTTTACTCTGTGATGAAGACCTAAGCAGGAGATACTTACTGCTGATGGTGCAGGAAATAAGTAAAAGAAGCTAATATCTGCTTATTATAAAGAAGAATGCCTGAGTTTATAAAACAAGACAAAATTAAGAGACAAAAGTAAAGTTAGCACCAGACACTTAGACACATACACAGATTCTAGGAAGTGGTTTGAAAATCAATTTAAAACATGAATTTTGTTAACCTCCTGTAATAAACACCACCATATGTGTTGTTCCCCTAATTGGATAATTAAGAAATTATGATCTATGTTCCTTTTGCTTAACCAAGGTTAGTTATTAAGTTAGTATATAGCTTAAATGCCCTATGGTGAAACCTTCTGCTGTTACTTTATTAAGCAATCAATCATGTTGCCAAACT
>JADRCH010000004.1:16424216-16438366 GCA_019843965.1 Rhynchomys soricoides | reverse complement strand
TCAAAATTCTACCATGTAGGGTGGAAACTGATCAAAAGGCCCCAGCCTCACCTCAGGAGCAGTTGGCATGTGTGGTGGCTGGGGAAACAATAGTCACTTTTCTTGGGGATTATGCCCACTGGCAGGTTGTCCATTCTTCGATGGACAGACTTTATGAACTGGACACAAGGAACTGGGAGGGGAACATGGTGGTAGACACTAGAGGCACTTGGAGGGTGCAAATAGGGCTCTTGGTGGATTTGATCAAATTACATAGTGCTCATGTCTGGGATTCTCAAAGAATCAGTAAGAATGTATGCTTTAAATGGAATGTACTAAAACACAAATAACACTTGGTAGATGATGATATACAAAGGTCATCAGGTCATGCATGGGCATCATTATAAAGTCATCTGTTCTCTGTGTTACAAATAGCTGTGGTTTTCTGTAATGGTGTCCATATTTTGCAGGTAGAAATTTCTTTGATGAGTGGTGAAACCTTTACTTACCTGTGGGTATAAAGATAAATCTGTAGAATGTAGTTACATATTTAAAAACTAGAGGCAGTGAATTTGAAAGAGAGCAAAGTGGAAAAATGTAAGCATTAACTAAGATTTAAATGATTGGTGAAACATGAAACCATAGCTGTTTCCTTAATGCATATGCTTTTTCTGTAAAGTTAATGTACATCTGTATGTTTAGATTTTTAAAACATTCTCTAAGTACTTTTATTTATACTGTAACCATTAAGTTAGACTTTTATTTGTGAGGCAAATAAAAGGCAAATATTTAAGTTTATAATCAATTTATATATTTGTGTGGATATGCGTTTTTATTCATCACACATTTCTATACGAAGTATTTTAAATTTTCAAATGAAATTCTGGATACTTCTTTCCAACACCCACACCCACACATATGAATCTCTATCAATAAGACAAAGAGTAGTTTTGATTCTAATAGTTTCTGACTCTGCCTATTTTACACTGATATTATGAGAGTGAAGAATTTTGTTTATGAGGCTGAGTTCAACATAAACAGCTCCTTTCATACTTCATGCTTGGCTGTTCTTTACTGCTTTTCTGTTAAATATGACTAACCTTTTCAAAGATTTTTCCCCTCCACACGTAGCTGTCAACCTTTGCTCTACCTATCTGTTTTTATTCAGCACGGAAGTGGTATTCCCAGCAGCTAAACTGCCAGTGTTGTGAACAGAAATTCAGACTTCTAGAAAAGGAATATTTCAGAAAGTAGTAGTCTTTTGCTCTCATTTGTGTTAAAACTGCCCTTTTCTCCTTTACAGCCTCTAATGAGATGTCTACTAAGTATGGTGCAACTGATTCCATAAAAGAATGAAAAGAATTTACATCCAGATATAACCACCACAGGATTACTGCTCTTATCTTCCTAGAACAAAACTTTTGCTCTTCATAATCATAGCACTGAAGTGAACAGTCCTGATTTTCATTTACTCACTTTTCAGTGATGTAAACCTAAACAGTTACATTTCCAGAGACCAAATGTGGTCTTCAGCTCAGGTAAATCCTCATCTCTGCTGATGCAAAGAAGAGATCATTACATCCATGGCCTGATATTTGTCCTCTGCTTTTCCAGATCTCATGTTGTCTTTCTGTTCCACAAGATCATGAAGGGTGCCTTCGGTAAACACATTATGAGATCATCTCTCTCTCTCTCTCTCTCTCTCTCTCTCTCTCTCTCTCTCTTTCTTTCTTTCTTTTTCTGTATTTATTTATTTGATCCTTTATTTACATTTCAAATGTTTCCCCCTCTCCAGATCTCCCTTTTGGAACTTCCCTATTCCCTCCCCCTGCCACAATGGGGGTATTCCCCCACCCACCCACCCACCCACCCACTCTCGTCTTCCCTCCTTGGCATTCCCCTATACTGGGGGATCTAACACCCTCTGGCCCAAGGGCCTCTCCTCCCCCGATGGCTAACAAGACCCTCCTCTGCCACATATGTGGTCAGCACCATGGGTCCCTCCATGTGTATTCTTTGGTTGGTGATCCATCCTTTAGATTTAACCTTCTGGTTACTTATCTCCAGCTACTATAGAATGATTTTCTATAGTAGGTACACTCACTTGGATAAAGTTTTTAAAAAAACTATTAGATTTTCCGAAGTTTACTTATAAATTCTTTTAAAGCACGTCTATAAAACAAAACAAAACAAAAGCCCCAAGTCTTTAACATTTCTTAAGAAATACTGTTTTGATCATTTACAATAATATATTCATGAAACAAGCAATGCTAGGGAGGTTAATCACTTCAAAAGCCTAATTTAAGCTGCAATTATGCATCACTCACTTGGCTTCACTGGGAACTTGAGAATTCCAACTTGAGTGGGTGTAAGTTACAGCACTTTGTTTCCTGTTTGATTTACTTATTTCACACCTCAATTTTTTTTTAATCTAAATTAACTATTTTATTTAGTCACTTCAAGAAAATGTTGTTTTCCTTTTTATAAAGATCCATGGAAATACAATTACTTATAATTTTATACACTGTTGGAGATTGAGTCTAGACCTTGCATCCTTGAATATTGTAAGCAGGCTCTCCACCACTTCATCATTGTGCAATCTTACTAGCTACACAGCATTCTTTATAAAAGATTACTCAAATGTCAGGCACTATTTGCCAAAATATGTAGTATTTGTATATTTATTGGTAAATCATAGTACCATTAATAATAGTAGACCTTTATGTCTCCTAAAAGAAACTCATCTAAATATTGACTCTGGAAAGATTAGACACGAAATGAAATATGATTTCCTGATTTGATAACTAACAGAATATTAAATAATACATCTTGGTCATATACTGATAGCTAAAAGTTTCTATCTGCACGACCTGCTGGCTATATGCTGATCAGAGCATTCCTTCTTAGGATTTCTCCATTAAAGTTAGAATAATTACCAAATTTTAGAAAATGGTCTACTTGTTTGGAAGGGGACAGATCTGCATGAGAGATCCAGGACATAACTTCAACTATTATTAAATTTCCTAGAAATAGGGCTTTCTATTACTTAAATATCTATCTAGTTAATGTTTAACATGTGGATGGAGAATCCAATCATTTTATCATTTATATGCTTAGTACATGCAAATTTATTTTAATAAAAACAAACTGAAATAAAAAAAATAAAATATTCCAACTTTCTAACTGTTTTAAATCAATAACTGAATATATATTCGAAAGCCGAATGATTACTTCATTGAAATCTGTGAACTTACTTGCTTGTTCCTAAGCCTGGTGACCTTCGTTTGGAGTCTGAGACTCATGTGGTATAAGACGTGTACAGACTTCAGCGAGTTCAAGTTGTCCTCTGACTTCCATATATGCAGTGTCACTCATGCACACGTGTTTGTGTGTGTGCACACATAAAAAATGTTAAATGAATAAATAACTAATACATTCAAGTTATAAAATTTAAAAACTGAAATTTTGTAGAATGAATGTATGGGGTTGGAGAGATGGATCAGAAGTTAAGAACACTTGATCTCATTGCTAAGGATAGGGTTTGGGTACCAGCATTAACATCTCTCACTCTAGGTTTTGGGTCTCCTGAACATATTTCTGGTCTGTGTGGATATTAGGCATGTACATAGTGCTCATATATACATGCAGTCAAATACTCACATGCATACAATGAAATGTTTAGGCTTAAAATTTATAACTATACTCCAAAAATATTTAATCAACTCTGATAAATGAATTTTTGTCGCTAGTACAGAAAATATATTACATTGCACAAAACAGCAAGATTTGTTGTAAGTTGCTAATATAAAAATGTTTTCCTTTGGTATGACTTGACCTCTGGTTTCTATGACAATGATTGAAATGACACCTTTGCATAGATAGGCTTTTCTAGAACATAACCTATCACAAACTCTAAACCAAGATTTACTTACTTATGAGTCACAAAAAAATAATCACTGTGATGAATCATCACAAATGAAAGACTGCTAAAATAGGAAAGTGACATTGTTTCTAGAAACAGTGATTCTAATAGCCAAATATGAATTATTTAAGCAATAGATCAAAAAAGTAATAAAATAACAGTTCATGGATTAAATAATAATGAAATATGCTACAGTTTGGACATTGCCATCTCAGACATCTACAACATGATTCCATAGAAATATGTACATAGAAATAAAAAGAATGGTTGCTTTACACATGGTGTTTCTCAGGGCTTAAGAACGTCTCTGGCTTTCACCCAGAACACCATTTGACAGTGGAAAAGTCAGTTCAGTGACAGCTTGTCAGTTGCGGTCTTTTGTGCTTTCTTTCCTGTGTTTCACGTTGGACAGTTTGCAGCCAGGTTGAAGAATGATTTGTGTTTGAGTTAGAGAAGCTCCCTGAAAAACATTGACCCTAGGGAATCACTGTGGGAATCAAACAATTACAAGTCAGAAGAGGGATAGCAAGAGATCAAACAGACCAGCCTGACAATCGTCAGGTGAGGAACTTCTGAGCGTGTCAGGACAGGAGGGCTGGGAATACTTCTCTGCATGAAAGGTAGACTCAGCTATCCCAGTTCTACCATGTTAAAGCAGACACCAACAATACTCTGAGGATACTTCTGTCAGGTCATTAGGAACACACTGTTTGTTAAGACCTGATTCAGAAAATCTCCAAGTTTTAGGAAATAAATCCTGAAACTTGAGTGATAACCAGAATGGCTCTAAAATTTTTGAACACAAATAACACAAATGAGCCTTTATTTTTCAATAATTTCCATATTATGGAAACAAACAACTCACACAGTTACTCTCTTCAGTTTGATGAAGACCTTCAAGAGACAGTGAATGGAAATCTATGATAATGGTCATACTTCACAGAGACAGTGGTATACCTTTAAGATATAGCTTCAAAGTCAAGAGGTATTTTGAAATGTAACTTTTATGTATTATGTTACTATATCTTTGTACAATAGTTATTTTGGAAGTAACTTTTATTAATTAATTTACAAAAATATCTAATTAGGAACCTGAGGAATTTTTGTGTGTTTCTTTTTTTCTTGAAAATAGTTTTTTTTTCCATGTAATATATTTTGATCATGGTTTCTCTTCTGTCCCCTTTTCAGGAAAAACAAAATAAAACAACAACAACAACAACAAAAAACCATCCCACTGGAAAAATACAAAAAATATATCTAAAAAAGAAAGAAAAATCTTGAAACTCTCTCATGATATATATGATATATATCATGATATACATATATATGTATTATAAAAAGGCAAAATGACAAACTATAGTATACAATTAATAGGCCAGTAAAAAAGGCCCAAATAAAGCAATTCTGACACACACACACACACACACACACACATGCACGCACACACAAATATCCAAAAGCACCATAGGGTTTGTTTTGCCTTGGCATTTGAATGCTTAGGATGGAGGTGGAAAATTATTTTTAATTTTTCTATTAATTAATGTATTTATTCATTTTATATCTGATCATTGCCTCCTCTTCCTGGTCCCCCCTCACACAGCTCATCTTTCCCTCTCCCCTTTTCCCCTGAGAAGGTGGAGTTTCCTTCTGGGTATCCCCTGACCCTGGAATATCAAGTCTCTGCAGGGCTAGGTGCATCATCTCCCACTGAGGCCAGACAAGGCAGCCACACAATTCTTAACAGACTTTGAAAGAACATTTTTCAACTTCATATGGAAAAACAAAAATCCAAAATATCTAAAACAATCCTGTACAATAAAAGAACTGGAGGTATCATGATCCCTGTTTTCAAGCTGTATGACAGAGCAATAGTGAGTAAAACGGCATGGTATTGGTATATAAACAGACAGATTGATCAATGGAATTGAATCAAAGACCCAGAATTAAACCTACACAGTTGATTTTTGACAAAGAAGCCAAAGGTATACAATGGGAATTTTTTTTTCAACAAATGGTGCTGGTCTGACTGGATCTCTGCATGTAGAAGAATACAAAATGATCCATATTTACCACTGTCACAAAACTCAAGTCCAAGTGGGTCAAGGACCTCAACATAAAACTGAATACACTAAATCTCATAGAAGAGAAAGTGGAAAAAGCCTCAAACTCGTTGGTACAGGGGACAATTTCCTTAACAGAACACCAGTGGCTCAGGCACTAAGATCAGCAATAATAAACGGGACCTCATGAAACTGAAAATTTTCTGTATGGCATTGGTTATGGATTCTTGACAACCAGGGCAATGTCAGACATAGGTACTCCCCTGGATTGGGCCTTGCATCCAATCACAGAGTACTTTTATTATTTCAACAAATATATGAAACTTTTTCAATTATGAGAAAGCTCTTCTAAGGTTTTATTGACTCAACAATTCTCAGTCCCTCATTCTTTTATTCAAGTGTACAAAGAAATACAATGTATGTAAAGGAAAAGTTAAGAAATGGTCATAGTTCAATTGTTCTAGTGGTTTCTAACAACTTGTCCAGAAAGCAATCTCCTTAGAGTTTCCTAGGCATATTCCATTATAAAAAGAAATATAATAATATCAATCCCTGAATCTAGATTAATTACGTGAGGGATTATTGTTCATACACAGTACAGTCATTCTGTCCTATGACATACTGTTTGCATTAGTTCCTTTTCTCATTCCTATCACAAAATGGCTGACAATGGGTCATTTAAGGAGCTGAACAGAGAGCTCAGCAGATAAGCATGCATACTGTCTTTTCAGAAGTCACAAATTCACATCCTAGCACCTACATGATAGCATAGTTTATTTCTCCAGATCCAGGTTACCCACCACTCTGGGTTTCCATGGATAGCCCACTCACATACATAAACCCACATACAGACAGACACACATCTAAATAATTAAATTACTGTTAATTTTCTTTTAAAGAAAACAATCTTAGAATGGTTAGTTTTAGTTCACAATTCGTGCATAGTTCAAGTGGATACAATCCACCTTGGTAGGTGAAGCATGGTAGCTATAATAAGAGATGGTTTGTTAAGTTGCATCTGTAATCAGGAAGCAGAAACAAGATGGTTATAGAAGTTCAAAGTCCATCCAGTTACTAAGGTCCTTCAGCAAGACTCCACTTCCTAGATGTTCTAAACAGCACCATTATCTGCCAACTAATTTACAACTGAAGCATATGAGACATTTTCTATCCAAATCACACCGTCTAAAATTTTATCACAATTATAAATGACTATCACTACATAATTAATTTTGACTAGCTTAAGGCAATTTATGTGAATGTTTATGACTCCTTGTCATGCTATACGACACTGTAAATATAATGAACAGTCAAAGCTCCACGATTAGTCTGCCTCTTCTTTCTAGTCCTTAATGCTCAACAACTTAATAAGTACTCTCTGAACAATAAATGTATGCCTGGAGACAAAGTAGTGTACAAACAGGAAAAAAAAATGCTTTAATAGAATTTGTAGTCTTTTGGAAGCAAAGAGACAGGCAATATGTAAGTATTATATAATACACTTATCTATATTTATCTATCTATATATCTATATCTATATCTATATCTATATCTATATCTATCTATATCTGTGGCTGTTATCAGTGCTCAGGACGAGGAAAACAAAGAATGGTGTCAGAAGAGGTTACAGGTTTTGTTAATGTTAGGAGAGAAGATTAGTACAGCAGCATGACTTTTAAGCTTTATAGGAGATATCTTCTGCCTGAAGATATTTTGAAGAAGAGCATTCTAGAAAAAAACAATCCTAAGTGAGATTGCTACAGGTAAATAGAAGATTAGAATATTGGTCCTGGTAGAAGAATGAATAGGATGAGCTAGTGGCAGCAGAACATGCAAACAGCGTTGCTCCATAACATGGGTGCACCTAGAAATCGCATACCCAAAGCCAAGCTTAGTGTGGCTTCTCCTGATAAAATGCTAAGCCAAAGCCTGACAGCACGATAGTCTTTACACCAGTAATATTCTGCTGTAAGTTCAATCAAACACTTTTTTTTTTATCATACTTAACTTTTATATAGTGTCTCATGACCTTAATGGAGTGGGTATTTCCCATCTTTCTACAGAAGTAGTCTCTTCAGAGATGGAGATCTTGTTCAATGGTTAACACTGATTGTTCTTGCAAAGAACCAGAGTTCAGTTCCCTGTGCCCCACATCTGGTGTCTCACAGCTGCTTAGAGTTCCATCTCCACAGGCTGTGACACCAACTCCTGTCCTCTGCTGGCACTCACACGCCCATTCATATTTACACATATAGACACGTAAACATAAATAAAAATAAAATAGAATTTAGAAAAGCAATTTCCTAGACTTTTACAAATTATTAGATGTAACAGTTAAAGTAAAGATGAAAGTGTCAAAGACATTTTTTTTATACTGCAAAGCACATTAAAAAATGTGAATTGTATCAAATGAGATTGTGTCGAAGTACAAGCAGCTTTGCCACAAGAATTATGAATACATTTTTACAGATAATGAGCTTCAGGTGCTGTTCATAATCCAAGCACAGGTGTGCTGAGCTCCAGTAGCTACTCACTCTCTGAGTGTCATGGAAGGTTCTCAGCTAGAATTTCATCTCTAGGAGTCTTCAGTATATAGATGGCAGTTGGACCTAGGAGAGTAGATAGCATCAGTCAGATACAGTAGGGAGAATAAAACAGAGCTAAAGATAGAATCCCAACCTAAGTTCACATTTTTTGAAATCAGACAGAGGAGGAAAGCAAACTCTGCTTCCAGAGTTCCCAAGGAAGATGATGAATCGGAAACACTATATGTGGAAAAGAGCCTGCAATCAATTACAGTTATTTTCTCACCATCTGTGTTATATTGTTTTGGGTTCCTGGTAGATATGAAATTCAATGATGTCCAAGTCCTGTACAGATAATGACATATAACCTATGATTATATTTTGAGCCACCCCAAACTACATTTAATACATAATGTAGTGTGAATGCTCTGTGAAAAGTTTATTAAGACTAATGACAGGGAAAATACGTTGCATGTATAAGAGCATGTCTTTTTTTGTTTGTTTGTTGATATTCAATCATAGCTGAATGCCCAGAACAGAATGATAAAGAATGCTGAGAAGAGACATTCAGCTAGATTCTGCAATCAGAAATTCTCATGTTTTGTGATATATACTTTATTCTTTGGCAGGAATGTAACTAAGAATTAGAATTTTATTCATTATAATGCTTTCACTGCATATTATATTTTAGTAAGATAAAGCCACATAAAAGATAACACTTGAATATATAGATGTAACATATAAATTATTCACACATTTAATTGAAACCCTTTAAAGCAATAGAATACATACGGATAAAATACCCGAAATGAATAAAACTTCTGAAATGAAAATTTTCTTATTTACTTAAGTTTCAAGAATATAAATCAAATTTCAGTGGAAATCAGTAGAAAGACATTTTGTAATAAATTAATGTAGATTTTTATTTAGTGAATGGAATATATGTGTAAATGTGTGTATAATATATAGGTATATGTGTGTATATTATATACATACAATATTAGTTTGAGCTTCTCCACTGAACAACAGAGGATCTACATCACTGGAGAGTGGCAAAGGGCAAGAAGTTGGATATTTTCAGGCCACATATCACATTTCTGAAATGAGTTTTATTTGCTTTTTAATTACAGAACAAATATAAAAGAGGCTTGGCTGTATGAACTTCATTTAAAATACCAGTCTAGAGAGTTATGCTTGGTCAAATTTCCTGTAAAGAATTCAAGAATCAAGGAGACTGAATGATGTGACAGGAAATACAGATACTGATTCTTCCAGTGGCCTGCATCTTAATTGGCACATAGAGGGTTGTTTTAAAATTATACTTTTGACAAAACAGTATATTTATCATTAATTTCACCCTCTATGCAAATCTCTATACTTTCCACACATCAATAAGACTCTACAGTTATCTTCTCAATTACAAATCACATCTCACCATCTAATGTTAAAAAATTTGCTGGGAGTCACTAAAATCATGAATAAATATATAAGAACTGCCCCAGTTACAAATAATGAAAAGACTAGTAACCACTTATCAGTGAGTACATACCGTGTTCGTTCTTTTGTGACTGCATTATCTCACTCAGGAGGTAGGGACTGAAGTTGCTGAGGGAGATTGCAGCCCCATGGAGGGAGCAACAGTGTTAACAGGTAAAGCCCCCTGGTGCTCCCAGAGACTAGACCACCAACCAAAGAATAAACATGGAGGGACCCATAATACAAGCCAAATATGTGGCAGAGGAGGACCTTGTTGGCCATCAGTGGGAGGAGAGGCCCTTGGGTCTGAGGGTTTTAGATGCCCCAGTATAGGGGGATGCCAGAGAGGGAAAATAGGAATGGGTGAGTGGGTGGTGGAATACCCTTATAGAGGCAGAGGGAGGGGAGATAGGATTGGAGGTTTCCAAAGGGGAGACCTGGGAAAGGGAAAAACATTTGAAATGTAAATAAAGTATCAAAAATAAAAATAAAAAGAAATAGACATAAATCCTGTATCCCTGAGAAAAAAATTATGAAAAGAAAAACAAAAACATACTGAGAGCCAAAATGGAAATGTGTAATTAACAAATCACAACCATATTATTAAACAATAAACAAAAATTTGGGAAGAGAAAGGTGATTTTTTTCCTTGATATTGATCTGAGCTAAGAGAAGGACCAATACAAAGTTTGAACTGAGGGAGGGATGAGTGAGCAACCTGTTAAAGATTTTATTCTCAAAGAGTAACTAGGAAATCTCCTAGGTAAAGAAAATGTTTACCAATGGTTAAAAGAACAAGGATATGCCTGTGAGTACAAGGTTGAAGCTATGCATGATGTATGAAACTGAGTTTCAGCTTACAAGTATCATTTCAAAAATGCTTCATCTTATTTGGTGTGTTTTCCTGTAGAGCAAAATAATAAAAGAAATACTTTTATCAAATACATTTTAACTCAGACTTTATCTGCATCACCATGAATTTAAGGATTATGACATACAGGTTCATTGTCTCTACATTTTCTGCTTAAAAGAATAAACTCATTTCATAGACCATGCTTGGTTCAAAGGAAAGTAAGCAGAGGGTCGAGTTTGTACATATTTTTTCAAACTATCTACATGCCAGCTTGGTGAGCCACCAATTTCTGTTTCCAGGCTGGTGTATTTGTCACTACAAATACATAGTAATATGTCAACACCTCTAAAGCTCACAGTTTGTACTACTCTTCACTCATTAAATTGTTCAATCTGTAGTCTTGGGTACATCTACAATGTTGTTTCTCCACTCTTATATTAAGTAGTTTTAATATCCTAAATTCTTATGCTTAACTATTATCTACCTCTATAACCACTAATCCTTTTTAATATTTCTTTTATTGCTTGAGACTGTTATATATGAATAAAATATGTTTGATCAAATATGTCTTCAGTCCTTCCCATCAAGCTCATCTCTCTTTTTCATACCATTGAGTCTGGTTAGTGCTGTTGGTATTTTTGTGGGATTAGTGCCATTCATTGAAGCATGGAGAATCTACCTTGGGGCACATGCATTGACAGCACCCATTTTTTTCTTTCTTCCATTTCCTTCCTTCCTTCCCTCCCTCCCTCTCTCCCTCCTCCTCCTTCCTCTCTCTCCCCCCCACCATTTTCATAGTTTTGCTCTAACTAGAATGTTATATGATTAAATTCATACAATATATGCATCTTTCACATTGGAAACTTTTACTTAATATACTTGGCCATTCACTGCTTTTAACATTAAAGCCTATCTCCTTGGGTATAATACCGCTAATTTATAGATTAATCTAAGTAAGGACAAAGGGATTTCTGCCAGCTTTAGAAAATGTGAGTAGAACTTAGACAAGTTCTTTTGTAAACACATTTTAAGGTCATTTGTGAGAACACTAAGAAGCATGATTACTATATCATATGGTAAGATTGTGCTCAGCTTCATATAAAAATACCACAGTGTCATTCAACGGAACTACACTATTTTGTATTAGGACCTATGTATATGGAATGGTGTTCTGCATCCCCACCAGTACTTGGTAGTTTGAGTAGTTTATTTTTGACAATACTATAGTTGTATAGCATTTATTCACATGTTTTAATATGAAATAATTCAATAACATATATTTTCAATTCATATGTTTACTTACATTTATGTATGACTCATTTATTGTTTATCTGTTTGGAAAATGGAATTGGATCTCTAGATCATCATTCTTAGTCTTCTCAAATCTATGTTTTACAATGATCCTGCTTTGGAAATAAAGCTTGATCATGGGCAGATGAGACATGTCTGGGATTCATCTGCACATCATGCTTGTGATGTTCCTGATTTAGTATTACAGAAAATCTACAAAGCTTGTAAACTCAAGTAGACACAAAGAACATAAAATTATGAAAACTTACAAGGCCCCAGAAGCTCCTGAATGTTACAACATGCACAGAGATCTTTCCCAAAGTTATAAGAGCAGCGAACTGGAGAGATGAAGTTCTAGAGGAGCTGCATTAGGCTGTTGCAGATAATCCCAGGTTTTGCAGTTCTAACTTGTCACCCCATGCTGAATGGGCTTTTCAAGTTACTCAAATTCTTATAAGATACCCCTTATCCATTCTTATCAACCCCAGTAAACTCAAGCTGGGCTTGAAAGGTAGCATCATTCCTAGAGTGAAGAGACATTTGTTCCCTTCTTTCCAGAAAAAAACAAAAAAAACAAAAAAAACACACACCATAGAAAGCTAAAGAGTTCCTTTTCTCACTCCTAAACTGCAAAGTCCCAAAGAACTGGCCCAAAACAGCTTTCTATTTACCTGTTTTCTCTGGTGTTCTATTTTTAGAGATCGAGGCTGACTAATCATGTCAGTTTCCTGAAATTGATGCTGTCTGTTCAAATTTCAATTTCTTCAAACATACTAAGAAGAGAAGGGTGTTTCTGGAAGCATAAACCCAATAAAATTAGCATATTCATTTTAATCATGTCACTTCTTTATGTTGCTTATATTTTGCACTAGAAGTAGCAAAATAGAGATAAATGGAAAACGGAAATTTTAGTTTATATACTATTCATTTCACCTTCCTTGGAAAACTAACTTTAGAGAGTATAGAATCCGTAGATCAAAAAGTAAACTGGACTTCCTGTCATATTTCTACTTTCCCATGTATTGTTGCAAGGTGCAGATTGTGTTATTTGCTCAATTATAACTGAATTTATACAAGACAAGGTCAGTGGCAACATTCGGGTAAATGCTTTAAAATGTTTTCATTACAGAGAACATCTTTTGTGAATACTTTAGAATGTAAGAGAAAGGAAAAAATGGTGGAACATAACACATTCTCTAACAACAATGTTATAATTTCTTCCCTTGATGGTATCTTCTCATGGTCAGGAAGTTTTATTAGTATACCTTTCTATTTTCCCTTCAACTCATCACTCATGCTAATCTTGGGAGAAAACAATCTATTTAATAGTTGAGTTTAGAAGTATAAAGTGTGTGGGCATAGTTGAGTTTTTCTTTCTATTTAAAATAGTCATTCCAATTGACTTATTTCATACACATCACTATGACTACATTTCATAGACTACAGTGTGTGTGATGTATGATATTTATTAAAGAACATCAATGATCTAAAATAAGTTTTCCTACTTTAAACTCTCATATTTTGCATCTTTTGAGGATTTATATTTTAATATATTTGCTGCAATGTCTAAGACAGTCCAGAATATAATATTCAGTGGATTAGAATTGATTGACACCATGTTCATGGCTGGGAAGCTATTCTTTATTATTTTTTGTTTAATTCTCAAATAATATCCCTCTGACTTACACAACTAAATTCATCAGTAGTTCTGAATTAACATAAAATAAAATGAAGAAAATCAAATGATAAAATGAATAAGGATATAATAGAAAAAGAGTTAACATATTCAATACTTCTTGAGTGTTTATAAACCAGATATTCCAGAGACCTAGTGTAAAGCTAAATGCTACTGGTCTTTAAAAAAGAAATGAAGTGTTAAAATGAATCCTAACTGTATTCTGCCATCTTCATAATCAATGCCTTAATCAACCATCATCAGAGAAGCTTCCTCCTTCTGGAGATGGGAACAAAACTGGAGTTCCACAGTGAGAAATTATGGAGAGAGAGAGAGAGAGAGAGAGAGAGAGAGAGAGAGAGAGAGAGAG
>JADRCH010000004.1:16345809-16418061 GCA_019843965.1 Rhynchomys soricoides | reverse complement strand
TTCTTTCTTTCTTTCTTTCTTTCTTTCTTTCTTTCTTTCTTTCTTTCCAGAACATGTGCTAAAATAATATTTTATATTTATTAACTTCCTGTTTAAAATCTCATTTATTTGCAGCATATTTTCTCTTATTTTCAAGGAGAAACAATGCCTACTTCTTACTTTGTGTTTAAAGGAACTAACAACCAATGAGGACATGTGTTCCCAATTTCAGCTACAATGTTGTACAGTCTTCAAAGAGTGGGCCTGTAATGGGAATAGATACTGAAACTTTTAGCTGATACAAGGACATTGAAAGTTTAACCATTCCTTTATAAAGGCTGCTTTTTTCTTCTTTGATCACTAGCCTTTAAAGGCAAATGTTTTTTGAAAACAAAGGATTTATTTCACTTTGGAGTGGGTAGATAATCAGGATTCATTGACAAAGACTCTGACTCAAGTGCTAAGCCTACTTCAAATGTGAGCTATGCCCGTCTTCATCTACTGCATTAGCTTCAGTGAAGCTCAGTTAATTAGAAAATAGAATCATAAAATGTTATCTGTGTTTGTCTCTGTCATAACGAATTCCTTGTGGCTAGAATATTTCCATTTCTAACTCATTTTCAGAGTGAGAGTTTGCTAAGTTTTATGCTAAAATCTACCCAGTGCTAATGTGAACTTTGATGGGAGATGAGCCCCTGATCAATTAAATTACTGAGATTAATATGAACCTGACCTAAATGCACAATTAATGAAGTGTTATAATTGAATGAAGGCACCAATAAAATATACCTATTTGAAATATTTATCATGAGTAATATTAAGGAAGATTCAAGTGCAATAAAATAAATATCATGGGCTTGTAGGCAGAGTCACTAACCTGAATCAAGAAACTAGAGTAATTGTGAAAAAAGTAATGTTCAATCTTTACGCATTTATATTTTACATTACTAGGCTGTTGAGCATCACTCATACCTATTTTCCAATGCTTTATGTCTCTGCTGCAGATTGGACATAGCTCAGTGATTAGTATATTGAAATGGTATAAAGCTGACTACCGGAGATAAGGCTTTACTTAGGGAAGAACACACCAATTGTTTATTTATTGCCAAAGAGTCAGTTCTGAAAACACACATACAGTTAGAATTATATGGAACAGGTTACATTTAGAAATATATATGTATGTATATACACATATATGCATACAAGAGAAATTAGTTGTTAAAAAGGAGTCTATTATTTCAAAAGAGAGACCAGAGGGTATAGAGAAGATTTAGAGGAAGGAGATATAGGAATAGCTCATGCAGGCAAGGACATTGAGCAAGAAAAACACTCCTCCATTGCTGATGGGATTTCACACTTGTACATTTGAAAATTAATCTACTGCATGACTCAGCTGTATCATTCTTGAGCATATACTCATAGGACACTCCATCCTACCACAAAGATGCTTGCTCGACTATGTTTATAGCAGCTTTATTTGTAATAGTCAGAAACTGGAAAGAACCTAGATGTCCCTCAACCAAAGAATAGATAAAGAATATGTGGTTTATTTACATAATGGAAGTAAAAATACTGTTTAGAAGCTGATATATGACATCATGAAATTTGCAGGCAACTGTATGACACTAGAAAAAATAATCCTGAGGTAACCCAGACTCAGAAAGACAAATATGGTATGTACATACATGTAAATGGATATTAGCTGTTAAGTAAAGGATAATCATGCTACCGATGTTATTTAGCTAGAGAGGCTAAGTAATAAAGAAGGCACAAGGTGAGATATATAGATCTCCTTGGGAAGGGGAAATACAACAGATTTTGCAGGTTGACTAAGGGCAGGTGTAGATAGAAACAGGAGTGATCAGAGTGGACCAAAGGATGAAGGGAGAGAGAGTACTGGGAGAGAAAACTGGAATTGGTGGGCATCTCAGGGGTGATGTGGAAACCTAGTACTATGGTAACTCCCTGGAATCTATGAGGATGACAATAGTGAGGCCTTTTATGAACAGGGCATACAGAACCTGAAACTGCTATCTTTTGTAAGACTTCCTGTGGTATGACAGGGACATCAACATAGCCCCAAAAACTTTGACCTACAATTTGTCTTGCCTGCAAGATGTGAGGAAGTAATGGTGTCAAAGGATTTGTATGAGTGGTCAAACCAATGTCTGGTCCAACTTGAGGCCCAAGCCAGGAGAGGGAGCACACCCCTGATACTTCCTAGATAGCCAGTAACCAGAGTGATCAGTAATGTTAAAATCATCTCCATTTAATTTCTGCTTAAAAATAAATTCTGTACTTCAGGTAGAAACTTCATAAAGATTATTTTTCAAAGTAAATTATTTCCCTCAAAATAACAATATATTAAACACAATTATTTTTTGATACTATATTTTCTTTTTGGATATTTACTTTATATACATTTCAAATGTTTTCCCCTTTGGAAACCCCCTATTCCATTCCCCCTCCCCCTGCCTCTGAGGGTGCTCCTCCACCCACCCACTCTCATCTTCCCTCCCTAGCATTCCCCTACACTGGGGCATCTAACACCCTCAGGCCCAAGTGCTTCTCCTCCCACTGATGGCCAACAAGGCCCTCCTCAGCCACATATGTGGCCAGCACAATGGGTCCCTCCATGTGTGGTCCAGTCTCTGGGAGCTCCGGGGTTGGGGGGAGGTTGTCTGGCCAGTTGACACTGTTACTCCCTTCATGGGGTTGCAAACCCCCTCAGCTCCTTCAGTCCCTTCTCCAACTCCTCCATCCAGTAACCTACACTCAGTCCAACAGTTGGCTTCGAGCATCCTTCTCTTTGTCAGGCTCTGCCTGAGCCTCTCTGGAGACAGTTTATCAAGCTTCTATCAACAAGCACTTCCAAGCATCCACAAAAACGTCCTGGTTTGGTGACTATATATGGGATGTATCCCCAGGAGAGGCAGTCTCTGGATGGCCTTTCCTTGAGTTTCTGCTCCATACTTTGTCTCCATATTTCCTCCTGTGAGTATTTTGTTCATATTATTTTGGTCTTCCTTCTTCTTAGGCTTCATATGGTCTGTGAATTGAATCTTGGGTATTCCGAACTTTTGGGTTAATATCCACTAATCAGTGAGTACATACCGAGTGTATTCTTTTGTGACTGAGTTACCTCACTCAGGATGATATTTTCAAGTCAAAGAAAATGCAAAATGCAAAAAGCTCCTAACACAAAACATCCAAGAAATCCAGGACACCATGGTACTATCTTCTCTACATACATACATTCCAAAATGCATATATATATATATATATATATATATATATATATATATAATTTTGTATATTATAGAGATTACTATTATTGTTTTCTTAAAAGTAGATATGTACACACACATATACATATATTAACAGTATCATCTTTAATCCACTAAAATTGATGCATTGGTTTTTATGCAAATAATATTTACTTTCAGCAAAATGTTCTGCACAGGTATTCAAGGAAATGGTGGTTTCTGACTTGCAAAAATACTAATAAAATACTAGCTTTCAGGATATAAAGCCTTAGTTACATAAAGGAAAGAAAAGACAATCACTCATTTTCTCCTGGTACTTAGTTAGGCATATGCTGAGAGTATATGCTGACAGCCATAATTATACATAATTTCTACAGACTAAAATATAAAGAGGATTTGCTGAATAACACTTCAAACTGTCTCTGTTGTTTTTAGACTCCTGATGAAAGTGAATTCATTGTGCCCAGTTCTTCCCCATTGGTCTTTATTTCATCGTCTGAAGCATAGAATGACTAGTCATGGAATGGGATTAGGAGACATAATGTTCACTGCAGGGGCACTATGTTAGCAAGGAAACTGATGGTCATGGAAAAACTGCACTTAATCTTATGCACAATTAAGCACAGCTTCCAGCATCTAAGTGGCCCTGGGTTGGTCTTCATGTTTTACAATTTATTCAGAGTCTGAGAAATTAGTCATGGAAGTCAACTATCTAATACATATATCTATATCTATAGATAAAGATACATTTTTTTTCTGTATTTGCCATAGATAATAAAACACACCTCTAAAATTTGGTGATCAATATTTTTGTATAATCTCTGTTTTTTTTTAAAATGTGTTATAGTGAGTTCAAACCATAGAACTAAAGTCAATTGAGTGTTTTATTATGAAAATTATACTATACTCTGAAAAACTAAATCTGTTAAAATTAATAAGGCATTTATTCCAGCCACCTAGATTTTCATTCATGAGTGAGCTGATATATAACACTAAGAATGTTGCCAAAACAATCTTGATTAAGCAAAATTCATATTTAAAAAGTGAATTAAATCAACCAATTAATATTAGTAAGTTAAATTAATTAATTAAATTAAATCAATTTCTAGAATAATTTTATTTGTTAATGAAACATGAAATAAGAATAACCTCTAAATTAAAACTTGCTATCACTTATCAAAAATTATGAAAAACTTTGATGTAAGCAAATACTAATATTATAACCTCTACTCCTCTGATCATCTCTCTGTGTGCTCATCTTGAAAGCACTAATATCAAAAGACCATTGAACTTAAAACAATTGAATTCTGAAATATGTACACTACCCTAAGTTTTATAAACCTATGGTTGAATTTATTTTCTACTATTTAAGAATCTTTTAGTAACATTACGATGAATAAACTTCATTCGTCTCCTAGACTCATTTTCAACAACCTTTTATCCTATATCTCAGCTTAAAAACAAACATACATTCATTACATCTTCAAGAGCGTTGGGATGCCCTCATCTCATCATAAGGTTTTAAAAATATCTGGATACTGATAACTCAATCTATATCTTTTTCTCTATGTCAGTATTTAATTATATTATGTTCAAGAGTATGATCTCTCTTATTCTCTCTCTGTCTCTTTCTCTCCCTCTATCTATCTATCTATCTACATACCTACCTACCTATCTATCATCTATCTATATCTATGTCTAAATCTATATCTCTATTTCTCTCCCTCCCCCACAATACACACACACACACACCTCCACACACAAGCAGCACATAGCTTCTGACTTGTATATGAGCTATAGGCAGACCTAATGTGCTAACAATATGACAACCCCACCAACATACTTAAGTATTATTTCGACTGCACATGCTCCACACAAAACTTCTTAAACAACTGCTCCAAAGTTGGGTTTTTTATGAATATATATATACACACACACACACACACAAATACACACATATACACACAAAGTTGTATCATGGAAGCATTTTCTGGAAGCTGTCTTATGAGAGAATGTTTGTCTGTCTGGACAAGGGCATGTGATGTTTTGCTAGAACAGACACTTTAGAGAATACGTGATCTTTGGAAAGGGTTTCAGTATAACCTAACAGGCAGTGGACAATGATGTGGCATTGGTGTGTCTTGCCACTCTTTGCTGGGCTTTGTTGGGCTTTGCTGGTGCTAGTCTTCACTGATGACAGTGTGGGATTGGTTTGCCTTGCCTTCTTTGCTAGTCATCATTTGTCATGACATTATAGAGAGAAATACACCAAAGACCTTCCCAGCATAGACAATGAGTGTTCCTCTCCAAGCTTGGGAATCTTACCACTAGGTCTGAGACACGCTCTCATCAACTGTTCTCATGCCAGAGGATTCTGTGCATCTTTCATTTTCTCTTTACCTCTTTTCTGTGATTTTCTGAAATAGCAAATAGCACATCAAAGCTGGAAGTGCCAACTTCTTACCCCAAAGTTTGAGGAAATGTCCTGCATATGTTTCATAACCTTCATAGTTGTATTGGATTACAAAACTTCTATACCTTTGAGATATAATTCCAGATGTGTAGGTCTTTGATCCAACTGAAGTAAAATATACAATACTAAAATGAAAATAAGTCTAGCAGGCAGGTCTAAGCAGTAAAGTGTTGCTGGCTATCAACCTGACCAAGATTTGTCCTCAGTTCATTCTTTCCACATCTCTTTATGTAATGTAAGCAATATTGATAAAAATCACAATTTCCATACTCTTTTGTAGGCACAAAAATAAAAACTATGCAGCTGTTCATCACAAATTTGCATTTAAAGTGTAATATGGCTACTAAGTCTTAAATAATCTTTGAAGAATCTGCAGGTATGTCCACCAAAGCTAAAGAAAGATTTCATGCCATGTTTCTTAAAACTTGCTTGCCTGTGCCTACTATTAGAGTATTAAACCTGAGTGAAACCAACTATAAGTTTTTACTTCCAAGAACATATTTTAAATCACCCTGTGATGAATTAGTAGATTGGATTGCTTTATCCTTATGACTTATTATTATTGTTATCATGGATTGTGGGATACAAAACTCAAAAGCAAAAATAATTCCACTCCTAAAGGTTTGACATTGTTGCTCATTCTCATTAAATTCCACAGAAATATAGACGACCAAGAGCAGTGCAGATGTCACTGGAAAGAAATTTGCTTTTATGGTACTGTCTTACCCAATTTAGATATATTCAAATCTTACTTTGTCAGATAGTTTAGGCTGAAAAAAACATACCTTAACATACCTTTAAGCCCAAGGGACTTAGGTAAGTAATAACTGTTTTGATACAGGAGTCCCTGCTTGTCATATTATTGATGACATTAAAGCAGGTGACTTTTTTGCTGCTCTCATTAAAAGAATGGAATCACCTCATATGGCTTTCTTTAATAGTGTAGTCCCTGGTAAGCCCACCACGTTCCAGAGGAAGAACATCATTTAAAATTATATGGAAAAAACCTGCTTCTGATAGTTTTAAAATAAAATACAATAAAACAGTAAAAGGATGCAAAGCTAGGGTATTAGGGAAGAAAGGGTGGCTCTGGGAAAAGTTGGGGAAGAGGCTGAACATAAGCAAAAAAACACGACTCTCGAAGAATGGTATACTTTTGTTAAATCTGAAAAGACATGCTTTTTTTCTCATCTGTAGGGAGTAGAGAAATCCCTGAATGAGTGAAGTGCAGATTTGGCCATGACCATGCCAGTGATTCCAGTAACTGGGTACCTTCAGAGTGGCAAAACCTTCCCCAAGGAAAGGCTCAGAGGAATGATAAAGACTCCCTGGGTTTCTGAGTGTGAACAGTTGAAAAGTGTGTGCAAAAACTTGCCTCATCAGCTTCTTCTCTTTACATCAAGGCACCGAGCTGAACAGAACATGATGAGGACATGAAACAGGGCCATCTCAACTGAAGGGAACTCGTGTCCGGTAAGTAAGGAACTCCACTGAGAGAAACATGCAAAAAGCGAAGGCAAACGTAACAAGTAATTAAAGCTGGGACAGGAAGCAATTTGTTCTGTAATTTAGGGGCAATTAAGAGATGGACAATTTTATGATAGTATGTGGAAAGGGGATATGGGAAATGGTGGTAGTCAGGTAAAAGAGCCTTGTGGCTTCATCTATTCTGTGAGGAGGAGACATGTTTCCATAAGTAAGTAAGAGACATTAAGTTTGAGTGCTTGGGAGAAAGTGGCAGATGAATTGAGGAGTAGATACTTGGCTAAAGCACCAGGGCATTCCCACTTTCACTTCTGGTTATGAAATTTTATATTGATACCATACGACCACGGAGAATTCTTCACAAAAGGGAAGGCTCTGTGAAACTGGATCCAAGAGGAAATGGGCCTCACAGTCTTTACCTCTTGAGTACTAGTAAAATCTTACTGGAAGAGCATCCAGTCTACGTCTGTGCCTGTCACCTGTAGTTCCATAGAGCTAGCATGCATTGGTCCAAGAGTAGAGTCTAAGTCTTACCTATGATAAGGCTTTCAGAGGCTATTATTGAAGCTCCAATGTAAAGCTAGCTACCTTAAATATAATCTTTACTTAAGTAGATAAATAAAAATCCACATATAGTATGTGTTATCTAAGATAGACAACTAGGTCTAATTCTTTATTGGTAGGAACTGTAAAGGTCAGCAATATTTTGAGAACATGTTAAAAAAAAACAAAAAAACTGTCCTAACAATTTGTCATCCCAGGTGGCTTCAAAGAAGTGCATTTGTTTAACAGGTCCCTGGGTGAGATAAGAACTGTTAAAACAGCTTGTATGTATCATAATTTCTATGACCTCATTGAACATCTGGTCAGCTTTCCTTATATTTGATTTGCTCTAGTTTTAGTCTTAGTCACTTGTGGCAGATTGGAAGGAAACCAAGGCAATTGTTTTTACGTGGGAGCATGCTGCTGACTACCTACATATGAACTTCAATTTGTAAAGGGATGAATAAGGCAATGCGTTGCTCAGATCTATAAAGATATTATAACTTTACCACATCCTTGGCAATCACAATAAGTTCAGACCTGCCAAAGACCAAGGGAAACATTTTGGCTTTTAAATTTGCTGTAATTACTAACACATGAGATAAACTGGCTATTAGATCATAAGAGGGAGAAATGTCCCATTTGTGAATGCTAAAGATCATATTTCAATGACATCATATCTTTTTTCTCTGCCAGGTGATGGATGCCTCTTTTATTAAATAACCGTCCAGAGGTAGGTAATTTAGGTAATGTTATAGCAGTTTGTAGAATAGAAAAGTATAGTTGAATCACTCATAATAAAGGAAAAGAGGTGCGCCTTTTGGAAACTATAAGTGTATATTAGTTAGAGATAGGTCAAAAATATTTAAATTTTCAATCAAAATAACATGAGCCTAGATGATTTCTCTCAAAATATATTGCCAAATTCTTCTACATATGTTTTACAGTTTTCTTTTTTTAAAATTGTATTTCCAAATATAATAAATTATGTTGGGGCAGAAGAAGTATAGTAAATAGAATTTTTTTGTTTACTATGGCTATAACTTTTTAATGTGCTACATAAATGTGGAACTACTAATTGAACAAACTTCAACTTTATGGTTGCCATTCCAATTTAATAGCTGATTCTTACAGATTTGTCACAAAATATTAATGGCTTGTTATTTTTCATAATTGATAGTTCTTGTACAATAATAAAATATAAGGAAGTCATAAGTATCTTGTCTTGATACACTCTCTTTACCCACCATGTATCTTCACATTGACACATTTTTAAAATTATGACTGCTCATGTGGATAAAATGCATGGTACATTATTATGAATCACAAAGTCATAATTTCTTGTAATATTTACCAAATTCTCTGTATTCTGATTATATGACAACAAAATTTTGGATTACAAAAGTAGAGAGTATTTCACTTTTGTCATTGAGTATCAGCTAGCTGAAATACATTTATTTTATAGTATTTTAAGTTAGGATGGACAATATTTTAAAAGTTGTATGAATAAATTCTATAGTGTAGAAGAGCAATAAAATTTGTGTTTCAGGTCAATGAAATAAATTATTGCTAAGAATAGGCATATTCATTTCACGGAAGAAAAGTGGAAATACTACTGCCAAATAAATGGATTATTGAAGAAAATTCTAAAATGTCACTTTGATCTTAGCTAAGGCACTCTAACAGGGATGGAGGAAAACATAAAGAAAAATGTTCATCCATGAGTTAGAAAGCCAAGAAGAGAAACAAATCAAGTTTGACTATTCTGAAATCTATGGGCAAGGGTACTGCATTGGCTTTCCAGTAAAGAATAGTTATTAATCATTAATAAAAATCTCCATGAAACTTTGCTCTCTCTGATGTGGTGTTTATAAGACAGAGACTGAACTGAAACCCAAGTGAAAAGCCTGAAAATAAAATGGATATACAAAAAATGTAAAGTGGAGAATTTCAAAGTGTGTTACATAAATACAGTAGGAACTGACATGGGACTTTACCAGAAACATCTAGCTTTATAGGCCAACAAATCCTCTGACTTGTTAAAGTAGTGATATGTTGGCTAGACAGTCAAAAAGTATCGGAGGGGCTTGTTAAAATGTTAAGGTAATGTTAAACAGTGATAACTCTTAAAAAAATAAAACAGCTCGTATTTCAAATAAAAAATAAAGATTTCAAAAATATGAAACACATCATTTATATAGAAATTACAGTTGGTTAAACTATCATGGACAAAACCACCTTTAAATATAAGTAAATGTGTACATGCTTTAAATGTTCTGAATGGGTAAAGATGCACATGGATAAGTATGCTCTCAGAAGAAAGAGTCTGGGTGTACTAGAATCTAAACAAGGACTTATTACATATACCCATAAAGTACACAGTTAAATTTTTTAAATAATTTATTTGTAAGTTTATGTGCATTGGTGTTTTTTTTTTTTTTTTTCCTGCACGTCTATCTGTATGAGGGAGTTGGGAACTGCAAGTTTGGGAATTGAACCTATGTCTTGTGTAAGAGTAGCCAGTGCTCTTAGCTACAGAGAGATTTTTCCAGCTCCCAATCAAGATATTTTTAAAGGAAAATACATATTACAGGACATGTTGGTGAGCTACTAACTTCAGCTAACGCTTGGTCCTAAGGGTTGAGATTACAGGCCGTAAGGCCTGTGCATGCTTTCATAGCGCAGACAGCAAACAAAACAAAACACTACTTAGTCTAGTAATCCATACACACAGACAACTATAGTACGTAGCAATCAGAAAATTAACAATTATTTTAAGAATTTTATCTCAACACAGCAATTTGATCCTATAGAGCAACTATGAGACAGAATTTTCAGGCAAAAGAGAGTTCTTTCACTGAGTTAGAAACACTGAGTAAATGAATAGAGAGCTGTGAAGACTGGCATAGACTGACTCTGTTAGACAGCAGAACTGTCACTTATTAGGAATATCAACATATAATGCGGCGATTCTCAGTCTTTTCATGGTGATCCCTGTGGCTGTCTAATGACCTTTTCCCAGGGGTTGCAAAGGACAGAAAATCAGATATTTACATTGCCTATAACAGAAGAATTATGGACAATGGAGATAGTTTTGTGGTTGGGAGTTACCACAGCATAAGGAACTGTATTAAAGGGTCATGGGATCAGGAAGGTTGAGAACCACGGACATAATGTGATGAGATATTCATTTGCGTACTTTCTCTAAGCAGATTAAAATTTCTTATTTTAGATAGCAAACTCTTACAAAGTGGTTAGAATACTCTAATAGAGAAATTTATGTAGAAACTTTTGGATTCCTCCAAAAGTGGCATGAATCATTACAAGATGATGTAAGCCAACTAAATGTGTTAGTTGTATATATTTATTTAATTACACATTTATTTAGTGATACATTAATTTTGTTTGTTTACCTTTTAATCTTTTTTTTTTTCCTTCTGGTGTATGGCCAAGAAAAGACAGGCAGGATGTCCCACAGACATAAGCAAAAGGAAAAGAAACCAGGGTAAAGAGTTCAAATCTTAGCATGTCCAGGTCCAACATTTAGATGCTGGATTGGAGAGAAACACCAGGAAGATCGGCAGTCTGGAGACAAGAAGTAGAAGGTCTGACAGGTGAACTTCTAGGAGTGTCCCAAGTGAGCCAGGTAGTCTAGAGTGGAACTCCACTGGTTAGAGGAAAGCAGGAAAAACAATGACTTTGACAAGATTTGTACTGCTGATATAAAAGTGATATAGGGAAGACGAACTGTTGATAGCAGTAAGCTTAGATGTGGGATACGTGCTTTCTGAGTAGAGCATGAAGTAGGAGCACAATTGCAGAGAATGGGTTATTATGAATGGCTTGATAAGCATCACCCTCATCATTAGTATCATTGTTCCTGGAACTGAAAGTTTCCATATTCAGTTTTTTGTTCACTATGTAACTATTTTTGTATTCATTTGCTCCTATTGAAGCTTCTTACCAAATATTAATTTTAATGAGATGTTGCCAAAGAACAATGTCTGTCTCATCTCCTGCAAATGTGAAACCCTTTGCTCCACTTTCTCCCAGTGTGTCTGTGCCAGTCCTTCAGAACTTCAGCTTTTCTTTCTCCTTGCCTAGAAAAATGCTGGACACATACACACCATTACTTAACAGAAAGAGGTTGTCTTCTGAATTAATTAGGTGTTGGACTCTGCAAAGAAAATTTATGTAGTGCCATAGCTCTATTTCCTTTTAAGGAGGAGGCAGAACTGGGTAGATTAGGATGAAAAATGAATCCTGATAGTTAAAAATTTGGAGGATGAGAAAACACATAAAGAGCAAATTATTTTTTACAAGAAACTGTTGAATGGAAAATTGTACTAACAAGTGGTTATACAGTCTCCACTTATCACTACAGAAGATGATCACACAGGACGCAGGATATTTAAAAGCTTAGGCTTGTTCCAAGTAAAACCACAGGTTTCCCAGAAATTTGTAATATAGATAAAATGTAAAGGTATGTGCAGCATACTAATTTCAATAGGATAAAAAAGCCTCTGTCTTATCAGGGTTAAAAGCAATTTAAATATATTGCCACAGTGATAGGTAACTAATGACAGCACAATGCACAGAACATGTGTTAATAGTAAGGGGTTGTTGGCTGTGTACTTTGATTAAATAGTTGTAGTTTGCCTGTGTTTTTTTTTGAAAATGCAGATCAATGCAGCTCTCATCAGCCATAGAACATGATGTTCTGGACATTTTATGAGATTTATGCAATTTATATTAGGCAGAACTTATATCATCAAGCCCCTAGACACTAGAGTGTAAAACTAAAGTGTTTTAGTGAGAATAGGAGAAAGCCCTTTATGAGATTCACTCTATCCCAAATGCCTTTCATGGCTTGCTGTCTTCAACATTAATGTAATCTGGAATGCTGTTAACTGAATTAGCATTTAATTGATATGACATTGTGATGACTTGGAACAGCCAAGTAAAACTGAACTAACCAGTGATGCACAAGGAACATGTGACATTTTCTCAAAATAAAGAAGCATTCATTAATAAAAACACAGATACTGCTCCCAATGGTAGAATATGACATTTCCTTTTTGTCTAATTTATTTTGAAAAAGGCTTAATTTTTCAACAATATCATGCTATAGCATGATAGACTTAAAAAATATCTTAAACACCTTAGGATTTGTGCCTATGACTAAATGTTGAAAAATAGTCTGGCATTAAGGTATACCCAAATTTCCACTTATTAATCATGGAGAAGAAACCAGCATAATGTGTGGTTCTTAAAATGTAGGTAACAAATCACTGAATTCAGTTGATGACTCTCACAATAATTTTTCTCAGAAAACAAGATTATCTGTTTTAAACTAGACACTGAATATATTAATTTTCTGGCAAGTGCTAATAGTTATTGAGTCTTTGATTTCTATTGAGAACTGGCCAGTGACAATAGCACTTATGAGCCAGTTCAGTCCATTACCTGTTACTGTAGGAATACATTGTCATAAGCTTGCTTTTTGCATGGTGAGTTACTTCAGTTTTTGTTGTCTATGGCAAGTGATTAAGTCTACTTAATCTGATCTTTATATAACTTTTGTAAAGGTATTTATAGAGAAAATTATCCAATTTTTTTTCTAGACTTTGCAATTTTGTGGAATACATGCTTTTAAAATATGACCCAATGATTTTTTTTTCATTTCTTGATGTCTGGTTTTATGCCCCTTTTTAATTTCTGATTTTGTTGATTTGGATATTCTTTCTCCATCTTTTAGTCAGTTTTGATAAGGCAAAACTTACCTTTGTCTACCTTGTTGATGTTCTAAAAGAACCAGTGGCTGAGAATCAATTAAAAATGTTCAATATTCTTAGAGAAATGTAAAACAAGACTACTTTCAGATTCCTTTTTATACCTGCCAGAATGGCTAAGATTTAAATAAAAACACAAGCTCATGCTGGCAAGGTTGTGGAACAAGTTTCCATTTCTAGTGACAGTGAAAACATTTACAGCCTTTATGAAAATCAATATGGCAGCTTCTCAGAGAATTAGGAATCCATCTACTTCAAGAGCTAGCTATAAGACTCTTGGGCATATACCCAAAAGATGCACCATCTTACTACAAGGGTGCTTGCTATCTTATATTCATAGCAGCTTTATTTATGGCAAGAGGTAGCATCACGTAAGGAACTGCCTCTATCAGATTGGCCTGTTCAACCTTCAGGACATTTTGTTTAGTAGTGATTGATGTGGGAAGGCCCACTGTGGGCAGTTGCATGACCAGCCAAGTATCCTGGAGTATAGAAGAAAGAAAGCTGAGGCAGCCCTGAGGAACATTCCTTCACATTCTTTACTTCAGTTCTCACATTCAGCTTCTTGCCTTCAGTTTCTGCCTTTGCTTTCATTGTAGATGGTTGTTGCCTTTAAGCAAATAACTCCATCCACCTCCCTAAGCTGTTTTTGTTCAGTGTTTCATAGCGGCGACAGAGAAATAAACTAGGATAGATATAGTGACAGAAACAAAATAATCTATGTACAAATTATGAAGACTATTATTATTATTATTAATGCTATATTCATATACACTGGATCTGATGATTGTAAATATGTATGATAATTAAATAATTGCTTTCTTGTTTCTATTAAGATAACTCCTTACTTATCATTTAATGCTCATTGCAGGTGTCATGCCCCTGCATGTTCCTATAAGGAAGTGTATCTAATTCTGTGTTGCTTTGAACTCCAGTGTGTGTGTGTGTATATGTGTAACTTTCTATTGTTATTCCTCTCTCTCTTTCTCTCTCTCTCTCTCTCTCTCTCTCTCTCTCTATATATATATATATATATATATATATGGTAATTTCTGACATAATATAATATAAAGTTAAAAGTAAAATCAGTGGCTGTAGAATGACTTTTTGGGTAAAGAACTTTCCATGCTAGAGAATGAACTAGAGTTTAGATTTCATGAGCCCATGTAAAGCAGGATACAGTACTGCTCTTCTATAAGCTTTAGTGAAATGACAGGCAGAAACAGGAAGACCAGAAGAGCCAAAGACATCTATACTAATAAACTCAGTGCTGAACAAGAGGTTCAGCTTGAAAGAAGGTGGAAACTCCATTGACCCTCACACAAGAACACATGCACAAGTGTGCACACCGTAAACATGTCACATACTTGGACAGAAATTCCTTGAAGTAAAAATTGGCATTTGAAATATTTAAACATTCTGTATTCCCCAAGAAAATCAACATTATTGATTAAAAGGCAGACCCCAATGAAGTAAATGGTGACATGCAAATCCCTGGCTTTTGTGAATATGAAAACATTTGTATAAAGAATATTTGTCACTGAACCTTCTTTTCCTGAGGCGCCTCTCCATTTCCATCCTTGCAGTTCTCTCAGACAGGAACAATTATGGGTCAGAGTTTTGGCTGTGGGATGTCAACCCCATCTCTTACTTGATGCCCTATCTTTCTGCTGGAGGTGAGCACTACATGTTCCCTCTCCCCACTGTAGGGCATTTCATCTAAAGTTCCTCCCTTTGAGTCCTGAGAGTCTCTCACCCCCAGCCTCTGGTGCATTCTGGAGGGTACCCCCACCTCCTACCTCCCAAGGTTGCCTGTTTCCATTCTTTCTGCTGGCACTCATGGCTTCAGGACTTTTCCCCCACCTAATAGAAGATCATGTTTCCCTCTCCCCCCCCCATCTACTTTACCTCCCAGGTCCCTCCCTCTCTCCCTACTTGTGATTGCTTTCTTCTCCCTCCCACATTGCACTGAAGCATCCTCACTTGGGTCTTTCAGCTTGTTGAACATTTTGAGTTCTGTGAACTGTATATTGGGTGTTCTGTACTTTTTTGGGAGGCTAATATCTATTTATTAGGGAGTACACACCATGCATGCCCTTAGGGGTCTGAGTTATCTCACTCAGGATGATATTTTCTACTTCAATTCATTTGCCTGCAAAACTCAGGATGTCCTCATTCTTAATAGCTGTGTAGTATTCCATTGTGTAAATGAACTACATTTTCTGTATCCATTCTTCTGTCATGGGACATCTGAGTTGTTTCCAGTTTCTGGCTATGAACATAGTGGAACACGTGCCCCTATGGCATGGTGGGGCATATTTTGGGTATATTCACAAGGGTGGTATTGCTGGATCATCAGGTAGATCTATTTCCAATTTTCTGAGGAAACTCCAGATTGATTCCCAAAGTGGTTGTACAAGTTTGCAATCCCACCAGCAATGGAGGAGTGTTCCTCTTTCTCCTCATCGTCGCCAACATGTCTTATCACCTGAGGTTTTGATCTTAGCCATTCTGACTGGTGTAAGGAGAAAAAGAAGGGCCAGCGACAGGCCCAAAGTGGCATCCAGCTCAGGTGGAGGCCCCAAGGTCTGACACTATTACTAAGGCTATGGAGCACTCATAAAAATGGAGCTATCATGACTGCCCTCCAAAAGAATCCAACAGTGAAAGAGTCAGATGCAGATATTTGCATCCAACCAATGGACAGAAGCTGCTGACCCCTGTGGCTGAATTAGGGAAAAGATGGAAGAAGCTGAGGAGGAGTGTGACCCTGTAGGATGACCAGCAGTCCCAATTAATCTGGACCCCTGAGATCTCTCAGACACTGGACCACCAACCAGGCAGCATACACCAGCTGATATGAGGCCCCTACCACATATATAGCAGAGGGATACTGGGTGTGTGTTCAATCTGAGATGGTGCACCTAACCTTCAAGAAACTGGAGGCCCCAGGGAGTTTAGAGATCTGGTGGGGTAGGTGATGGGAACATCCACGTGGAGAAAGGGGTTTCCGGAGGAGGTATGGGAGATGTGGAACAGTCAGAAGGTAGACCGGGAAGGGAATAAAATCTGGAGTATAAATAAATAAATAAATAAATAAATGATAAAAAAGAATATTTGTATATGTTACACACACACACACACACAGAGGTGGTACTGGAGATAAGATCATGCAAACATATGGAAGCAGATTTTACTGAGAAGATGACAAGTCCAGAAAGCAGAAGATCTATCAGCTATTGAAGCTAGAAGAGGAAAGTATTCTTTATTACATTCTCTAGAGGAAATGATTCTGTAACTTTTGCTGTGAGGAACAAAATTTGATGCTTCATTTTCTTCTTCTTTTTTTCTCTTTAAACATTTTTCTTTTATTTTTGAAATTATAATATAATTGTATCATGTTTCTCTTTTTCATTTCCTACCTCAAAAATTGGTCTTTTCTTCTTATATTTTCTAATTTTATTTATTTATTTTTTAACAGTCCAGTCATTACCCACCTCCTGGTCCACCCTCCCACAGTTCCTCATCTCTTTCCTCCTCCCCACTGTTTCCAAGAGAATGCCCTCCCCTGCCCGAGCCTCCCCAGTCCCTGGGGCCTCAAGTCCCTCGATGATTAGATGCCACTTCTCTATCAGAGGCCAGACCAGGCAGTCCTCTGCTGTATATGTGTTGGGGGCCTCATATCAGCTGCTGTATGCTGCCTGGTTGGTGGTTGAGACTACTGGTCCTCCTACAGGGTTGCCCTCCTTCTCAGCTTCTTCTTGCCTTTCCCTAATTCAACCACAGGGGTCCTGAGCTTCTGTCCATTGGTTGACTGCAAGTATCTGCATCTGTCTCAGTCAGCTGCTTGTTGGGCCTCTTGGAGGACTGCCATGCTAGGCTCCTGTCTGTAAAGAGCATCATAAGCATCAGTAATAGTGTCAGGCTTTGGAGCCTTTCCTTGAGATGGATCCCAAGTTGGACCACTCACTGGACCTCCTTTTCTTCAGTCTCTTCTCCATTTTTGTTCTTGTAGTTCTTTTAGACAAGAACACTTCTGGGTCAGTGTTTTGACTATGGGATGGCAACCCCATCCCTCTACTTGATGCCCTGTCTTTCTACTGGAGGTGGGTCTACAAATTCCCTCTCCACATTGTTGGAAATTTCATCTATGATCCCTCCCGTTGAGTCCTGAGAGTCTTTTACCTCCCAGGACTATGGAACTTTCCAGAGGGTTCCACCCCACCCTCACCCTCTGAGGTTGCATGTTTCTGTTCTTTCTGCTGGTCCTCAGGACTTCTCTCCTGTTCCTCCCACCCCACCATACCTGATCATGATCTCCCCTTCCCTTTCCCCTCCCCTCTCCCACCCACCCATCCCTCCCTCCTCCCTCTGCCTCCAGTGATTGCTTTCTTCTCCCTTAGAAGAGGGATTAAATCATCCTCACTTGGGCCCTTCTGCTTGAGTTCTGTGGATTGTATCCTAGGTATTCTGTACTTTATTTTGGCTAATACCCACTTATTTGTGAGTACGTACCATGTATGTCCTTTTGGGTCTGAGTTTCCTCACTCAAGATGATGTTTTTCTAGTTCCATCCATTTGCATGCAAAACTTATGATGTCCTTGTTCTTAATAGCTGAACTACATTTTTTTTTTTTTTTTGTATCCATTCTTCTGTTGTGGGACATTTGGGTTGTTTCCAACTTTTGCCTATCAGAGATAAGGCCACTATGAACATAATGGTGCACATACCCCTGTGGTATAGTGGGGCCTCTTTCACGTATTTACCCAAGAGTGTTATAGCTGGGTCTTCAGGTGGATCTATTTACAATTTTCTGAGGAACCTCCAGATTGATTTCCAGATGGTTTTACCAGTTTGCAGTCTCATCAGCAATGGAGGAGTGTTTTTTCTTTTTCGGTATTTTCTTCAGCATGTTTTGTCACCTAAGTTTTTCATCTTAACATTCTGGTTGGTGTAAATTGGAATCTCAGGGTCGTTTTGATTTGCATTTCTCTGATCACTGAGGACTTTGAACATTTCTTTAAGTGTTTCTCAGCCATTCGAGATTCCTCTGTTGTGAATTCTTTGTTTAGCTCTGTATCCCGTTTTTTGATTGGATTGTTTGATATTTTGGTGATTAGCTTCTTGAGTTCTTTATTTCGGATATTAGCCCACTATCGGATGTGAGCTTAGCAATTTTATTTCCCAATCTGTAGGCTGCCAATTTGCCCTATTGACTATGTCCTTTGCCTTATAGAAGCTTTTCAGTTCATGAGATGCCATTTATCAATTCTTGATCTTAGAGCTTGTTTAGGAAATTCCCACTGCGCCAATGAGTTCAGGGCTCTGACACACTTTCTCTTCTATTAGATTCAGTGTATCTGGTTTTATGTTGAGGTCCTTGATCCACTTGGACTTGAGCTTTGTGCAAGGTGATAATTATGGATCTATTTTTGTTTTGCTACATATCAATTGCCAGTTAGGCCAGGACTATTTATTGAAGATGCTTTCTTTTTTTCTAATTGATGATTCATTTTCAAAATAAAAACATCTTGAGCTATCTTATGTCCAACTGCCATAATAACAGAAAACACTGGAATCTCCTAAACTATATATCAATCAAAAAGTTTAGAATTGAAAATTACTAAGAGTCAAGCTTATTTGTAAGGTCATGCAATTGATACATTGTAAAATAAACTAGATACAAAATATAGAGATGAATACATGCTGTTTATTTTGTTGTTGTTAAAAAGTAGACCCCAGATAATGTCACAGAGGGAGGGAAAGGTTAAAGCTACTGATGTGTAAGATTGAGCTCCCCTGATTTCTCAATGAAGACAAAGAGGAAGATGCTGATTATGGGTTCTTAAAAGTCTGTTCTCTCCATTCAGAGTTCTTGTCATTCAGAAGGTTGCCCTTGCATAGTGAAGTAATGAAATAACCTAGCTACTTTCACTGTTCAGAGTCTTCAGTGCTCTCATTATGAAGATGGAAACTTTTTTTCTCACAGTTACTTGAATGTGGATTTCTGGTTCCCAGAAATCCAGGCAATCCCTTTCTGTTGTTTTAAGTTACTTATGTTTCTATTACTTTGTGTTAAAAATATAATACAATTAAGCACAACAGTTTCACTACTTTTCTATATTTGTGTATTTATTTGTGGGAAGGTATATATACATATCGCACAAGCATGCATGAGGAAAAAATCACCATGTCAAAGTTAAAAATGAGTATAAATAGTTCATTTCAATTCATTCAGTGAATTCCAATATTTCCCCATACAGTTATTAATAAGATCAATGTAGAATATCCACAGTAAAAAAGCATTATTGTTACATACAGCAATCCAGATTAATTTTTTTGATATATCAGGTGATAAGCACAGGTAAGTACTCATTAATCAGTTAAGTGACTCAATGGGCTTCCTTGTTGTCTTCTTGTTGTCTGAAGCCTTTGAGTACAGTTTTTAAGTTGTGTTTCTGTAACTTGGGACCTGTTTCCGAAGCCATAGGACAAGATTGGGTTATCCCTAGCCATTTATTGCCTCTGAGAAATCTATCTGGAAATCATGGAAAGAGAAATAAATCTTCAATAGAGATTAGGTACTCTGATTTGTGGGGGCAACAGGAGAAAATTTTCTGGAGCTAAACCAAATTTACACTAGTATGTCAGTAAAAGAGAAGCTTTAGTAATTAATTAATTATGTATATTTATGGATTTTGAGTACATTTTTCCCTTATTTATATTTCTAGAACAGGTATTGTTTTCTATTTTTTCCAGAAAATAAATAAATAAACAAATAAGGCAAACTGAGAGAAGACTGAGAATTAAATTGAGTTTAAATTGCCCACATGGTGTGCACAAAGTGATTGAAGATGATTTGCTACATTTACACGTACATGTTTGAAAATATAAACATTTTCTATATTCACCAATTTCTGTATACAATAAAATTTTGCTATTACATTTTTATGTCTTTCTAATGAATTTGTGTTCTTTATTGATTTCTCATAAATATCATTCTTACTTTTTATATCAAATATCACTCTAGACAGCTCCTTTAGGATGAGATTCATATGATCTAAAAAATAAGGCAAACAATGAGTATACAATGAAAATAGGAATATATGATGCTGTGTTACTACGATGTTGTACACATTGTTTCAGTAAATACTAGCAGAAAAACAGAGCACAATACTAAAAGGTGAAAAAACATTTATTTTGCCAATTAAAATGCTCACCACAGTTGTGGCATTTCAGGTCACCATATAAAATTGCTTTGTTGTGTATTTTATATTAAATGGAAAATAGTAGCAGATAAATTTTATTAACAAAATTGTGTTTTCTATTTCAAAGATAAACAGTCTATTTTTTTTCTAAAGAAAATTGTTTTATTAGGGACACTACAAGGAACACAGGCTGGTGGCTCACAATTTTATCACCCTAAATAACCTGTCCTCAATATGGTCTGTACTGAGTGGAGATATTGGTATTAATAGCCATGAGTAGACTCAATGGCTAACAGATAGAAAAAAACATGAGTGAAGAGAACAAATCAGAACAGAAGAGATCAGAAAACAACAGAGGAGAATAGAAGAGAAGAGAGCACATGAAATTGGAAGGGAAGATTCGAAGAGACGGGGAAGGCAGAGGGAATGAACACTGGACTTAATTTCCACATATTATATGTCTGTGGGAAAATTTCAAATATAAGATAGTAGATTCAGGAGAGGATGTGGAGAAAGAGGAACACTCCTCCATTGCTGATGGGATTGCAAGTTGGCGCAAACACTCTGGAAATCAATCCAGCGGCTCCTCAGAAAATTGGAAATAGTTCTACCTTAAGACCAGCTATACCACTACTGGACATAAACCCAAACTAAGCTACAAGATATAACAAGGACACTTGCTCCACTATGTTCATAGCAGCCTATTTATAATAGTCAGAAGCTATTGGGAAACGACCCAGATGTCCCACAACAGAAGAATGGATATAGAAAATGTAGTACATTTACAAAATGAAATACTACTCAGCTATTAGAAAGAACAGCTTCAAGAATTTTAAATGCAAGTGGATGTAACTAGAAAATATCATTCTGAGTAAGGTAACTCAGACCCAAAAGGACATATATGGTATGTACTCACTGATATGGGGATATTAGCCCAAAAGCTCAGAATACCCATGATCCAACTCCCAGCTCATATGGGGCTTAACAAGAAGGAAAGCAAAAGTGTGGATTATTCAATCTCACTTATAAGGGGAACAAAATAAGCACTGGAGGCAGAGAGAGGGAGGGTCATGGGTGAGAGAGGGGAGAGGAGGGGAAAAGGGGTGAAGAAACGGGACTCTAGAGGCCAGGAGAATGAACATGTAGCAGTGGCAGGATAGGGACAGGAGAGCGACTAGAAAGTCCCAGACTCTAGGGATGCAAGAGGCTCCCAGGACCCAGTGGGGATGACATCAGCCAAAATACCCAACAGAGAGGAAATTTAACCTGTAAAGACGACCTCCAATAGATAGGTGTGGTCCCCAGTTGAAGGAAGGGGCCACTCACCATCTCAAATTTTTTAACACAGAATTGTTCCTGTGTAAAGGAAACACAGGGACAAAAAATGGAGCAGAGACTAAAGGAAAAAGCCATCCAGAGACCTCCCCACCTTGGGATCCATCCCATCCTCAGACACAAAACTAATGTTGATGCCAAGAACTGCTTGCGGACAGTAGCCCAGTAGTGCTGTCTTCTGAGAGTCTCTGTCAGCACCAGACTAAGACAGATGCAGACACCTACAACCAATCATTGGACTGAGATGGGAACCTCAAGGGAAGAGACAGGGAAGAACTGAAGGAGCTGAAGGGGATTGCAACCCTATATGAAGAAAAGCAGTATCAACTAACCGGACCCCTCAGAGTTCCCAGGGACTAAACCACCAACCAAAGAGTCTACATGGGCTGGTCCATGGCTCCAGCTACATATGTAGTGGAGGATTACCTTATCTGGCATAAATGATACCTCACAAAAGGGAGATGCTAGAGGGGTAAGGCTACAATTTTTTTGAGATTTGTCGGATAGTGTGATGTGTAAACCATATGGAAAGGATTCAAAAGAGCAAGTAGAAAAAAACAAAATTTATGTGCAACATATGAAATGTATAGTATATAATCAGCTTCCTGCTTCACTTGTCTGTCAGGATCCTGATGCACCTGCTGAAAACAATTTTGCACATGGTTTGAAAGAAACTTCTGAGGTGACTTAAATATTTATTTCATTTTTCTTACCACAGAAGAAGAGAAAATATGCTATATTAAGCCTTATTTGCATATATCAGCCACATAAAAATTCATACAAGTGTTTTGACTGCCTCATTTTGTACAGATACAAAGCTAATGGTTTTTAAAAATGTCTCTCTTGGTCTCTCTCTATCCCTCCCCCTGTCTGTCTATCTGTCTTTCTCTGTCAGTCTTTCTGTGCCTTTCTGTCTGTCTGTCTGTGTTTTTCTGCATGTGTGTGCGTGTGTGTGTGTGTGTGTGTGTGTATGTGTGTGTGCATTTATATGTGTTTTTGTGATAAACTTTGGGGAAAACAATACCAGATCTAAGTCTTGCTTGATTTCTCTGCAATAAAATTTATTATTATGTAAAGATTATAAAATAGTATTAATTAAGAAATATAAAGGTTTTTTATATCCATTGTCCTATTTAGCTTAAAAACTTCATAGGACCAATATTAATATCACTACAACTACAAAAACCAATAACTACCATTTAAAGACACTTAAAGGGAAACAGTGTTGAGGATCAGGATTCAGTTTTACCTCATGCTTTTTCTGCTAAAATGTACCTTTCAGGATTGAAATTTTAATTTAATATATCAAGACAAATTATTTGTGTTTCAGGCATTTATGCTCCTCATTGACTGAATACACAGTTTTAAAGACAAAACAAAACATGAAAGCATTGAATATTTTCTTATCAATCTTTCCTTTTTTTTTTGTTACATTAAATTTTTTGCCTTACTCTGAAAATATAAACTTGTTACATTGGAGAAAGAAAGAAAAAGATATAAACAATATAAAACACTACAAAATACTTTGATGTGTTTAGGTTTCCTGTGAAGAGAAAAGATGCTTTACCACTTTAAATCAACATTTGAAAATATCATTATTTTGAATTTGGGTAACCATTTAAACAAGTATGCTTACCAAATATGGAATGAGCCTTAAATGAAATAATTATATATATATATATATATATATATATATATATATATATATATTAGATATTTCATACAATTAATTGAGGATCATAATATATATGCCCAGGAATGTTGATTATCAAGCTTGGTTCATAATCAAAGCAGAAAACTGCCTTAATAATTTTAGGAGATTGACAACCACAGCTTATTCAACTTGTGAGATTTGTCACTCGGAGAAACTATCTTAATTAAAAATGTCTGTACAAATCCAAAGACATTTTTATATGTCTATTTATAAAAAATAGTTAAAACATTACTGAAACTTATAATTATACTTAATAATAATATGAAAATAATACATAAAAACATAACAGTGTAATAGATATTTTTTAAATATTTTTCCTTCAAAAACAACTATTGCATATTCTTGGATAAGATGCAAGCTAGGAAAATCTTTGGTTTGGGTCATCCATAGTCTCAAAAAAATCCTACCATTTATCGCTGTCATAAAGGTCTAATTGCAAAGAAAAAGAGTGGGAACAGTCATGAAAGGAAGGTTAGGTCTTAATTTACTGATTTTTTAAATAAATATTCTCTTTTCACATATAGGTGTGTGCATATGCATACATATACATATATGTGATATATATATTACACTCAAATAAAGATTGTTTTCAGATTTCACATTTCAGACACTGACATATTTTTAGTTTTTGAGTGGTCATACTTATTGTGTGTCCCACACAAACTTTATCATGGGGCCAGGCAATGGGTTGGAAAGAGGGCTCTTCATTTATAGGTGATCTTCAAAGTTTGGACAAATCTGTCCTTTTTAGGCAAAATTTCAATTTATATTAATTACCAAGTTAGAGAATATTTTATTCCTTTTTATTTATTAGTTGTGTTTAAGCCATCTGTGTTAGTCAAGTTCCTTTAAAAAGACAGATCCAGGCCCTTAGAGTCAGAATCGATATATAGTTAGATGATAGATAGATAGATAGATAGATAGACAGACAGACAGACAGATGATAGAGTCTTGGCAAGATAGAAAATCACATAACATATTTTACATAGCTGGATGAAAGTCCAATAAATGTTAGGTAGATAGGTAGATAGATAGATTGATTGATAGATAAGTGATAGACAAAGGAATGTTAGCTGGAATGAATACATAAATTGGCCTGTGAATTTTGTCTGTGAATAAATTTGTCTGTGAATGCTACCTGCCGTGGTAGGCTATCTTTAAGAATGGGAAATTTAGAAAGACCAATGACCAAAGAAGCCAACATCTCTGAGCCAGGTGAAAGGCCTGAGACTCATGAGAGACTTTCTGCACAAACACCAGTCTAAAGTCGTATAAATCTGAAGATCTTCAGTCAGTCAGGAATATAGACATCCCCCTCTTTGCCTTTTTGGTCTACTCTGGATTCCATCTTATTACACATTGCTGTCACTTAGAAGATAGATTGTCCTCATCCTGTTCACTGACAGATGAGTCAATCATCTCTGATAACAACGATAGTCACATCCAAACAATGACTCCTAGCCCTCTTTCAGGTAACACATAAAATTAGCCATTACATTGTCATTATAAATGCACGTTAAAAGTTTTATGGAAATTGAATCTGTACTGAGGTGACCTCATCTGCTGGCTATCCCAAGGCTGGGTAGCACTGTGTCATCAGCCTCGAACTGTACTTAAGTAGGCCTATGGCTTTCAGCCACATCACACAGCCATTGCATGCCTCTTTTAGAATACTGTAATGCCTGCTCTGACCTGTAACACTCCATGATTTAGTAGCTACTCAACCTTGAAAATATTCACTGTATGAGCTCTCTCAGCTATATCTCAATAAACAAGATCTTTTGTAGGAAAGGGTCACCACATGAAGACTGCCAAGGGCAATAGAAATACATGAGCAACCAAGTGTGAATATTCTTGCATATTCAGCAAGAAATAAGTAAAAAGTTGTACAGGGTTTCATGGTTTGAGTGATGCTGGTGCTTCTTAAGGTTTTAGAAATTGAAGTTAGCTGATGAATGCCAGTTATCTATAAATAGCAGGAGATTTTGACTAGCCAGAACTCCTTTCCGGGAAGCCAAATGGTTGTCCTGGATGAGATGCTGAAAGAACTGGGACTTCAGCCAAGTTTCTCTGACATCAAGTTTGACACTGTATCTTTTTAACTAAATGCACAAGATTTAGACTTAGAACAATTTAACGAGAAAATCAAGACCTGTACACATGTCTACTGCAGATTCTTTACGTAAACTTTACATAAGGAAAACAGTGGGTCAAAAGTACCAGGTACATTAATTATTTATGTATCTTGATTGCATTAGATGTTGCATGCATCATACCTGCTACTCTTGTTCCTGTCTTCAATTCATGTGACAAGTAAATATCAAACTCTAAATAAAAGTTAATATTGTTGACTGGATTGTGAACATTGCATGCATATGCATAGACATTTAACCTTATGATGTGCTTCCATTATATTTTACAGGGGCACAAACTGCCTTGTGTTTACAAGCATCTTGGGTAATGTGTAAATAAATTCTAATAACCTAAATTTTAAATTAGAAAAACATGTCTCTAACTTTTGACTCTAAATAAGTTTAGGAAGCTAACTATCATTTCTGATGCTTCTCCTGCAAAAATGTGTGTTTCCTATGCAGTATGAAATACATTCTCCCCTTGAGTCCCAAAGCTATATTCAATGACTGATTTCTCACAGAGACCTCAGTGTTTAAATAAGGTGTTGAGATTTGAGCAACAACAACAAAAAATATCTTTACCAGGCTTGCCCTTGGCAACCCCATTTCACTTTTCAGAGAGAATAAAGTTTCTGTAGTGACAGCTCAAAATTGAAATCAACCTCAATTTTTATTGTCCATCCTTTAGATGTACTTAAGTGGGTAATTAGAATCCTGTGTGATAGGTTAGAATCCATTTATGTTTCTAAATTAAGAATTCATGTAGGTCACAGGAAAGTTTATTTTAAATGTGTTGAAACTCAAATCATTACTTCATGGGGAAGAAAAAGAGAAATATCATATAATCTCTGATTTGCTGTACTCAGACAAAAAGGAATAAGAGCCAAATTTCTGGAAGAAATGAAAAACAAACCTAACAAAAAGCCTCAAGATCATTATTTGAGAGTTCTAAAGACATCCACTGCATGCATTTTAGAGGCAGGTGGAGGAGGGACGGGATAGGGGGCTTCTGAAGGGGAGACCTGGAAAGGCAAAAACACTTGAAATGTAAATTTAAAAATCAAAAAAAAAATAGAATATATCCCTTTCTTTAAGGTTTTATAGGAAATAATCTTCCTCATATCAATGACATTTGATAATATATTTTCACAGCTCTAGATTTAAAATCAATATCTTTAAATAAAGTGTGTTTTTTAAAAACTTAAAAAAAGAAATCAAATAAAGATTCTGAAACTGAGCTTTAAGAAAAGACCAATAATACCACAGAATTTGACCAAAATACAGAAACCTGTTTCAGCTTGAAAAGAAATGTTAGGTCATATGTGTTGAGTATGTATGACACAAAATACATGTGGACTAGTGGTTAGAAAGGATAGTAACTTAATAATATTAACTAAACATACATTTAGTTGATGTATGAAAAAATCAATTGAAGAAAAATAACTGAAGACAAAAATAAGTACAAATTACATAGAGCCAATATCAGTAAAATGAGAAGAAACTCTATGTTCAATGATGTCAAGAACTCCCAAGTTACTGCTGCAAAAACAAGCAAGTAAATTATACTTCATCTCTACAATAAATAAGTGAAGTATTATCACCATAACTTGCAGTAGGTGTTGACTTTCTGCAATATTCTAAGGACTAATATAATCCAAACTGAGGTGTGTATTCTTCAAAATGTACAAAAATCCTCTGAAGTCAATTAAGGTTTTAAGAGTGCTATCTCTTAAATTATCATTATCATTACCATATGTCAACTGAACATGTTTGATCATAGTCTACCATCACTGTCTCCCTATAACCTATTCTGTTAATGCCTACCCAACCTGATCGCAATTCCATGTCTTCTATTTTATTATTATTATTATTATTATTATTATTATTATTATTAGTAGTAGTAGTAGTAGTAGTAATAGTAACTGCTGTCTAATTAGTGCTCTGTATGAGTGCTTGGATGTCTGGCCATCTACTGAGATGTAAGAAACTACCACACACTTTCAAAGGAAAGTGCTATTTTCAATTAATTTCCATTATTCTTGTATAAGCACATCTTTGGAGGCCTTCTCCCATCCATTTGGGAATTTTGACTGGGTTGTTCTGGAAGTCTTGTTTATATAACCATAGATGTGAGTCGATGTGTGTGATACACCAATTTCAGAATTTTATGGTTCTGTTCCATAATCTCCAGCTCTCGAAGTCTTGCCTTTCTTTCTTCTGAGAGGTTTCCTGAGCCTTGGATGTGGTTGCGGTTGATAGGGGCGATTCGGTCACAGCTGAGCACTCCACAGTTACTGATACTAGTCACTGACCGGCTACGATTCTTCATATTAGTTACTGCCCACCATGAAATGTTTTACTGATGTTAAAAGCAAATAAAATACGCAGGTACATACAAAATACTTAGAAAATAGTTTGACAGTATGGTCATTTAGAAAAACAACACCGGATTCTTTCTAGGACCTATAATCTAACATGCCATGGACTTTTGACTAGATTTATAGTTACAGACATAAACCTTCACAATGGAAAAGGACTTATATACAATAAGAAAGAATTTTAATACCAAGGAAGGCTTCTCACCTAGATTCACTCAGTGTGGATTCTGGCTTTGCATTAATTATTTGTGCAAATTTGTGTTAGGTTTCCTGAATTTCTGCATGTCAGTTTCCTATGCTTCATTTATCACAATGTTAGTATGGTGGATGAATTATCATGATAAAATTGTCCAGAATAAGAAATAATATATAACCTGCCCCCGAAAGTGTGGCAAGTGTGGCTGCTCTGTCACATGTACGTCAGAAGGTGGCAGAGAGGAGACAGGCTATATCTACACTCTGTGTTCTGACCTTTGAACATCTGAATGACCAGTAGCCTAACATACCCTGAAAAAAGCAAGCCTGACATGAACACCAGCCGGTGCCATATAGGTCCCGAGGAAGGGCATGAATGTGCAAGAGCTGGGCTTGCCACTTGTATGCTATATGGGCAACAGGGGTGAGACTTGCCCCCGTGACCCCTGCCACCTAAGGCAGTCAGGAGAGCTGACCTAGAGAATAACAGAATGATTTACTTTCCACCTGCTGCAGCACTTGCGTGGGCATCACATCTGTCCCTGGATATGGAGTTTTGAGCGAGCCAGTCTGAGGGCATGAGTGTGGGAGAGCAGGCCCTGCCTTTTCATGTGCAGGGTGGTGGCAAGGATGAGGGAGAGGTGCCCAACTCAATCCCTAGTATCTTGACGTTTTTGGCAGGCAAGATCGCTGGCCCCAGAGACATGAGTGAGAGAACTGGCTATGTCTCTCACTGGCTGCAACACTTGGGAGAGCTGGTCCTGCACCTCACATAGACAGTCCTGTAGAACGGGCCCTGGTAGCTGGAACACCTGGTAGGTGTTCTGTCTCCAAGAACATGAGAGCAGGTGGCCAGCATGTTTACCAGCTAAGATACCTCTCAGGCCCAGACACAGAGCTTTGAATTGGCCCATTCCAAAATATACCCCACTGATGAACTGGATGGAAGAGCCGGTCTTACCGATTCAAAACTACAGGCTCTGCATGCCAGTGGGCAACAACAGGATATCCAAATAAGTCCTAGTTAGGTTCCAGTATTGAGTAGCAGAAGTCAGAGGCCCCATACTAGAACAATGAGCCATTGCATTAAACATTTGCAAGAAAAGAAGTATGCACAAAACGATTCACTGTGGGACACACTGACACACTGCAGCTTCTATGAGATTTTTTTTCTCTGTTGGGAGGAAGGTTATAAGGGTGAAGGGTGCATTCGAAGGGAGGGGAGGATGAGTAGAATTGGGATGTATGATGTAAAATTCACACACACACACACACACACACACACATGCACAATAAATAAGAAGTTAAAACCAAACAAATAACAACTACAAAATAACCCATGAGCACTGTGTAACTGTTAACTCAATACAGTGGGAGTTATCTCAGGTCTTCAGATGCGGAGGTTATACTACCAAGTGTAGAAAAACTGAAGAACTTGTCGATATCCATGCAGCAAGCAAATGGGGAGTGCAGCAGACTTACATTATTAGGATCTTTAGCAAATATGCTTTAGATAAATAACATAGCCATATCCTATGAGTAATAGCATCTGTAAGAAAGGGGCAAGAGATAAGGATATCTATAACCTATACAAAATGTAGATTCCTATATCTTTGTGTAGCAGCAGCAGAGATCTCGGAAGACAAGTGGGAAGAAGAAATTATTGCTTTGGAACAGAATAAGTAGGAAAATGTTCTGTTGTGTTCTGTGATTTTCCATTAATCTCTCTTCAGTTTACAGTGGGTAGCCCTCTCTTCTACATGTAGGGAACACTATGATCTTGCTTGATATTACCGGTCTGTTCCTCTTACTTGAATGACCTTCATTTACATACTCACACTGTTACAGAATGCAGTGTCCTGGTGACATGCCCTTCTGTTCTAATCAAACTAACATAGCCATGACTCAAATCAAGCTTGACAACAAATCATGATTTTAATGATCAATTTCCCTTAAGTGGATGCACTTACTTGAGAATAGGAGATGTTTGCTAGCTCTTCTGTTACTCCTATATTTATAGCCAATGATATTTGGAATACCTTTAATAGAAGATATACAATAATTGAATGGGTTTATTTTTCTGCATCAGGATAAATAATATATATGCTGAAATTTATATGCAATTATCTTTGACCTGAGGATCAATATGAAATCTTAAAATGTTTTCATAAGAAGCAAAACTATGTATGAGAAGACTGTTATCAACAATAATCAGACAAAGAGATACAAAATTTTCATTATTGTTCCAGTGTTTGACACTCAAACAAGCGATGACCATCCTTGACATTTACTGGCATTTACTCCCATTAAAAATCCTCTCAGGTGCATAATTAAAACTGTAATATCTCATAATGAATGGAAGAATGTAGAAGTATTGTGATCAGGAACCACCTTAAAGTGTTTGCAAACATTCTGTATGACTAGCTCTTTGTAAACAAAGTACATTATTAACTCTTCTTTGCATTAAAGAAAAAGATTTTAGAGTATCATCATTTTTATGTTTTTTATTAGGATTGCTATATACATGTGAGATATAGATGTTTTCTAAACCAAGAAAACAGATTCTCATTTTTCTTTTCAGAAACCTTAGCATTTGCAGCTAACTGAATGCCACTGCAGGAGCCATAATCAATCATGGTGAGCAATGAATTCCAAGATAAGGCAACAATAGCAGTACAGAGGGAAATATTCCTTCTGTGCCCATAAATTACATGAGATTTCAGGGATCTGGACATTGGGCACTTAACTGAGTATTCCCCTTGTGTTTCCATTGCAGTTCAGTGCAGAACCCCCTGCACCTAGCAAAGCTTTTCTTGAAGTTCACAATACCCCTTAGTCCTTCAGTACAGAATGACTTTCAGAGCTGTGCTTCTCTCTTTATCTCGAAATGGCAAGGGTGCTGGGCAGTCATTTGTTACTGAAAGAATAGCCATTAGCATTTACATGTTAGCAATAAAGAATAATGAAATATTCACTTCATTTAGTATTGAATACAAGATTATTTTGCCATACATCCATTTCTAAATTTCCATTCTCCTTTCTGACAAAAGAAAAAAAAAACTGAAGTTGAAATAATATGCACTCTGCATTCTTTTTAGATATTGAATGTTATATACAAGCTCTCATGGTGAAGGCTTGGCTCCAAAGTTATTGGGTTTCCCTCCCCCCTCATCTTCTTTCTCTCAGAAAACTATCTTGCTACAAATAAACCCAACACACACAGCTAGCCCAACCTTTAAATGTTAAACTATTATTCACTGTGGGGAGCAGAAGAGGCCTTGGGTGAATGAAGTCTTGAGGCAATGTGTGGCTTTTGTATGAGCATGAGCATGTCAAAGATGTCAATATCTCAACTCCATTGGATTGACAAGGCCTTCTGTAGGTGAGGCCAAAAAGAATAGCAGTCTGTGTAATTATGCACTCATCATAAAAGCTGGGGTGGGGGCGTTTCCTTCATTTCAGCACCTGTCTTGCTCTCACAGGTTTTATACATCTTTTCCACCCTTCAAATTTTATTAGTGTATTTGTGCATAAAATATCTCTGTGCACACTTGCACAATTTATGTGCATGAATGCTGCCTGGATGTGTACCACATGCATGTAGAGGTTAGAGAAGACACTTGAATACACTCTGTTAGAGACAGAAACTCTTACTTTTGTTTTTGTTTGGTTTTGCTTTTGCTTATTTTATCTGCTAATTGTCATAAGCTGTTCAGGAACTTCTGGAGAGTCTTTTCTCTATCCCCGGTCTTGTCATAGGAGCACTGGCTTTTACAGATGTTAATAGTGAATACTCAGCTTTTACATAGATTCTGATATTCAACCTTAAGGCTGCATGCTTGTATGGCAAGCTCTTTACCCATACTCGTCTCTCGAGCTTCAATGCTTCCCTGTGCTAAGCCCCACACTTGAGTCAAATCTGAATTTAAGAACTACAATAGATCAACACATCAATTATCCAGATATACAATTTTCCTTTGATTTGATGTTTGGTGATAGGTTCATGCCAATAAAAACAATGTCAAATGTGCTGTTCAAACATGACAAGTTAGTGAAAGACACATATGCAATTGATTACAGTCCATTACACATAGAAGACACCTTCACCATAAAAATGTCTCTTTTTTTCATGCTATACCAGTTTATCACAGTCTTTATGCAATGATTTTTAATTCACTTTCAAGTACATCTGTTTGCAAATACCAAACACATGTATCAGCAAGTTGCTGTACATTCTTTTTATCATCATTCATTATTAATGTGTTAAATGTTCAAATTCATTTTATTTGGCTTTTAAGTTACACTATGCTTCGGGTTAAATTGGATTTAAAAGATGAGAAGAAAGCAAATGTAAGGGGTAGTGATCCTCAGTGATACTGTGATTTCCAGACTGTGACTAATATTACTAAGGTCCTAACCCTTGAGTTAAGATTGTAAGCCAAAAATTATGTCTCCATGTTCCAAATTTACTGTTATTCCAAATTACCTCTACTTTAAATACAGAAGCATTCTCCACTGTGTTCATTATCCATTTATAGCTAATAAAAGAAAGATCTTGTAGAATCGTCCTTTATATTTGTAAATATAGAATTTAATACATTTTAATGTGACTGCTTCTTTAGCCCAGCATTTCAAAAGTACTGAAACATATTTTTCTATTTTCATAATGATAGAGATACAAGTTTAAGTTACTCAGCAGGAAATACATTGCTAATTCAGTATTTTGCCAGCTTCAAAGTCACTTTCAGTTTACATAAACTATTAGGACTGGATATTAGTCTAACTCTGCAGACCCATTCATTACCAATACTGTCATGCTGAGTTCCAATTCTTCACAAACAAACAGTTCAACACGGAAGTAGTAGCACACAATTTAATCTTTAAAATTCTTTGTAAGACTTACGTTATACTTCAATGTAGAAGATGACTATCACGGATCATGTGTATATTTTTTTATGAACACACATCTTTCTGGTACATGAACCAGGAATCAGGAAGATTTTTAAATCATAGAATGATTTATTTTTTTAAACATTGACATAAATATGATTAATTACATACATTAAAATGTCTTCACAATCATAAATAGATTCAATACCTGCATTTATTTAAAAGTAATTTGGACATAGTTATGAAGTACCAAGTTTTAAACAGACTGAGCAGTATACTTTATTGGAATCAAAGAGAGAAAAGTATTTCTAGAAACAGGATGATGTTAAGTAGTACTGACTTTCAGAGAGAAGTAAATGCAGACAACTTAACACAAGATAAAAAGAAGTTATTCATTTTGGTTGAAATCATCAAAATTACCAAGAATTTGTGGGTATATATTCTTTTTGGAAAAAAAAAAGAGCTTATACTCATTTGTGACTTGAAATTGTAAGAATGGATACAATTAAGCCAATAGAATTAATCTAATATTTTATATATGAAATAGAGATATCTTTGATTTCTATATTCACTATTAATTTATTTCTAGACACTTCACAGTCTTTCAGAGCTGTGACTGCTTAAGAATAAAAGCCTAAGTATTAACTATACAATTCTATAAGGTATGCTAACATATTAAGCACTGTATAATATCAGGAAATTAAGAATTCTAACTTCCTCAATTCATGGAATACAGAAATGGAAGAAACACATATTCTTAAAGAATTTAGAGATAGCATGAACATACATTTGGAGTCTCTGACTTCTCTACGGTCCTTACAACACAGCCTCTCATTGTATGGAACTCCAAGTTCAATTCATATTGCCAATATGTAAGGGAACCTTATTGATCTTAAAACATTGTTGTAAAGACATCACTGTAACACAACTTGAGTGAGTTGATGCAACAATACTGTATATTATGGTTACGGCTGCTTTTAATGATGATGATAAAAATAACTCTTATATTAATGCCAATATTATCAATATATTACAATATATTTGCAGCATAAAAATAAATATTTGTTTTTCCTTTATAATTAAATCAACTTACTTAATGGATCATCTTAAAGAAAAATTGCAAAATGACACAAGAAGCTGTGAATGCTGCAGCAGCTTTTATCATTTTCATAAAATATTAAAATTTACATTAACAAAAAGTCTTGCTTTAATATTCCATTGACCTTTAATGGGAACTTTAAGTAAACATATATAATTTTGTAGTTCAAATTTAATCAATCATGACCTTAATGGTTAGTTAAATAAAATTAAATCATTTTAGAAATTAGATTTGAAATACTCATACAGAATATCATCACGGGGAGAGAGATGAAAGAATAAGATGTGATGATTTCCTAACACAGATATTGGAAGTAACTAACTGGGTTTGACCTCTTATTCCCACATTGATCATCTATAACACAACAAACAGCAGCCTGGGTTTAAAATTGATTGAATCTACTGGTGATACTAATGGAAGGGCCTCAAAGTACATTATTTGAAATTATATACTTTCATTTTTAATATGTCGATAATTAGTTGTCTAGAGTATCTCTTTTCCTTATTAATATCTATTTTTTAAGCAACATAATAATTGTTTCATTCACCAGAGCAGTACCATGAGCTTGATGTTACTGTGCCTTTTAGTCACATGAGAACAATGGGCTTCAGTTTCTGATGGGGGAGGGCTAGGATTCACTGCCCATAAGGTGTTACTTCCCTTGTTCAGATTGCTTACTTCCATCATTTTGGCAGTATCCAAGCGAGCTAAAAGAACAATATGTCAGGTCATTATAGCTTCCTTTCCAATCGAAATGTCAACCTACTTCACTTCTTATCAGATCACTACTAGTTTATGTATCCAGTTAAAAGCCAACACCAAGTGCAGGAAATATACTGCATACTTTTTTTGTCTTCATCCTTGCTAGAAAGCTATAATTTGCACACCAAGTTCCACTATAAATTCTAACATCTAATTTCATTGAGTAGCTGAATGTATCTTATGAAAATTGATTGCAACTATTTTTTCCTAGAGAATTCAATCTCAATATTGAAGAGCATTTCTGGTAAGCCAGACAATTGCAATATATTTAGTCTCCAAAGTTCATAGAACATAGAGAAGTTTTTGATGTATGACTTTTATCCTTAGGAGACTTTTTTAACCTACCAAAGTATCTTGCATTAGCTTTTCAGACACAGCCAATTATTGCAAATGCATAGGAAGGACTTTTAAATAAAAGCATTCGTCAATATTCACTACAATATTTGATATTTAATGTTGGCATATTTCTCCCTGGATGTTCTTAAGAAATCAAGTAATGTCTTTTTGAATCTAGTACCAGGATTTTCTGTGTCCTAAAAAAATGGCTTTAATTTACTTTTTGCTTTTTAATATCATAGCTATGACACTTCAAAGAACTTGTATTTACAAAGTAAGTGTGGAATAAAGAATTTCACCAAGATAAATAATGAATTATCATTGTACTATATATATATATAGGCAGTATTCATAATTTTCATAAAGTACACATTAAATTATCAAAACTTGACATTACAATAAGTTCAATGGCATAAAAAAATTTCAATGGGAAATTAGAAAGTTTTCAGGCCAGATTTTCTTTATTCCTTGGATTTTTATTTGATGGTACAGGCTCTCGTGTGCTCTGAGCTTGCCTAGAACTCACTGTATAACTATGTAGCCAAGGTTGAACTGAATCTTGTAGCATCCTGGTGCTTCCATGCCCCAGGTGCTGAAGCATGTTCTACCATAACCCTAAGAGATGTTTGATTCAATGCTTATTATTTCTCATTTATTTTCTCCGTTTTTGCAGTCTCATAATCCTGACTTTTCTGTGTTATGGTTCATTACTTTCTTCATTCTTCTTTCTCAGATCTTTCTCGAGACTTTCCCTCCCTCCTTTGTTCCCTCTCTATCACCTTTCTTTTCCTTTATTCCCTCTCCCTCCTTCTATTTCTTACTTTATCTTTTCCCAATATTATGGATTTTATCTTACTAGGACAAAATTTATATTTTAAAGTTAAGATCCTCTACTAGAAAATGAAACTAACCTCAGTAAAGTACTCAAGATGTGACATGTTTTTGGTAATATTAAACATTACATCTTAAATAAAATTTATTGTTGGGAATTTTTTCACTATTCTGTTTTTTTTTTTTTTTGGTTATTCCATATGAAGTTGAGAATTGTGTTTTCTATTTCTGTGAAGAACTGAGTTGGAATTCTGATGATGATTGCATTTTATCTGTAGATTGCTTTTGGTAAGATGGCCATGTTTACTATATTAATCCTACTGATCCGTGAGCATGGGAGATCTTTCCAACTTCTGAGGTCTTCTTTAATTTCTTTCTTCAGGAACTTGAAGTTCTTGTCATACAGACTTTTCTCTCTCTTGGTTAGAGTTACACCAAGATATTTTATATTATTTGTGACTGTTGTGAAGGGTGTAGTTTCCCTAATTTCTTTCTCGGCTCATTTATCCTACTGATTTGTTTGATTTAATTTTGTATCCAGTCACTTTGATGAAGTTGTTTATCAGTTGTAGGAGTTTTCTGGTAGAAGTTTTAGGGTCCCTTATGTATACTATCACTACCTCCAGTAAATAGACATGGCCCTCAGTTAAGGGATAGGGCCACCCACCTTTCTCAAAACGTTTGACCTAGAATTATTTCTGTCTAAAGGAAAGGCAGGGACAGAAATGAACAGAGACTAAAGGAAAGGCCACTCAGAGACTGCCCCATTCTCTGAGACTGATCCATTCTATGTGCAGGTACCAAACCCTGATACTATTGCTAATGCCATGTTGTGCATGCAAACAGGAGCCTAGCATGGCTCTCCTCTGAGAGGCTCTACCAGTACCTGACAGAGACAAATGCAGATACTTATATCCAACCATTGGGCTGAGATCAGAGAAGGACTGAAGGAGATGAAGGAAACTGCAACCACATAGGAAAAAGAGCTGTACCAACTAACAGGATACCTCAGAGCTCCCAGAGACTAAACCACCAACCAAAGATAGATAGATATCTATCTATATCTATATATCCTCTTTAGAGTTGAGCATTCTGAAGAATCTTATTCCATGTATTAAGCCGTTTGTGAGTCTCTGTGTTAATCATCTACTGTAAATAGAAGCTTTTGTGTTGAAAATTGAAAGTTGCATTAATTTTTGTGAATAACAAATCCTTAGCGGCCATTTAAGATTATGTCCATTTACCAAGTAATAACCATTGGCTTTCTGCTAGGGATTATGAAATGTCTTTCTGTAAGTATAATTCTTCAGGGTTTTTCTTTGACCCTTTTCACCCGAATAACTGCAGGGTGTTTCTATGCCCAATGTAGCCTATTTTAACTCCTGAATAAAGACACATAGACCTGGTATTCTTATTAACTAGCTGTAAGAACTAATGTCTGGGCAGGCTCTGAGATATTCTAACCCAACTAGGCTGGTTAGAATATCTAACTAGGCTACTACCCAGTAGTAGTAGCCCAGACTAGGCTACTACCCAGTCAAATAGTGCTGTACCTGCATCTGAGTCTTGCCTTAGCTTATTTTGGTTCATGTGTGTCCTCATGGTTGCTCTCTCATTGGTATATCATGGTTCATCTACATGGTCTCTCTACACCCTCTTCTCCTTCTGGTTCTACTCTCTTTCTCCCTTCGATCTCTCTCTGGGAACTCCTGACTGGGATCAGATGTCCCTCCCTATTCTCTTCTACCAAGCTAATTGGCTAATCAGCACTTTACTAATGAATTGGAGATGCATGGCCATGTCATTGTCTGGACTACAATGAGATGTCTCAGCAGAGAAATCAGCATCATCTTGAGTGAGATAACCCAGTCACAAAAGAACACACATGGTAAGAACAGACTGATAAGTGAATATTAGCCCAAAAGCTCAGAATACCCAAGATTCAATTCACAGACCAAACAGAGATCAAGAAGAAAGACCAAAATGTGGATCCTTCAGTCCTTCTTAGAAGAAGGAACAAAATTCTCATGAGAGGAAATATGGAGACAAAGTGTGCAGCAGAGACTGAAGGAAAGACCATCTAGAGATGGCCCCACCTGTGGATCCATCCCATATACAGACACCAAACCCAGACACTATTGTAGATGCCAAAAAGTGTTCGCTGACAGGAGCCTGATATAGCTGTCTCCTGAGAGGCTCTGCCTGAGCCCTACAAATACAGAGGTGGATGTTCACAGCCACCCATTAGCCTGAGCTTGGGGTCCCCAATGGAGGAGTTAAGAGAAAGGACTGAAGGAGCTGGAGGGGTTTGCAACCCCATACAAAAAACAACAATATCAACCAACCAGACCCCCCAGAGTTCCCAGGGACTAAACCAACAACTAGAGTACACATGGAGCGACCCATGGCTCCAGCCACATATGTAGCACAGGATGGCCTTGTCAGGCATCAATGGGAGTAGAAGCCCTTGGTCCTGTGAAGGCTCAATGCCCCAGTGTAGGGGAATGCCAGGCAGGGATACAAGAGTGAGTGGTTGGGTGGGGGAGAACCCTCATAGAAGCATAGGGAGAGGGGATAGGGCATTTCCAGAGGGGAAACCGGGAGAGGGGATAACATTTGAAATGTAATTAAATGAAATATCCAATAAAAAATAAAAAAAAAAAGAAAAAGAAATCAGCATCTTAATACAGAGTGTACAAAACCATTCCCAAGCATCTTGTTATAATTATTGTCTCAATAATGGTGCTAGGTACAAGTTCATCCTGTGGAAAGGAGTCACCCTTTGCCTGTCATTTACAATTTTTCTTCCATCTCTTCTATGAAGTTCTGGGAGCCTGAGTCAGGGTAGCACAAGTACAGTAGAGTCTCTTATTTCATACTATACATTCACTAACTGAATGCTTTTGTGCTAATCACCGTCACCTACAAGAAGCTTCTCTGGTGACAGTTGACATATGTGCTAAGGGTATAGAAGCAAGTTATTAAGACTCAATATAATATTATGTGTGTTTACTAGAATATAATATTAGGCTCTCTCCTAAAGTTTATCGTGTATATAAACACGTGTTATTGGCCCTGATAACAGTGCCAGGTATGGGTTTCATTTCTTGGTGCATACCTTAGATCCAATAAGAAAATGATTGGATTCTCCCATAACAATAATTCTGCTATATCAACAGACATATCTTGTCATGTCAGCCTTTACTGTAGTTACAATAGGGTCAGACTGATGACCATTTTCCTGTTCCATGTAATAGCATGCTTAGCTTTTGCTGGCACTATGAAAGCCAACCAGTAGTGATGAAGCTTCCAGGAAAGTACCAGCTTGATTTCTCCATGTCCTCTGAATCCAGTTTGAAGTGTGTTCATAACAAAGTCTTACTATCAAGTTCCCTAAGGTAGCAAATTGGATTGATAGTATCCTGTCATACTTAAAGGTTTATAGGTTTCTATTAATCAAACAAAAAGATAACCCATCTTGGTATAAGGGTTCATATCTGTAGTATTTTTGTTGGAGTTATTGCTCCCTTCTTTTGTTATAGATGGCTTCATTAAAACTCTTTTACATGTATTGGTATATACTTAGGAATTCTCTACCATAGTAGATTCTCTTGTGCCCTTTCCCAAAGCCCATGGTGTTAGTTAACTTCACCATTTTCCTTCCCTTACTCTATCCTCTCATCCCAGAGTAAAGGTTCCTCTTTCATTTAACTTTAACCTTGTGCGTTACCATGTTCTGTCTCCCATAGAAATCCCCTTCCCCACAACTCCTTACTGTTTTTCTCCTCTAGATCTATTACAACTACAACATATATCTCTGAAGATAGTAGCTATGCTCACAAGAGAGAAAAATATGTCACAGATATTAATCTTTTGGGGTCTGAGTTAGTTCACTTAGAATGATTATTTCTAGTTATATCTATTTGCCTGCTGATGTAATAAGTTTGTGTTTCTCCTTTCTTTCTTTCTTTTCTTTCTTTCTTTCTTTCTTTTTTCTTTCTTTCTTTCTAGAAGCCTTTTTCTATTATGTAACTATGGCTAGCCTCATACTCAGAGATCCACCTTCTTTTACCTTCCAAATGCTAGGATTAAATGTGTATGACATTTTGTTTGCCTGAATAATATTTCATTGTGTAAATGTACCATATTTTCCCAGACCATTTATTGATAAACATCTAGACTGTTTCCATTTCCTGGATATTGTGAATAGTGAAAAGTGCCTTCCTCTGTCACAAGATAATATTCTAACTGTGTGTATCTTCATCTCTCTGTCTCTCTATCTCTCTCCATCTCTCCCCACCAATTGTGTGTGTATGTGTGTGTGTGTTTGTATATGAGTATAGCTACACACAGAAACAAGAGGCATTGGATACCTAGAAACTAGAATTATCAGTGCTTAGGAGCTACTAATCTGAAAATGAGAACTAAACTGTTACCTGCTCTTCTCTTTTATATTCTTCAGCTTTAAACTTTTATTAAGAAAATAAAAGCAACAATCTGCAATGAGTTTTTTTTTTTTTTTGAGATGGGTGAATCTTTTGTTTAGTTGTTGTTTTAATTTTTGTTAATTAAAAAATATTTTTATTAATTTATTTGTTTATTTACTTTATATCCTAATCACAGTGCCTTCTTTCCTCCCAGTCCTTGACTCACACGGTCTCCCCCCATGCCTCCCTCCGTTTTGTCTCTTTTAGAAGCATAAGGTTCCTCCCCTTGGGTACTAGCCCACCATGACCCCTCAAATCACTGCAGGATTAGATACATCCCTTCCCACTGAGTCCAGTCAAGACAACCCAGTTTGTGGACAGGATCCACAGGCAGACTAGAGTCAGGGTAAGCCCGTGATCAAGTTGTTGGGAGACCCACATGAAGACCAAGCTGCACATGTGCAGGGGGCCTACGTCCAGCCCTTGTATGTTCTTTGCTTTGTGGTTCAGTCTCTGGGACCACCCAAAGGTCCAGGTTAGATGACACTTTGGTCTTTTGGAGGAATTCCAATACCCCTTGGATTTCTTAATCTTTGCCTCCATATTTCCACACGACTTCCTGAGCTGCATCTAATATTTGTCTGTGGATCTCTGCATCTGTTTTAGTCAGCTGCTGGATGGAGCCTTTCAGAGGACAGTTATGCTAGGCTCTTGTTCACAAACATAACAGGGTATCATTAATAGTGTCAGGAATTGTTTCTTGCCCATGGAATGGAACTCAGTTGGAGCTATTTCTCCAGCCTTGAATAATGGATCTTTTACAGGGAAACACAAAAGCAACTGTCTTCAATGTAGTCTAAACTAAAAGATGAATAAACTCAAATGTTATGAGGATATCCTACAAAAATGTATCATTTGCTATCGACCATAACTAAAATTCATGAAGTAAATCATAAATTGTCTTTCTGCTGAATTTAACAGAGCTAAACATAAAGATAACTTATCATTGCCAGTTATAAATACATGCCATCAGAAATGCACATATCTTCAATAAAACATATATAAGTGGGCTATGGGAAAATCTCAGGGAGTGCCAGCTGCAGACGGCAATGAGGAACTGATTTCAATCCCTAGCACACAGGTCCCAAGTTAACAATATCATTTGTTTATAATATCAGAGTTGGAGATCCAAAGAGAGGTGTTTACCTAGGAGTTGCAGGCTAGTCATCATAGCCTAATCAATGAGTTCCAAGACCTTGAAACACTATGTCTCAACAAAAAGAAAAGGAGGAGGATAGCATTTGTAAAAGGACATCAAATGTTCTCCTCTGGTGCCACATGTGTGCAAACATATGCATTTGCACATACATAATCACCTCCACACAAGAGACCCCTTTCCCACACTAACATGAACATACACATATATAATTATATAACACAAAAGCCATGCACACTCATTTGCACAAATTGATAATATCACAACCAAAAATTACTGCTTAATGATATAAAATATATGTAAATGGTGATGTATTTATATAACACATAAGCTGACAATACTTGTGAAAACATGGTAAAACTTCCAAACTTAATGACAAGACAACTGTCAAGAAATCTATTACACAGTAATCATATTTTCAGTAGCTTAAAAACAGGTAAGACAAAAATGAGCTAAAAATCACAGAAATGGCTGATGATGGGCAAGTGGAAAGCTTTGAAGCTGGTGTTGATTCCCTTTACCATTTTTTCCTCTTTACTTTTATTAAATTCAACTTTACGATGTAAGGAGTAAGTAAATTATGGAAGCATAGAATATTGTTTATGCCTTACCTTGTATTTAATGAAAATTGAATATTTAATTGTGTAAAATATTATTTGGTAAAATTTTAGAAAACTATGCTACAGATCTGACAATTTGGGTAGCCTAGATATGAAGTGTTACAGATAATAAAAATATCAGTGTTTAGTACATGGGTAAAAGCATGTATGTTAATCCCATTGTGTTTAGAAGATACAGATTCTTTCCTGTCATTTTCCCCTCTGGCTTTTACAGTTTTTCTTCATAGTTCCCTGAAACCTGAGGAGAAGCTTTTGATTAGGATATATCATTAAAACTAATTGTTTCAAAGTCTTACAGTCTGCTTATTGTCTACTTGTGGGTCTCTATATTAATTCTCATCTGTGGCAGGAGAAAGCTTCTCTGATGTTGACTGGGCAAGACGAAGTTCAACAGGTATAGCACAATGTCCTTAGGAGTCATTTTACTACCATGATTCCTAAGCAGATTCCTAAGCAGAAAATTAGTATTAGTTTTATCCTTAGCTCCTCCGAACAACTCAGCCTATTGCCAAGGCTCTTGCTTGCTCACCACAACTAATGGAAAGGCCCTATTACTTAAGACAACATATATATAACCCATTGAATAAAGAGAGGTTTATCTAGTAATACCTAGAGGTTCTACTCATACCGACTAGTGTTCATGGTCCTGAAAGATACTCTGAATGCTACCAGAGGAGAAAGGTAGCCACCCACCCAGCTACAAATCCTATGGTTTAGCCTGCCTGATGTGCTGGTATAATTGTGACACAAATGCTGTGTGAGTAATGACCACCAACCATATGAATGGATTTAAAGCCCATTGTGCACGGGCCTGACATTGTTTATCTGGCCAATAACTCGAGAATAAATTTCCTCCTAAATAATAATTTACTTATTCTTTGAAAGTGTTCTGCACATTTGCAATGGATTTTGATCATGTTCACAGCTATTACTCCCTCCCCACATATTTTACTCTCTCAACTTCATATCCTTTATTACAAAAACTAATAAGCCACAGAGTCCAATTGTTGTTGATCATATGTTCATGAGCATGGGGCCATCTGTTGGGGGACCAATAGAAAAATAGTGAGTGTCCCTTTTTGAGCAGTCATCAAGTACACATATTTTTCTTTGGGGTTGAGACCTCCAGGGCACTTCCCCCATCTCATGCCGACTTATTTACTCACTTTTCCTTGTGCCTGTCTTAGGCAGGCAGTTACAGCTGCTGCCTTGAGTTCATGTGTACATGGTCATACTATGACTAACAGATGGAGTATCATAGTTCTCTCAGTCTTCCAGATTTTACATTTTTATCCTCTCTCTTCTGTGATACTCCGTATGTGTGGAGAAGAGGGTGTGGTTGTATGTGTGACAGGGTGATACAGCATTTGTCATGTAAATGTTATAAAACATTTTATTAAATACTACCGATTCTCACCAACATTGAAAATACACACACACACACACACACACACACACACACACACACAAACACACATTTTTAAGAACTTCAGGAAATGTCTTTAATTTTGTATACAAGTGAAATGACTGAGAAGGAATGACAACACTGTTTTCAAAGTTTTTCATTATGTTTCTGATAACAAAAGTCAGCTGTCAAATCATTAAAATATTAATTACAAGTTTACTTCAAACTTTCAAAATAAAAGTTTTACATTGCTATATTTTAGAATTGCTAATTATTAATAAATTTACAAATACAGCTTATTTTGGCATGGGACAGTACACTTGTAGTATATATGACATACCTTATAGTGTTTATGTGAAATGTACTCAGAATAAGTTGGTAAGCAAATACACTAATTAAAAATTTGTTAACTTGAAATTTAAATATCATAAATCTATTTTGCTATTCAGAAACAAAATCATGGTCTATATGAAAATAATAAGTATTCTTTAATAATTTTGCTGATTAAAGTCAAGTCATTCCTTCTGTTTTATCCTTATATAGTAAGAAATAGGCAATAGGGACTGAAAAGGGCTTTTTTATGCAGTAGACAACAACAGTTTGCAGAGTGGTAATGCCAAAGACAGTACATCAAACCACCACTCCATTGGGTAATAGGAACTACCTATAGTTGATCATTTAATCAGCCCCTTGCCACTTTTACAGAGTGCTTGGCCTAAATAACTTATAGGAATCATTTATTTTACTTCACAGTCTCAGAGATTTAAGCCATTGTGATGGTTCCATTGTCCAAGTGTCCATAAGAAGGCAGTGAGGCACAGTGGTGGAAACATGCATCAGCCTGTATTTCAGAAGGACATATATAAATGGTCTAAGGCAAAGTCCCTCCAAAGAACGTATCTCCAATGACTTACTGCTTCCAGCTGAAGGCCACCTCCCACATTCACCAGTTTCCAATAATGCCATCATATTATGAATCTATAAATGGTTATTCTGTTAATTACATCAAAACCCTCCTAATCCATCAGTTTCAGAAGTCCAACAGCTTCCATCTAAGTAAATGGCACAGAGCAAATGAATCTGTGGGGACATTGCATTCAAAATGTATCAGACATAATGGATGAACTGAGATACACTGAGTATCTGGTGTAGGAAGTAGGTTGTCTGCAGAATGGCTTCAAAGAACATTTCAAACTCTTAGATGTTTTCTTTCACTATAATCTTTGAAAGACATATGCTTAGTTAAAATTATTACATATGAGAAATTGTGATGAGGCACTTTGCCTCTAAAAGCAAATTAAATCTCACATGAATAATAAGTTTTGAAATTAATCTTAATGGGTTCTATCATAAGACAAACAAAAACAATCTGCCCTGTTGATGTCTACTTTAAAATTAAGCATTCACACTGCAGAGACTTGAGTAGGTATGGCCCTCATCAACTCATCTGTGTGAATGCTTGGCCCATAGGGAATGGTCTTGTTGGAATATGAGTGTCACTAGAGAAGCAGACTTTGAGGTCTCATACATGATCAAGCTCCACTCAGTGTGAAACACAGTTTCCTTCTTACTGCCTGTGGACTAAGATATAGAACTCTTAGCTCCTTCTCTAGCACCTTGTCTGCCTGGAAACCACCATGCTTGCTACAATGATGATAATGGTCCAATCCTCTGAAACTGTACGCCATCCCCAGTGAGATGCTGTTCTTTATAAGAGTTGCTGTAGTCATGCTGTCTGGTTCACAGCAATGGAACCTAGCTAAGACACTTGCAGTAAACATTTTCTCATTTCCCTGGGTTAGATTTATTTTCTATAACTCTAGAAAATTTTGAGACTCTTAGAGCTTTACAAAATAATATAAAACTTCCTGTTGAGGATTTCCTTGGCTTTCTTTGAATACTTTCCATTAAGATACAGAAAAGCTGGTCTAAGTACTAAATACCTACATGTGTGAAAGGTAGGAACAGGGTCTGAATGGCAATAACATATCAATTTTAATTCATTTAAGTTTTTACATTATTCCCTACTTACTTAACATGTTTAATCATGCTTTATTATTTCATTTATGGCCACTTTCATACTTGTTTATGCCTATCTCATAAATATTTCCAGAAGTGATATTCAAGCCTGCTATCACACTCACAGGATCTGATACTCAAAAGTAATAATCAGTTACCATATTGTATTATTTATGATGGTCTTTGTGGAATATAACATTCGATTGTCCAAAAAAGTTCAATTATAACATAATAAAGGAAACTTTACGTGAATATTATTCAAATTTCCATTAGTACCTTTCCTTTCACTAGGAAAATTAGTGAGGGCTCCTTGTAATTGACAATACAAAGCCTGAACTAGCCATTTTCTGTAACCAAGATAGGCTCTCAGTGGTGGGATCAGGATACCCACTCACCCACAAAATCTATCTGACCCAAATCATTTCCTGCCTGCAAGGTGCTCAAGGGTAATGGTGGCTCAGAGATTGTGGGAGTGGCCAACCAATGGCTGGTCTAACTTAAGGGTCACACTACCAGGAGAGGCAGTCTATGTCCCACACTGCCTGGATGCCCCAGAGACCTAGAATAGAATCAAACACGACTGACCAATAAATAAATACATATATACATACATGCATTCATACATACATACATACATACATACATACATACATACATAATTGAGTCAATGAAATCATTCCTAATAGCACTCTGCTATAGTCATAGGATTGGTGTCTAGTCCAATTGTCTTCAGAGATATTTTTGTCTAGCAACTGATGGAAGCTCATACAAAGATTCACAGCCAAACATTAGTTGGAGCTTTAGGAACTCAAAGAATGAGAAGAAGAATTTTAGGAACCAGAGAGGTAGCAGACACCATGGGGACAAAATCAACCAAGCCAGGCTCAAGGGCTCACAGAGACAAAAGTGGTTATATTGGAGTCCACACGGATCTGCACTAGGTCCTCTTCAAATATGCTATGGTTGTGTAGCTTGGTGTTTTTTGTGGGAGTAGCAGTGGGAGGTGGGGTCTCTCCGACACTTTTGCTTGCCCTTGGGACCCTTTGCCTCCTACTGGGTTGCCTCTTTCAGCCTTAATTTGAGGGCTTGTGTCTAGTCTTATTTTAACTTGTTATGCGGTCTGCAGTTGATATCCTTGAGAGATCTGCTTTTTCCTGAAGGAACATGAAGGTGCTGTGGAATTGGGAAAAAAGGAAGGTAGGGTGGAGGAACTGGAAGGTGTGGAAGAAAGGGAAACTGCAGTTGGGATATATTATATAAGTGAAGAATATCATCCTTAGTGAGGTAACACAGTCACAAAGGAACACACATGATATGTACTCACTCATAAGAGGATATTAGGAAAAAAACTCGGAATACCCATGATACAACTTACAGACCATATGAAGATCAAGAAGAAAGAAGAACAAAGTGTGGATGCCTCAGTCCTACTTGGAAGGGGGGGGGACAAAATAATCACAGGAGACAGAGGGTGGAAGGGACTTGGGAGAAAGAAAGGAGGGGCAGAGGGGAAAAGAGGGGCAGGATCAGGTGTGTGAGGAGATAGGGGAAATGTTCAGAAGGTCAGAACATTAAACAGAGGTGTGTAGCAATGGGGTATAGGGGAACTGGGGTAACCAACAGAAACTTGCAGATGCCAGAAAAGCAACAGTGTCCCAGGACCCAACAAGAATGAAATTAGCTGAAATACTCAACAAAGGGAAGAGAGAACCTGCAGAAACCAGATCCAGAAGTTAGTCACGACCCTTAACTGGTTGATGGATAGGGCAAACTACCCCTCTCAAAATTTTAACCTAGAATTGCTCCTGTCTAAAGGAAATACAGGGACAAAGAGTGGAGCAGAAACTGAAGGAGAGGTCATCCAGAAACTGCACCACCTGGGGATCCATCCCACCTGCAGTCCACAAACCCAGACACTATTGATGTTGCCAAGAAGTATTTGCTCCTGAGAGGCTGGGCCAGAGCTTTATTGATAGAGATGGGGAAGCTTGCAGCCAACCATTGGACTGAGCATGGGGATCTAAATGGAGGAATCACGGGAAGGACTGAAGGAGCAGAAGGGGTTTGCAACATCATAGGAAGGACATCAACCAACCATATCTCCTAGAGCTCCCAGGGACTAAACCACCAACCAAAGAGTACACATGGAGGGACCTATGGCTGCAGCTGCAAATGTAGCAGAGGATGACCTTGACTAGTATCAAAGGGAGGGGAGGCCCTTGGTCCTGTGAAGGTTTGATGCTCCAGCGTAGGGGAATGCCAGGGAGGTGGGGCAGGAGGGGGTGGGGGGGCAGAGGGGCCCTCTCATGGGGGGAGGGGGGGGGGGGGGGATGGGGAGGTTTTGGAGGGGAAACCGAGAAGGGAGATAACATTTGAAACATAAAGAAACAAATAACCAATGATATTTTTAAAAAAGAATGAGCTAGAGACAAGAAAAAGAGAAAGATATGAAATACAGGAATCAAAGGGCATGGTATTCTGATTTTGTAGTTCGAATTAACATACCTTGTACCCATGATACTTTATCATATCCTTTTCAAGCGACAGAAGGGAGGGTAGAGTGGATCTTGATGTAACAAACTACTCTGATTAGTGTTTTCTGTTACCCTTGCATATCATATCCTACTGATTACCACAATTTTGACACATGTTATTCTACCAGCCTTCGTTTTCCTTGTTCTTGAAAATCTTAGTTTCAGGGCAGGAACGTCATTACAGCATTTAGTAAAGAACAAAAATGACAAATATCTTTTGAAGAATTTTAAGGCTCCTTTCATGAATCCCACTGTGGATAAGTTTGCTTGAGATGATGCAAAATCTCCTCTATTTTGTCGATCTACCTGATTTTTAAAAAAAGTTTGTACACTTCCCCTGTAGTACACCACAAACATTCTTCTCATCCCAAATCTCTTTGTCTGTAGTACAAATCTAACCCTATTTAGGTAGTCATAGATCATTGGCATAGCTCATGCTAATCCCACAAACCAAATCATAACTTTAATCTTGATCTATGGTTTATACCAATGTATCATCGAGCATTTGTTGCTTCCATTATTACTCCATATCTTTAACACTAACTCTCAAATGGTTTCCTTAAATTTCTGTATGCATAACTAACAAAAAATCTTATAGTTATTTCCTTTGATGCATATGACAGTATTTTGTATGCCATACACTATATGCCATCTTCTAGAATACACTGATGCTCAAGTAAAGTGACAGATTAAGAAGCAAAGAAGGACACAAATGGAGGTCTGAAGGAGAGTAAACAGTAATTTTCAAGAGAATTGCATCCCTGAGAAAAACTCTGTTGTTTGTAAATTTCAATTCCACCCTACTATTTCATGTTCAAAAATTTAGAATTCATTACTTTCCAATCCATGTCCCTATTTAACAGAAATTCTGTCCAATTGTTTTCCTTTTAAAATATATATTATTTATTTACATATTTAGCTTTCTCTGTCTCTCTCTGTCTCTCTGTCTCTCTGTCTCTCTGTCTCTCTGTCTCTCTGTCTCTCTCTCTCTCTCTCTCTCTCTCTGTGTGTGTGTGTGCTTATGTGTGTGTTCATGTGTATGTGTCACAACTCAGTGACAATCCTCAGATAAAATTTCATCTTCAGGAAAATTCCACTTCTAATAATCACTGGCTGACAGGGCCTCTTCTCTCCTCTCCCCTCCATTCTCCTTCCCTCCCCTCCCTTCCTCTCCTTTCTTCCCCTCCCCTCCTGTCCCCCATCTCTTCTCCCATTTTCCCTCTCTTTTGCTGAATTTAAACCATACTCCTCTTCTCCAGTCTGTGCAGGGCCGAAGTGTGATAAATCATGCTGTGATCTTGCAGTCTTTATCCTCTCATCTGTCAACTTTGAGTTATAATTTCACTTTAATCTAGTCTATACTGCATCGTGGCTCCTGGTATGAAGGCCAGGACAAGGTATGTCGCTGAGTTTGGAGATTGTCCACCTCTTCTCAAAACCAAGGAGAGCTAGAAACTATTTTTCTTCTCAAGTACTGTAAGATCAGCCTCCCCAGTGCTCCCTGTGGCCATGACACTATATTTCTCTGGTATTCTGGAAATTGAATGGTCTGTACTCTTTCTAAGAAGCCATTGTAACTGTATATGTAGACAGTACTGTCTTTCCTAACCATGTGTTGGCCTCATCATAATTTCAATGGCTGTGAGCATATAATTATTACAATACATTTTTTGGAATGTAATTATTCTCATCTTTCTTATTTTATGAAACCTGTGCTCTTTATTTTTTTTTTTTTTTAAAAATAGAACAGTTTTTTTTTAATTGAGTGAATCAAACCCAGGTATATTATTTGTTCTAATATCTTTTATTTAATGTCAATTCACAGCAAGAGTTTATCTTATCTACAAAGTGGCCCAAAGCAATGGTTAGATTATTGATTTCATAATAGAGATCATGGTATAGCCAAGTAGACACAAGAAATGACTATCATATCTACTTTATTACTTAAAATTTTCTTTTTCATATCTCCACTGGTTGCTCTTCTTATTGTTTGTTGAGCCAGCTTTCGTACTGTATCTTTTTGACTAATTTAGTTGGTTACAATATGTTCCTCTTAATGTTATTTCCAAAGATAGAAGATCGGAGAGTTGATAATAGATAGCAATCAACAAAGGAAACTAATGTGAAAGTCAGGGTTTGACATATGGTTTCGACCACCATCTATTTCCAATTTATCTTTCTAGAGATATTTCTCACTGAACTTCATAGCTTAGATACTCTAGTTGACCAGAGAGACCCATGGATCCACCAGCCTCCATACCTTCTACAATATGGTTTCACACATGCATAACTGGCTTTTGCATGTGGGTGCTGTGGATTCAAGCTCTACTTCTCATGGCTATGTGATAGGTATACACAGTGTCTCTTTTCACAAAATGGTGTCTATCTATACATTTAACAGTGTAGGTTATTTTAAAAATGCTATTAAATTGGGGTTTCTGTTAATTTATTCTTTAACAGTGTCATCTTCATTTGAGACATGTTCTGTCATTTAGAAATCTGCTGGTTACTACTCAAAACAAGCTGATAATGTCTTTGTGAGAGGTTCTTACATTGTATTAAATTGGTTAACATATGCTTAATGACTCAGATTGTGGTCAGTTTTGATGCATGTTCCATGCAAATCTAAAGCAATAGCTGTGCTTCTGTTGTTGAGTGAAATATATAAATGCCAATTACACCAAATGAATTGATAGTGCCATTCCAGGCACTTGTACTCTTACTGATTTTCTGTCTGTTTCGGCTGTCAGTTATAGACACATGGGTGTTAAGCTCTGCAGCTATGGTAGTATAACTATCTATTTCTCCTGTTAGCTCCATCACTGTCTCATGCATTTTTGCTCTCTATTATTAAGTATAAATACAATTAGGATTGACACTGATACATCATCTTAGGAAAAAGATTTCTTATGTCTTACCTGTTCATCACTATATAATGCTAGTCCAACCTGTGGTCTCATTCTTGCTCATTAAACTAGCTTCTACAGATTTATTTTTCCTATGGTTAACTTGGCATATGTTTTCTTAATCCTTTCCAGAGATTCTGACCCTTTCTATATGCACATTTAAATTCATTTTTTGTACTTATTGTATTTAAAAGAGAATATATACGATATATTTGATCACATTATTTCTCCTCCCTCCACTGCTCCTCAATCCTCACATACTCCCCACAAACCCAGCTCAAGTTCTTTCTCTAAAAATAAACATATAGACAAAACATGTGCACAAATAATTTCATTTTATTATATATTTTTAATTTATTGTAGTTGCTACTTGCGTACTTGACCTTTTTCCTTTTCTATCGTGTTTACTTTTGACAGTATTTCTGTATCTTTCTTTGCATGTGCATTGACACATACTAAGACATGTATTTAGAAGTCAGAAAACAATGCCCCAAGGTTAATCCTCTTCCTTGCTTGGGATCCAGGAGTCAGGTTACAATCATAAAACATGCAGACACATACCTCTGCTTGCTGAACAATAGCACCAGCCTTGATTGAGCATTTCTTATGATTACATTTTATATTCTCTTTTAAAAGAGCACTTCATTAAATTTTGTAGTTTTCCATCTAGTTCACAGTATGCATTTTAAATAAACTATATATTCCTTCAAATAATATTATGCTACGTCTGATATAGCACAGATAGCTTCTGACAGCATTTTGAAATATTCACTCCTCTTGCTAAATCCTTCCTTTGAACAATCCTGCTAATGATAGTACTTAAGTAGTTATCCATTATATCTATTTAAAATAAATAAAATATTTCACATTCCTTATTCATTCGTCTATGCAGTTCTCCTACTGATGAAATAAAAGTTCCTAAACTCTGTCAATTACTTTTGACATTTCTTAAATAAAAGTTATATTGTAGAGAATACTTTAAACTTGCTTTCTTGCCCACATATTTCTTTTGAGAACTGTACTATATAATTTATATTCTTGAATTTCTATTGTATGAAATGTTGTCAGTTCTTTGGCATTCTTTAGAAAATTTTTTTCACATTTTCTGTGGTTTGAATATAATTTATAGATTTATGCACACTATTATTGGTCTCTGTGTGTATGTGTGGGTGGGTGTGCGGAAGACTGTGAGTGTGTGTGTGTGTGTGTGTGTGTGTTTGTGTGTGTGTGTGTGCATGTGTGTTTACTTTGAGCATTCCTGGTATAAAATACTATTAGGGAATAATTATGTTGTTTTCTTATGAGAGTTTTAAAAAATATTTTCTCTCCTTTGTTTCATCTTAAAATTTCAGAAATGTGTATGACACTGCCTTTGATAATATGCCAAAATTCATGCACATTTCTCCTTTATGTTTTATTTTGTTTCAGAAACTTTAGTTAATTAGTTTATATTGGACTGCATCTGAGTTTAGTGACATAGATTTTAGCAATGATCATGGTGAATTTATCATTAAGCCTACTTGCTTTTATTATTTCTATATTTCTAAAATTCTTTTGCTTGCTGCTTATAAAGTCTACTCTCCTGTTTGTTGTCTACATACTATAGTAGTGTTTATGTCAGCTGTAAATATCTTAGTTCCAAGATCAATATAAGTTAAGTTTTGTGTGATAATGTGGTAAAGTTATTCAGTTGGAATGGATCCTTATTTTTAATGTCTTTACCTCCTTTTTTATATAAGCATATTTCTTTTTCTTATTGAAAATAGATTCTTCTCTCCTATAATATATCCCAAACACAGATTCTCCTCCCTGTAACTACTCTTACCCAACCTCCCTCTCCCCTAGATCTATTTTCACACTGCATTCCTCCTCAAAAAGGAGCAGCCCTCCAAGGGACAACAGCCAAACAGGACAAAACATGATATATTAAGACAAGACCCAAGCCCTCATGCTGAATATGACAACCCTGTAGGAGGAAATGAGTCCCAAGAATTGGCAGCCAGAGAACCAACTACTTCAACTAATGTCCCACTAAAATAGCAAGCTAACAGACATAACATGTATATGGAAGACATGGTATAGACCCACACAGGTTCTGTGCTTACTGCTTCAGTCTCTATGAGCACATGTGATCCCAGTTTAGTTGATTCAGTGGGCCATGTTCTGCTGGTGTCCTCCTTCCTCACTGACTCCTACAGTCTGTCTTCCCCATCTTCTTCAGGGTTCCCTGATCTCCAAAAGGAGGACCTGATGGAGACCGCCACAGAATGTCTGGTTTAATATCTCGGATTGTTTTCATTTCCTCCAAACTGCTATTTAGAGGTAGTTTGTGGATTTCAAGTTTATTGACTGAAATTATTTTTACTGCAGCTTTTTAAACATGGGAATATGTTGGGTGTTAGAGAGAAATATTTTTCGGTCTGATAGTCTTTATTTCTTCAGTGTTTTTGAAGTGCACTGACACTGGCTTATGTTGTGACTTTAGTATTTCTGACACTACAGCACATCCAATCCTATATCTTCAGTATTATGTTGTTAACAGATTGACCAATCTATTTACTTTTAAAGCAATAATAATTAGAGTTTGCTTCTATCATGGCTGTGAGAGAAAGAGTAGAGGGTTAATGTGTGGGAAGGAATTTATAAACATTTTTTGCAATGTTTATAGCTATTGTATCTTCATGGAAAAGAGGTCTTTTATGGAAAGAAATGTTTGTGTAGTTTTATATAAAATTAAATGAAATTGTAGGCACTATTATAGGATTGCTTTGCTAACTTTTACAGTAGGACAAGCATTTCTTTTATATATTGAATTTTTGTGTTCATTTTCTTTGCTGTAATCAAAATTGCCATGAACTTCTCCCTACACATAATGATTTACATACTAGATGCTCATTAACAGCTACAATAATACATACCTATACATACCTATACCCTGATCTATAAAAACCAATTATGTGTGTTCACAACCTGGAAAAAAAATTCAATGTGTAGTGTCTGCCATACTGGATTATTCTCATCTTCCTCTGTACCATTGTAATTTACACACTAAAAAACCTCATGTTTGTATTTTACTAAAGTTCTTAATGCTTTCTATTTAAGCAATCATTAGATAAGGGCAGGGTGAAGCTCATTCTTCTCTCTTCCATCTTGCAGAGAGATAAATAAACTGTATTCTGAACTTGTTATTTGTTTCCACTGTCACCTTATAACAAACTCACCGTCACCATGTACCTTTGGTTTCTTTTGTTCTATGGCTGGCCTTGGTTTATTAAATGCCTAGTAAATAGAGATCTGTGGGATTTATTTTCTTAGTAATGTGTCTTAGGTAGAAATAACAATGGCAGGAGTGTTATTATTCCAATCAACTTTGTGGGGCTGTGCTTGGGTGGTAACAAGTGGGCATGTACGTGCAGGTGTATTGGAGGCAAATCGAGAACTTATTCCACTGTAGTCTTTGATAATATTTTTCTTAAACTTTGAGGATTTTTTACAATTATTTTTATAATATTTACTCCAACTCATTCCCTTAACTCTTCCAAGGCCTACTTCTATCTTCTTATTCTCTGAACCTCAAGTTCTCTGATTATTATTGAATCATGAATGATTACAGAAATATAGTGGCTCCAAGTATATATTCCTTTATATCTCTTATGTAGCCTGTGTAAAAGACAGATTGTGGATTGTGGTGAATGGCAGTTTATTATTATAAATGTAATAAAAAATATAACTCATATTATAGCCACTGTACCAGATATAATGTTCTTATTAGAGCGAATTACTACACTTCCAAGTATACAATATATACTGAGCTATTACATTTGATTTTTTTTAACACCTGACCATAATGCCAACAAACTCTAATTTGTTTTCAGCTATCAAAAACAACAGTGAACCTTTACAGTTTTACTTCCTGTCTATTCACTCACCAGACTTGTACTAGCTTGAAAAGATCCTGATGGTCTTTCTCTTCCACAAAATATTGTACTGATACTGATCAAATTTTGATCTTTGGAGTAAGTAAGCAGGAATTAGGAACCACTTTGGATTTGTTGATAATTAATATGTACATCAGAAGATGGAAAAGACATGCATCCAAAATTCCAGAGACCTCTACCTCAATGAAATCCCTAAGAGTCCAGTGGTATGATCCATATAGAGATATTACTTCTAAAGTAAAAGATAAGGTGTCCCTGCCTACCCCTAATGGAGATGCACAGTACTGTGGAATATATCTTAATTATGGGTACAGCATGTTATACATTTAGATGTGTTATTACGCTCTATATACCAGTGTCCAGGAAAGCTGATAGATTTGAGTGATTTCTTTATTAGAAGAACTGGTCCAGACTGCTGTGCGAAATCTGATCTACCACTTGTACCATACAATTCAACAAAACTAATGGCACTTGGGGTGTCACTGCCATATAGATATGCTCTTTGGAGCTTTTGACAAGCTCCTATAGGATCATCTACCCTCCTTTTACCCATAAAATATCACATTCTCTTATCTTACATTATCTTGCTTTTCCAAGATAATAGTATATTTCTGTTGTATAAACTGGCAAAGTTAATATTTTATAATTTCAAGAAGCAATATTATTTCAGTACACAAAGAACTGAGACATGGGTATACATGATGTCACACTGGGGTTGATATTCAACAAATTTAGTCTATAAACTATATGTTGTATTAGAATTGGTGCAATGTTCTGTTGTAGTTATCATTTCAAAATATGTATATTTCCAAACAGTTCTATAATTAATTAAATAAAAGTAACAATTATTATGAATTAAGTGGCAAGACTACAAGCATGTATCTTATAATTTGTAAGTATATAAAACCTAACAAAAGGTTTTAACAGTATCAACTGCTTTACTCAAGTTTCTATCAAATAATAGACAAAATACATTTTTAAAATGCAAACTAATTGATATTGAACCAAATTCTGCCCACAGATTCAGTTTATATTTCTTGCAAAAGAGTATGAGAGCTATGAATGAGAAGAAAAAAATACAGATCAGTGATGAACAGCTGAAAGTCATGATTACTGTACCATTTCAAAGTCAAAGTACTGCAGTAGAAGCTTTCTCAGCTAAGTAGACTGAAATCTCAACTAATATATTTTACCCACATTAAAGTGGAAAAACAATTTATTGAGCAAAAACATGCCTCTGAACACACACATGCCTCACTAACAAGGACTTATTTTTATATACTGTATTCACACACTCTTACATAGCTCTACATATATATTTAAAAGATTGATAACTATTTGTACATACTTGCATTAATTTAAATATGTGTATATATGTATATATTCTGGAAAATATTTTATTTTAACAGGAAATTTATGTATATTGGTAAGTTTGTATATATATTTATATATGTCTTCATATACAAAAAACATGGATCATTTCATATATAAAATTAATAGTATTTCTATATATTTATATACACATTATATACATGTATGTCATATATATATTGATAATGGATTAATGGATAATGTTATATTGTTCAACTTGGAATAGAGTTATCAATTTTCATGTTTATTGAGGTCTGGGATTGAAGGCACTTGTTACAATGTTAGAGATAGTGTAATATTTTGTTGTACTTATACTTTATAAGAATTAGACTATATTAAATTAGAATATATGCAATTCCTAACTTCTTATGTATGAATTATAAAATAACTATTGGAAACCTGTACCATGATTTTATAATTTCTTTTCATATATGTTTTCTACTTTATTGCAAAGGTCATTCTCAAATAAATCTCTAATAAAGAAAAATAACATTTTAGTAGAAAGAGAATGAAATTTAGATGCTTATTAAACATCATATTGAGAACAAAGAACTTAAAGAAGACCAGAAACCCATCTTTGTTTTGCATGGATGAGCAAGGAGACAGCAAACAAGTCGATCCATAACTACTGAGCCCAGACAGCAAGCACTCATGTTTGTGTTGATTGAAATTATAACAAATGCTTTTAATATTCAAGTGTTTTATAGGAAATGAAAACAAATTTAAAATACCTAGATATGGTGCTTCATGCAAAGGAGTTAAAATAGTCTTATTTGAATATTTTATGCTAATTTGAGTTCAAATAGAGTTCAAAGAAAATGATTTATGATTCTGAAAGGATGTTTGACTCTAAAGATTTTAAATAAGTTTCCCTTGGCCAGGAAGCTGCTGTTTGTTAGATGAATGGTGAGTTTTTGACACTGAGTAAGCAAGAATGGTAGGCATTTACTTTTCAGGTTGACATTCTTAAAATGAGAATACCTTAAGGAAATATTGAAAAAGCACTGTTGAAACCATGGTGCAAACTATCCCCATTCCTCTGTGAAACTTTTCACATTACAACCATCTCTTCTCTTACTTGTTTCCTTCATTTTCAAACTAGTGTCAGTGAGAAATTTATTAATAAATATGTAATGTGTAAATAACATGAACCCAGTTATTCATGTTGATATGAACTCCCTGTAAAATGATTAATGTTTAAACATAGGTTGAATTTCTGAGATGATCTGAAATTATAGTCACGTCACTGGACTCAGCCACACAAGAAACCTTTTGAGTAAGAAGACAATTCATTGTAGACATTTTTGCACCACTTCACAGTGAGTGTTGGAGATTTAACATTTAAAGAAAGAAGATAAATTAATTTTTCTGGCACATTAGTAGTGTGAATATATTACTCAAGTATATATATTTCATATATATGAAACATATATTTATATATGAGAGAAATATTGAGAGAGGAAAATGAGGTAATGTGTATTTCTGTAAAGAAGATCTAATGCATTTTAGCATAAAATTTATAAAACTATCAAGTATTTCCAAAGTATATTCAATTACCATTATTTGTATTCCTGCCAGACCATAACAGTCTTTTCCAATAACAACTGATTTTACAGTATATTTCTTTTCTTCATTTTATCTCAATATCTCTTCGAACTTCCTTTTTTTCCCTCTGAAATACATTCTAATACAGAACGAAGGAAATCAAATACAATGAGGCTGCTGGGAAATTTATTTTCACTTTTCTTTGTGATACAGATTTCAGAGCTGATTGAATTCTCTCATACGCTCCAACACCATCTCTCATACTTTTGTAAAAATGACATAAAACTCAAACCTTCTAAAAGGCCTCAATGAATGAACTTGGAGGGAAGAAAAAAGTGGTCATATATAATATAGGAAAATCAACTTCCTGTCATTTTGTTTGTAGATTGCAACCTTTACACTCAATATTGAAGAATAAATTAATTTATACCCATATGGATATATTTTCACTCTAAAGTTTTCAAAGTTACAACAAAAATAAAGAAATACACTCTGATGAAGAAGGTATCACAATCCAATAGTCTTCCATTAAACTAATATTCAATACCTTAATCCCTAAAGTGTTAAAGAATATAATGGTAGTAGCTTTGAGTTCTGATGAATCCTATTAAGTACTACCTCCTAAAAATTGTCGTTTTATGGTTGTTGCTATATCTTTTATGTATGCATATGTTTTTGTCTGTATGACCATGGGCACATGTGTATTTTCCACATATGAACGTTTGAGGACCACTTTGGTTATTCATCCTTACCTTTCATCTTAAGACAGATATCTTGTTGTTTATATCAGGTTAGCTAGCCTTAAAGAGTAGAAATTCTCTAGCATCCCCTTGGATTACAAAAGTCCCTAGCATTTTAGACTTTTTATGAGTTCCAGGGATTAAAAACTCAGAGCCCTGAACTTGAGCACAATAACTTTATCTCTTTTAAAGCACCTCTTAAGCCCAGGATCTAGCTTTTCCTGAATCATTTTATTTGTTGTTATTATGTTCACTTCAAGTTCAGTAGGAAGATATTAAAACTGGTGTTAGGAATTTCAGAATACAGATATGAGTATAAATAAATAAAAACCAGAAGAGTCTACGAGGAAATGCAGATAGGTATTTGATAACAATGAAATACTTCTTCATTACCAATATTCAAAACAGGCACAGATGATCCAAAATTTTAACAAGACTAGTCCAGAGTTACTAAGAGAAAATAAGAGACATGTAAATAGTCTCCCATAATAGTCATAAAGAGCATAAAATTGAAGAAAACATAATAAATCTGTTTATATAAGTTGTACAGATCAACTAGAATCAGAAAAACAATAGACAAAATAATTGTTATATGTCTTTTCAAAAGTAGACAAAGATCTATTTATTTAAAAACTTGATTAGAATAATTTATCATCTATATTGAGTTCAACTTGATGCCCTGCACTTTCATGTATTTATAAGTTCATTATTTTTTCAAATGATACCACTATTCCCATTGCAATTTACTCAGTAATTCACTCATGTATTCAATTATTCATTCAACAAATATTACTTGGCCACCTAGGGGAGCCACACCAAAACTTAATTTCTTTGTATGTGTTAAAGGGAAACAAATACTAAAAGCAAGAATCAAATACACAACAAAATTCTTGTAAGCGAAAGTGCTTCCCAAAACATATCACTGGTAACATTCATGGTAATATTATGATAAGTAAATTAAATTGAAAATCCTGATGGGTAAGTTATTTCAAGAGGGTTTATAGAGACAGCATACCTTTAGGATTGAGCATCTGAATACTATGTTTAGTATTATGCTGAATATCTGTTAAAACTGTATATAATATCCGAAAAATAGGAAGTAGAACTGAACTTGATATTTAGTTTATTAATCATTGCTAATGACAGTGTAAATCATAAAGTGTAAATAAAGAAGATAAGCTAGAAAGTGACCATATATGTACATATACATATACATATAGATAAAGGTAAATCTAGGAACACTGGATAATTCTGTTTTATCCCAGTAAATAATGAAGTGTGTATTTTATATAAGTATAAGTGGAGAGAGATGAATGAGAGACAAAATGCTAGGAATAAAGAGACAAATCCAGTTTAATCCTGCATCTTGGAATAGCTGTGTGAACTTTTCATTATAGTGTTTACTGAGATTAGCACCACAACAAGGAATGAAAGGCTGATAAGAGGCCATCACTCCTGTGAGTATTCATCAGAGACCCAGGGCAGGGGCAGAAACTGGGATGCCTGCAATCACAATGCATTGTATATGTGTCTGAAAATGACAAGTTAAAAAAACAAGGTGTTTTAAAGTTGCTTATAGTGAATATTGTTTTGTCAGGAGAAGATAACTTTTCAGTTATATGCAAAAAAGGGCAGAAGTCATTAATTTGTGAAGAGTGTTTAAACATGGAAATACAATGTACAATAAGAAAGATAAAGAAATAAAGAATCAGCACTTTAACTCAGATATATAGACAAAAATGGGAAAGCAAGAAACATAGCAATGGAAATTTCAGAGAAGTATTCCCCACTATACACACAAGGGCCATGTATTATTGTATTATTTATCAGAAATGAAATGGTCTTATATCATACACCATTGATGTGCGATACCTATCAATAGAGACCTGCTTTAGGTAGCAAAGTTTTAACACTATTATCTCAGCTAATCTGAGGAATCGTTGAGAGTTAAATTCTAGTATTTATTTAGAATACAAGTCACCTGTTCAGGCACTAAGCAGTCAGGGGTAGATAGAAAGCAGGAGATATTTATTTACATGTTTGCATTTTTTCTTTAAAGTAGACAAACTGAGGATTATTTTTAAAATAATCTGGCAAAATTATTATGTGCTATTAAAAAGTTCGTAAAAATTACTCCAAAATAATGAACCTTAAAGTGAAATTAGACGCTGTCAAATAGACTTTTCTGAAAGAAAACAATAGTATTTTTCATTTTATGATCAAAAGATAGTGTTAGCCAATTTCTACATCCATAAACCTGCTATTTCAAAAGAAATTGGGAAACAGGTATTTGTCAAACACTGTGTATTTTACACAGTTTTTCCAGAACTGAAAGAGATGATTTTCTTCAATCCTCTCTACCCTTCCTATAATAATGTTGTAATTTATGAAAAGATGAAACATGGCGAGAAAATAAATAGAATGGGGATTTCACCAAGATAAGTTGCAGAGCTCTGTGGACTCTCTTCCCAAAAGGCAAGTTACTTCTTAGGCAGCCAAGTTTCTGCCGCCTATTCATTCTCAGATCGTGGGACTCCCGAGCAAAGCTGAGTTCCTTAGCATTCAGTAATATGGCTTCTGTTTCAATAGTATATTTTTCTTGGCATTCTACATGGATATGCTCAGTAATCTAAAACTATCACTAGCATAACCCACTCAGGTGTTAGAATCTGTCACATGGAAAGGGACTACACTGATGGGACACATTCCTCTCTCAACCCCTTTCTCTGCCTTCCCTCTGGGAATCAAATAACCTTGTTTCAGGATTGTGCTGTGATATACAAGACTCTCACTTCTGGCACTTGGCCCCTAATTTCCTCTCTTTAGAGACCTAACCATGCTATTTGTTTCTATTACTGGAGCCAGAATTCTCCTCAGAGTTACTACAATGCTGCAGTCTGTCTGTCTGTTCCTGGCAGTAAATAGATCTTTGTGGCTTCAAGGAACAATATCTGGTATCATCTATCATGGACAATACCTTTCAGGAACCAGAAATAATTTAAGATTACCTTAACATTAAGTTACACAGATTTGATTTGAGGTCCTAAACCTCTTTTGTTTTGAAGCATTTACTTTAGAAGCTAACAAACAAACAAACAAACAAAGAAAAAAAACCTGGCCCCAATGGGAGGGGCAATCCCTTGGTCCTATGGAGGCTTGAGAGGGCGTGGGTAGGTGAGGGAGAACTCACAAAAAAGCAGGGGAAAGGGGTGAGGAGGGGGTTAATTTCTGGGTGTCCTGGAATGTAGTGTTTAAATTGTTTTTTAAGTTGTTTAAATTACTCTCCATTGTCTTTCTTAGGGACTTGGGTGAGATCTCTCTGAAGTATAACAACTGAAAAAGACAGCACCTCTCCTACTTCCTGTGGAAAGTTAGGAAATTAACCACAATAAGGGACAATTATCACAGAATTATTGGCCTAGCATAACAGTATAAAAATCTCCCTTTATATGGCTTGGAAAAAGAACATTCATTTTGTTGTGGGTCAAAATATAATGTAGCAGTCACATTATGTGTGTGTGTGTGTGTGTATGTATACAATATAGACATACATATGTTTAACATATGATATATATGTATGATATATAATATAAAACATTACTTATATGTAATGTTAGTATATGAAGTAGCTTAACATGTCAAAAGTAGGAGTGGTGTATGATCTAACTTTCAGCCACTGGATATTTCCAAAGGGCAAGACACCAATATGTTCAAGAAACATGCATCATCCCACACTCACAACAATATTAGCAAGACAAAGGAGTCAGCCTGAGTATCGATGGATGAGTGAGTAAGAAAACTTACTGCATATGCAAAGGGAAAGGACAAGCATATTATTCATCTCTAAAGATCAAACAAAAGAACCACTATTTTTTCAGCTCTCCAAGATACTACATTCAGTAAAATAAACAAAGCCACGAAGGGAAAATTTTTACACGATGCAATTTCTATTACAACTGAAAAGAACTCATAAAAAGAAACAGCAAAGTGTGAAAAGTAAAAGTTCCTCTGTTGGGGGACATCTGGGTTGTTTCCGCCTTCTACCTATCACAAATAAGGCTGCTATGATCATAATAAAACTTATGCCCCTGTGGCATTGAGGGGCATCTTTTGGGTATGCTCCCAAGAGTGGTATAGCTGGGTCTTCAGGTAGATCTATTTCCAGTTTTTGGAGGAACCTCCAGATTGATTTACAGAGTGGTTGTACCAGGTTGCCATCCCAGCAGCAATGGAGGAGTGTTACTCTTTCTCCACATCCTTGCACACATGTGCTATCAGCTGAGGTTTTACTCTTAGCCATTCTGACTGGTGTGAGGTGGAATCTCTGGATCGTTTTGATTTGCATTTTCCTGATGATTATGGACTTTGAACATTTCTTTAAGTGCTTCTCTGTCATTCGAGATTCCTCTGTTGTGAATTATCTGTTTAGTTCTATACATCATTTTTTGATTGGGTTGTTTGATTTCTTGGTGGCCCAAATTGGGATCCAGCTCAAGGGGAGGCCCTAATGCCTAATACTACTACTGATACTATGCTGTGCTTACAAACAGGAGCCTAGCATGAGTGCCTTCGTAAAGGCCCAGCAAGCAACTGAAAGAGTCAGATGCAGATGTTTACACCCAACCAATGGACAGAAGCTACTGACCCCTGTGGTTGAATTAGGGAAAGGCTGAAAGAAGCTGAGGAGGAAAATCCTGTAGGAAAACCAGCAGTCTCAACTGACCTGGGCCCCTGAGATCTCTCAGACACTGAGCCCCCAACCAGGCAGCATTCACCAGCTGATATGAGGCCCCCAACACATAGACAGCAGAGGACTGCTGGGTCTGACTGACTCAGTGAGAGAAGATGCATGTAATAGTCAAGAGATGTGAGGCCCCAGGGGGTGGGGAAATCTGGCAAGGTAGAGGTAGGAGGGTTAGGATATCCTCTTGGAGACAGGGATGGATGGTGGTATAGGACGTGGAACAGTCAGAGGGCAGACGGGAGGGGGAATAAAGACTGGACTGTAAACACAGATTAAAGAATATAAAAAAAGATAATTTTAAAAACATGAAGAAAAGAGTAAAGTGAATGTTACCATGGGTGAAGGGTGAAGATATGGAGAGTTACAGATCAAAGGACACACGTGGTAGATACTACATCAATATTATAAATTAGATTCCTAAAAATGACTATGGCAGTGTTTATTATATGATATTGTATAAAGTATATGTTAAATAGTTTAATTTAGTCACTCCATAATGTATATTGACAAATAAAACTCACATGATGTTATTGGTTTGTACTCAGTTCCTATATTAGGTTCAACAGATCAAAATATACCAGAATGATTCCTGTTGAAAGATTAGGCCACCAAACTGAGACTAAGTTGTTTGTTCTTCAATTTTGAACAAATCAGAAGAGAGCTAGAACATGACCACACCACCTATGAGTCTGCTTCAGTCAGACAGGTAGGGAGAATGCTCTGTTTCTGGGCTTATAGGGAAAATTATCTATTTCTTCTGTCTTCAGCGCTTTTCTACCCATAAAGTAAATTTCCTGTACAATACAATAGGATACTCATTCTAATCTATGCATAGACATATTGCCCAATGCTAGACTCATAAAAGACAAATCACTTTTTCAAATATTTGCTGCAATTTTGTAACATATGTATTTATCCTATAACACACACACACACACACATCACAGCATAAAGATTTATATCATAAATAATGACAAAATTTACTTGACAATCAAAAGTACAACTCTTTTGCAGTTTTATGGAAACACAATTGCATTCAGTCTTCTATGTTGTAACTTGCTTGACAGTTATTTTAATAGCCCTACATATTCTTGTAGAAAATAATTACAACTTAAATTATTTCTTTGTCAATATGTATATCTTTACAATATTCTCAAGAGTCTTGTTTTCTTCATTTCTTCAAGCAGAGTTTTCCCCTTTCAATCTTATTATAAAATATCTCAAAAGTTAAGTCTTGAAAAAGAATAAGAAAAGCCAGAACCACATTCACATGTGCTACAAAACCACATGCTCTTTCATCCACAGAGCAGCTTGGCTACCACCAGTTTAAGGGGACTCTGAACATGTGCATCACAGGCTAGACCTGTGATACTGCATCTGATATCTCTGCCTTGAAGCAACTTATTATGCAGTCATTCAATAAACAAATACAGTTATAAAATAAAAGTGACATATAATTAAGTGGATAAAAATATTTTCAGTGGATAAAAATGTTATTCATTTTTCACTTAAAATGCCATTGCTGGCAGGTCATCATTTTCTTAATAACAACTTCCTAGGTATTAGAAGGTATATTTATCATGTTATGATTAATTGCTTAGGAAATGTTTTATGAAAAGTTATTTTTAGGACAATACACAAATCATCTTAAGTTTATAGATAGGAAGGCTTCTTGGGAAAAAGATTAAATGTTTTAGTTAGCATAAAATGAAAGTAGCTATCATACCATAACTTGTAGGCACTGAACACTATCAATAAAAAGTATCTGAAACCTACTTACGGAACTATGAATAATGATCTATATATAAAAACATGGTACCTCAAATTAACATCTGAAAAATAGACAAATATTATATGAACTTATAAAATTATATTAAGAAACCAATGAAGTGGCAAACAAAGGAAAGAGTAAACACTGGCCGCTGTAGCCCTAACAGACCTTAAATGGCTTTAGAAAAATAACTTCTGAGTTTAACAAGAAGAGAACCCAGAAACTGGACAACTACTTATGAAGGAAATTGAGACCTAGATATTTTACACCCTCAAAATGTAAATGGCATTGACTCAAGGACTTAATACAAACAGCTCAACCTACTGAGGTAAGGCAGGAATATTTATTTTGTACGGTACAAATTGAGCAAATGCAAATTCTTTACATGTAGCTTGATGGTGCACTATCACTTGTGTAGGCTCCTCTTCAAAATCATCTATGATTAAAATTCTTAGAGATGGCAGAAATATTTGTCACGGCAATGATCATTTTCCTTATAATATTTCTTAAGTGGTCCAAAAACAGGTAAAAATCATCCAGTTTAGATGCACCTTTTATCAATGAAAATTTTCGTTTCTACAAACGTTGTAATACTATTTTTGTGAGTTCCTGTTTAGTCTGACAAACCATGAAACAACATTTTTAGAAGGATTGACATCATTGTATCAGTTCATGATTCTTTTCAGCTCTTGTTTATGGACTGGAATGAGGTTTACTTGGGTTTATCATTGTAACAGAGGACATGGCAAAGCTAGCATACACATTGATTGCTCGTCAAGATTCAAAGAAAGAGGAAAAATTCCAAACAGGGAGAACATTCTCTTCAAAATCCTGGAATCAGGAATCGACTTCTTCCAACCAAGTCCTCCCTACCAAGAACACCTTTAAGTTGTGAGCCAGCCACTGGGTTAGCTCTATGATCTAATGGCTGTCTACTAATCCTCAAAGGAGACAATAGAAACATTTCACATCCAAATCAGAACTTCCCGTAACCGTCAAAAGCAAGCTATTATAGGAAGAGAACATAAGGGCTTCGTAATCTTCTTTGAACAATACAATTACGACAAGCACAGATTGAAAATCAGAAAATATCATGAACAGAATTTTAGAGTTTCATTTAAGCATAGAAACAAAATGAGCCAAGAAAGCTCCTTACAGTTCAATTGATCTTATTATATATACATGTGTATACACACGCACATACACATGTAATTTAGAGACAATATAATCAATGAAAACTCTTCACATAATTTCGTTGCCTATTTAAAGTTTATTTTAATATTTAAAAATTAATTACATCTCAATAAATCCATATTTAGTCCTTTTCATGTTTTAAATGTTTAATGTAATTCAAGTTTTCTTAAGTCACCTTATTTCACTGTCAAGTGCACTAGTGAAAAATAGTTCCTTAATAAGAGAACCACAAATCCAAAGTGAGACTCATTTTAATGTTTAAGTAAAATAATATAGCTTTACTTTCCTATAGAGTTTTCATACTTCTAGATTCAACCATTTCCTGTATAAAATGGGATTATGTTTCAATATAAATAAATTTGTTTTTTTTCTCGTCAAAATAATCATTTAACAAGATGTGATGATTAACTTCAATTAGAAATTTATATCACAATTACCTTAAACCATTTAGTTTCTCAAAAGTTTTAGAAATAAATATGATAGAATATATTTCACAGCATAATTTAGCTTTATGTTTTTAGAGTAAACATAGTATGTCTTGACATGGTAGCTCTCTTTCATCTTATTTCTAAGAAACTGTAAAGACATTAACAGGATTGTTCCATGTTAGTTCTTACCACATCCATGTATTTTTAAAGATTTCCTTTTTATTCCAAATTCTGTTTGAAAATATGTGAAAAGATTTTGGCTTTACACAAAATCTGTGTTTTAAAACAAACAAAGCTATTCACTACAAGGGCATACCTGTTTTTTAAAACAAATCAAATGTTATACAAAATATTTAAATACAATTTCTCTTAAAAAAGGAAGAGCAATTTTAGCCATTGTTAATTTTGAATACATGCCCATTGCTCTTCCATACAATGAAGGAACATTTCAGGTTAATGTATTATTAAAATGTTTATTATTGTAGCACCATATCACTAAGTGCAACATGAATGGTGTATGTAGATATGCAATCATTAATGCTGATCTTGAAAGTTAAATGACCGTGTTTCTTTGAATGGACAAGACTGGAGAAGTAAAATGTTAGGAACTCTTTGTCAGTGCATAAGAATGAATGCAAAGTGGGTATGTGTGCCATCCTGTGTTAAGACTAACCATAAGTTTACCTTTTGGATGTCTGGAGTGAACAGTAGAAATGCAATGGTGGGTGTGTAGTAGGAATTCATTGGCAAGTGAGTAACTTAAAAGTCATCTTGTTAGCCTGGCAGTGGTGGTGCATGCCTTTAATCCCAGCACTTGGGATGCAGAGGCAGGTGGATGTCTGAGTTCAAGGATAGCCTGGTCTACAGAGGGAGTTCCAGGACAGCCAGGGCTATACAGAGAAACCCTGTCTCCAAAAAAAAAAATTCTATGTAATTTTTTTTTATCAGGTACTATGAAAATCAATGGACTTTTCTTTCCTGTGATTGTGTGGTAGTCATACAGGGCTTCCTTTCTACAGGTTTCCCATCAAACTTTAAAATTCTTTCAACTCTCTTTACACATTTGGAAAACATTAAGGTTTCTTAGGAGGTTAAAGCATAGTTGCCTTTCAGTATACACAGGGGATTGATTGGAAGTTTCCCAATCCAATACTCAGTACCCAATTCTATGTAAAATCAGTTCTCCTGTATAAATTGCCACGTATTTTTATAGAAACTATCTATGTACTCCCATATAATTTAAATCAACATTAGATTGTTAACAAAGCTTCATATAGTACAAATGCCATTCATAAAGTCATTATTCTGTATTATTTGAGACTAATAAGAGAAAGACTTATATATGCAAAAGGATATCCACAAAGGGTTTAGTGTGTGTGAGTGAGTTCACAGATCATCCTTTAGCACAGAGATGGTCAGTGGCCAAGGAAACTTGCAGAGGGTCATGTAGGAGTGTGTGTGAGTGAGTTCACAGATCATCCTTTAGCACAGAGATGGTCAGTGGCAAAGGAAACTTGCAGAAGGTAATGTAGAAGTGTAAGTTCCATTATTCTTTACATGCTTTTTGTTGTCTCCTATTTACCTGTAACTCAAAGGCATCAGTGCTTTCTTTTCCTTGTTTTGAACCAGCTCTCTAAAAATTTACTTTTATTTTGAAGACACTCCACAAGGCAGCCATTGATTTTGTGTATATATATCTTCTGTGTATATTTGAAAGATTTGGATAAATTTTTTATTGCTTTTATTTTGTTAACACATATTTCCCACAGAGATTTGGTCAAAGCCTGGTTTAGCCTTTTAATTTATATTTTAGAGACAATGATGGCAATGCTGAGGTGACAATTCTTTAGTAAAAACACTGCTTATAAAATTCTTTATTTTTATTTATTTATTTATTTATTTATATTTTTTGGTTTTTCGACACAGGGTTTCTCTGTGTAGCCTTGGCTGTCCTGGAACTCACTCTGTAGACCAGGCTGTCCTCGAACTCAGAAATCCACCTGTCTCTGCCTCCCAAGTGCTGGGATTAAAGGTGTGCGCCACCAATGCCCGGCTATAAAATTATTTCTTAAATAAACAATTTACTTCAATTTTCTAAATATTCAACATACATTAATTTACTTTGGAATGTTTTTCTTATTGAAAAAGAATTTGTAGTTCTACACTAAGTGGAGGAAGAGAATAACCATAGAGAACAAAAGGCAAAACACTAACTGACTCATTTTAGAATATAGAAAAAAGAGTCAAGAGTTTAAAGCCAATCCAGAAAGGCAGAAGGGATGCAGGGAAATAGGGAAAATAGAAAAAAAATATATTTATATGTTAGAGTTTTCTTGGCAAGAGAATGTTGAAGTCCCATCCATTTCAATAAAGCTAACAGATAAAGAAATAAGGGAGATTGATAAAGTTTTTTGTATTCTTTATCTGATATAGTATATCAGACAAAATTTTACATATATATGTATTTATTTGTAAGGATTTATATACATACATATATATGCATATATGTATATATATGTATATATATATGTATATATACATATACATATGTGTATATATATGTGTATATATATATCCTTGAAATGAATAGAGACAGCTATTTTTTATTTTTTATGAACTCTAATGATCTTTCACATTTTGGAGCCAATGACACACTGAGGTGCTGACAAAGATCAGAAAGACAGAGAAGAAAAACAACACCAAAACAAACCCACTGTGCACTTTGTTGACAGCAGGACCAGAAGCAGAGTCCCTCCAGCTTCCCTAAGCAACTCTGGGTCTGGAGATACCTAGCTGTGAGTCATCTCTTCTTACAGCTTTGGCATTTGAAAAATAAAAGGAAACCCTACATATCAAATATTCTTACTCCTTTATATAACGTAGTTTGTCAATATTTCAACTTGGTTTTCATTACCTTGTAAAGCTTAGAAAAGAAACGTTTTACACACATATGTGAATGTTTGTTTCCAAACCTATGCAATTATACTTGAATTGTTTCTAAAAATTGTTATGCATTATTAAGAATAATAGAAACAAGCTCTAAATTAAAAATTTAAAAAAATGATCTACCCAAAATATATTCTTAATATAGATCACAATTTCAAGAGAAAAAAATTCAATAGTGGGTCATACCACAGTGTGCTTTAGCATGTTCATAATTTTGATAGACTTACTGCAAGACCAAATATGTCACTTTGGATTATCTATAATTTTCATATGCTAGAGATTAAAATGAACCAATATAAGAAAAATTGGTCACTTCAGCAACTATCAAAAAAGTAAAATATTCCAACTTACAAAAGAAAATTTGCCTCCATACTCACTAGGAATGAGGTAATGAAGTGATGGATGGGCAGGGTTGGGGACTGAAATCGTTGAGGTAAATCAGGAAAGAACACTAATGAAGTAAGTACCTAGAGTGACAGCTAAAATATTAGGTGGGTCATAAAGAAACCCAATAGTGTGGAGCTTTCTTTAAACGTGTACACACACATATGCACACATACACAGTTGAAGCAACACCACAATTAGACATCTCCCATCATCAAATGAAATCTGACAGACAAGGCAATAATTGTTCTTTACAAATAGATAGTAAGGCTTTATTGAAGAAGACAATCCCTGCACATCTTGTTGACCATGGAGTATAGCAGTAAAGGCAGGGCCACTTCTATGTAAATGCACCCCACCCCCCAGCTACAAAGACATCTCCTGCAGGGATCTAATTGAGAACTGGGTCTGCTGCATGAGAGACCAAGGACTGATGGTGCAGATAGTGCTAGCCAGTCAGGAACTGCTGTTTAGAAGAGATGCTTTCTTGGGACCAATGGCGTGTGGGTAGAGGGTATTAAAGAAGCTTACAGCAGTGTTCAGAGAGCTTAAAGCAGCTTTTCTCACCTGCTCCCAGAGTCTGTGTCCTTGACTCTGTGCCTTCTCACCTCCAACCCCCAAGGGGCACGTAGGGGCACCAGCAAGTAGTCCAAGACACAAGCAACAATGGAGAAGTAATTCTGGTTCCTATCTAGAACCTTCACTCCTACTGACTACTGTTCATGGCACTGGAATGTACTCTACATGTTATCAGAGAAGAAAGGTAAACTCCCAACTCAGCTACAGGGATGACGTTCTCGCAAGGTATCTAGTGCAATAGTTGCATGGAAGTTGTGAGAATGACTAAACACTGTCTACTTGTAATTAAGGCCCACTCCATAAGCTAAAAGCCATGTCTGACGCTGCTTTGATAACCAAGAACCTGAGAATAGATAGAGCACGGAACTAGGAAAAGCTATTGAATACAAATGGTGCTGTTATGCTAAAGGAAAGTAAGAATACGTGACTCCTAATGACATTCTAGTATACTCATAGATCAGTGCCTTGCTCCGCCATTAGCAGATACATTCCCTCCCACAGTTGATGACAGCAACTACAGAGACCCACAGTCAGACAACGTGCTTTAGTGAGGGACCTTAGAACACTTAATCCTAAATGGAAGAGTCTCCATCAAATCCTTCCCTCAGGGTTGATTTTGAAGCCCTTACTCAGGGCTGTTGAAGAGGATGCATTAAGACAGTAGGGATGTTGGTCACCAGTGAAACAAGGCCTTTTAGACGAAACAGGACTGATTCACAGATAAACTCACAGAGCCTAGCAGCATGCCATAACTTACAAAGGTCTAAGCCACATGGATCTCAGTAATGAGAGGGGAAGTGGACTCAGCTTCCATCCCTAACCAGGGAGATATTTGTAATTGATAACTGCTCACAAAGGTAGCATTAGTTTTACCTAATGGAGTCTTACTATTTACACAAACCACAGCTAATTTCAGGCCTCATGCATAGCAGTATATGGCCATCACAGAACAAACGCAATGATAAACTCTTGAGGTTTTCTGTCTTACAATGTTTTGGTCTGGACTTATTTTTGTCTTACAGATATTTTGCTTATATAACATGGATTTTTTTTTTTGGTTTATGAG
>JADRCH010000004.1:16275809-16340809 GCA_019843965.1 Rhynchomys soricoides | reverse complement strand
TTCAGTTATGTTTTTTGCATGTAATTAATTCTGTAATCCCAAACACATTCATAGCACTATTTAGTCTATAAACATGTATGCTTTCATAAGATGATATAAATCTCTTTTCATGTTGAGTTTAGGCCATGAAACTGATGCAGCATTGGTCTTCCCTCCATGTTTTAGACTTTGTAACAATTTGGACAACATTTCTACTGTTCAGCAGTTCATGATCTATTCATGCCAACAATGTCTTTGTTAGTACACAGTAGTGTCAGGAAATATAAGGCAAATAACTGGGGCATAGAATGAGCACAGGAAAATCAGGAAGTAAGTGACAGGATCAGAGCCAGTAGCATATAGATTATGATAGAACATATTAAATATATATTAAAAATAAGTATGAAATTGAATGTGTTTGTTTTTTCTTGCCATGCACTATAGCCTAATTATTAATATTGTTATTTTTGGTACATGCTAGGTCTGTGAGATCATGTAACAAAAGTGAAAGAATTTTCTAAATTGGAGAAAGTTATACTGTCTTAACATTTGCTATAGGTAGATACACAAGTATGTTTTAGTTTCACTTACCTAACCTTAAAATAACAAGCTCTTCCCTCTGCTTGGCTATTCTATTGATTTAAATTTCAGTCTGTATCAGTACTTTGCATTTTCTTTGATGTGACAGGCAGACTACAGGGTGCTGGAGAAATTCTCAGATAAATTCCCACAGCCTGGTAAGGAAACACTTGCCATAGAGCCCCCTGTGCCTGCATGGTAGGACTGTTACTCTTAGCCCCTGCCAAATCCAAGAGGAGATTTTCTGGTGGTCCTACTGTGAGTTCTAATTTGTACCTCTATGGATGCCCTAATGGGATTGATGGGGGCACGTGGGCTCTACAGATTTGAGTGGGTTTTACTCCCACATTGCCCTCACCTAGCTTCCCACAATTCAATTATTCCTGCCAGTTAAAATCGCAGGAATTCTGCTCCAGTTAGTCATATCTCTGTGCTTTTTTGTCCTTCCATATTTGGGGTGATGGTCTGGGCTTCAATCTTAGATACCATGTCAGAGATATCCTGAAACAGTAATAATGATAATTTAAAATATGTCTGCATGTCAGTGTTCAAACTAGAAGACTCAAAAAGAACCTTTTTAAATTAAATTTTTATTTTTCCTCAGAGAAAAATATCTTTCTATAAAGTATTTGGATGCGAACTGTGGCACTTTTTTAGTTGTCAAGGGAAGGATGGGATTCTACATTCTCTATTACTTCTATTTTGTTTTAGTTCACTTTCTATGTACTTAAACTGGAGCACAAAAACACCTTGTTAATGGCTATTCTGACTGCTAAGAAGTATTATGACTTTTCTCACATTTTAGAGAAAGTATAATAAGAGTATAAACAGCAGAAAAGTGATGAAACATATGTGTCTATGCACATCCCAATTATCTGCTATCCTGCTGAGGGTAATAGTACTCTGGACACGATACAGTGATCATTTGGCTCAGGGGAGATAATTTTTTGCTATGAAGAATGTTCTGGGGTATAGCATATTTAGAAAAGACTTTAAGACTGTAAATTTTAAAAATACATTCTCTGAGCATTGATAGCCAGCACAAGTCTAATCAGCTAGCCAGTACCATTTGCCAGTGCTCTATACTGGTAGAGCATAAAAAGATGTCATGTTTTCCGAACACGACCTTGATTAAAACACAGTCAGACACTATAATATTTTTTCAACCCTAATAGGTTATCATTTCTCTGGAGGAAAAACATATTTTTCTAGTAAAAAAACTTATTAAAATCTAAATGGTTTTAAACATTCAAACATTAAATTGTATTATAAATAGAGTATAATACCTCAGGGTTTTGGAACCCTGCCTGGGTACAACAAAGGAATGAAGAAAGAAACACACACACACACACACACACACACACACACACGCACACACACACGCACACGCATACACACCTCAACCAAAGAACCAAAATCAAACAACAGAGAAAAGCCAGTGTCAGGTAGGATGTGCATACTCTTGTAGAGATGAAGTAAGGACTATATTGATGCAGGAACCTCAGAACAGGGTGACCGAGGGTTAGATAGTCTCAGTACCAGGTCTCAGTAGGCCAGTAGTTTCAGTCTATAAACTTCCAGGAGGAAAATTCTACAGATGCTAGATATTTTTATCACAGTAATCATTCTTTTTTTTTCTGGTTTGTTTTTATTTTTGTTTTTTTACTCAGACAAACTATAAAAGCAAGACCATCTGTCTGAGCCTCACAGGAGAAGACTTAGCAACTGCCACAAGATTTTTAGAGCCTGGATGTGTCTGTGTTCAAGTCAAATATCCACATCCACTCAGGACTTCACTTACTCCAGGACTTCCTCACCTCCTACAGTATGGGACACAGCCAGGGTATACCCTGTGAACTATAAAAATTGGGAATTTTCAGTATACTTTGAAAGAATATATTAAAGGCACAATGCATAAGATAAATACTGTGGTTTTCTGCTTATTGTGATGAATATCAGCAAAAGATTTTATCATTTATTATTGCATATTTGAAGTACTCTAATGTTGAATTCTCAATAGATTTACACATAGGTTGAAGATTATAATTAATAACTCAGGGATCAAATGTGTCTCAAAAAGAATGAGTTATTAATTACTATTTGAAACATGATTATCAAATTTTTTTAAAGTAAGATTTCTGATGCCCATATTCTAGTGAGCTCCATGTAGGATAACATGCATGTGAAGTGTATATGGTAAAGAAGAGAACTGCTTCATGCTAAGTTGAAAATGAGCACTGTTTTCTGGGATGCCACCAAAACTTAGCAAAGATTGAATACTCTAATGAAAAGTTCAACCACACTGTTACACTTGAGGGAATCTAAAGATTGAAAGTACCATCATATCTTTCTATTATATAATTTAATTTTTATCTCTGCATAGTGATGCTCATACTTGTTCATGGAAAGCAGAAGAACACAAAAAGTGTTCATAGCTTGTCTTTTGCTAGTTTATGTCTTTACAGATTCTTCTTTCTTCCACCCTTTTTTACACTTTCAACTCCCTAAGACTAGATAAGAGGAAAAGAAAGAATAATGTCAGGGATTAGGAAGACGGTAACCATCTAACTAGACTTAGACTATTTCCTGCTGATTAGGGGCATCAAGTTCCTTGGAGGAAGTTTGATCTTTTCTGTCAGGATATCAAATTCTTGTTTCTTTTTTTGTACACACTATGTAACAAACTCTGACCACAGACAACAGACAACAACCAAAAACCAACCAACCAATAGCTGCCGCCAACTCTCAGAACCCTGGTTTTTATATATCCTCTAAAAAGAGAGGCAGGGACAGCATTTGGGGTGTAAATAAACTTTAAAAATCAATTAATATAAATAAGAGTTCTCAGAATTCCAAATGTCACTTAATTATAAAAATTATCTGCAGCTGACAAAATACTGCCCCTGCTAGAGCATAAAACAAATCATAGTCAGCTGCTTTGGACAATCTGAAGCATCTTCATATTCACACCTGGGATTAAAATGAAAACAAACTCTTGTGCCCATGTGTTTGAGACTTTTCTGCACTTTCTCTTCTACTAGATTCAGTGTATCTGGTTTTATGTGGAGGTCCTTGATCCCCTTGGACTTGAGCTATGTACAGGGAGATAGGAATGGATCAATTTGCAAACTTCTACTTGTAGACCGCCAGTTGAACCAGCACCATTTGTTGAAGATGCTGTCTTTTTTCCACTGGATGGTTTTAGCTCCTTTGTTAAAGATCAAGTGACCATAAGTGTGTGGGTTCATTTCTGGGTCTTCAATTCTATTCCATTGATCTACCTGCCTGTCACTGTACCAATACCATGCAGTTTTTATCACTACTGCTCTGTAGTACAGCTTGAGGTCAGGGAGGCTGATTTCCCCAGAAGTCCTTTTATTGTTGAGAATAGTTTTTTCTATCCTGGTTTTTTTGTTATTCCATATGAATTTGAGAATTGCTCTTTCTAAGTCTATGAAGAATTGAGTCGGGATTTTGATGGAGATTGCATTGAATCTGTAGATTGCTTTCGGCAGGATGGCCATTTTAACAATATTAATCCTGCCAATCCATGAGCATGGGAGATCTTTCCATCTTCTGAGATCTTCTTCTATTTCTTCCTTCAGAGACTTGAAGTTCTTGTCATACAGATCTTTCACTTGTTTGGTTAGAGTCACACCAAGATACTTTATATTGTTTGTGACAATTGTGAAGGGTGTCATTTCCCTAATTTCTTTCTCAGCCTGTTTATCCTTCGAGTATAGGAAGGCTACTGATTTGCTTGAGTTAATTTTGTATCCAGTCACTTTGCTGAAGGTGTTTATTAGCTATAGCAGATCTCTGGTGGAGTTTTTCAGATCACTTAAGTATACCATCATATCATCTGCAAATAGTGATATTTTGATTTCTTCCTTTCCAATTTGTATCCCTTTGACCTCCTTTTGTTGTTGTTGAAGCTAGAACTTCAAGTACTATATTGAATAGATAAGGAGCAGAGTCCCTTGGGCCTGAGGGTGTTAGATTCCCCAGTACAGGAGAATCCCAAGGAGGGAAGACGAGAGTGGGTGCTTGGGTTGGGTGGGTGGGTGGTGGAATACCCCCATAGTGAGAGGGGGGAGGAGGAGGGAATGGGGAGGTTCCAGAGGGGAGATCTGGAAATAGGGAAACATTTGAAATGTAAATAAAGTATGAAATAAATAAATAAATAAATTTTTAAAAGAAAACATACTCTTATAATATTTCTGTATTTTCTTTAAAGAAAACAAAACTCCAAAATTGTCTCTACAGCATATGAACACTTCACATTAACTAATACAAATAATTTTCAATAATTTGCTTTTCAAATGCTATATGTGTACTTGGAAACTGCCGATAACAACCAGATCAGACATAATTTAGTTAAAATCTTACCAAAGTCAAATGCAATCGTATCTTACAAAAACTGAGGGAAATTAAATGCTAGTTAGACTGAAAGGACAATGTGACAGTGGATGATATTTGCTGGTGGCTTGCAGAAAGAGACTGGGTCATTGCTATTCAGTAGATACAAAATTAATGTCTTGCAAAATGCAAAATTTTATAAGCACCTTGTTTATACTTAACTATACTATGTGGTATACAGAATATTTGTTCAAATGGTCACTCTCAAGTTATCTTTTTAGCCTAATAGAGATATAATAACAAGAAATAGCAACTGATTTCTAAGAAATTTGAAAAAGCAGGAGAATTAAGGTTATGTTTTGGAGTTTAATATATGATAACTTCTAAGTAAATAACAGGCATTAATCTTTTTATGTAAGAAACTACATACTTTTAAAATATCAAAAAGCAGGTCATATTTACTTCTGTAATCACATGTCTTGTACTTAGTTAAAATGTATTATGTTAGATGCTATGTTTTAGATGGCTGAACTCATTACTTATCACCAATCTCCATTTTAACATTGTGAAGACCCATTTCAGAGAGTTGAATAGCTTGTTCAAGGCCACACAAGAATGATGGGAAACTCTAGAATACACACATTAATGAATGTTAACATTATTTTCTCATGCTTTTTCATTTCTCAGAGTTTCTTGTTAGGTTGTATCTACTCATGGAAAAATACAACATAGCTGTTTTGATCAAAATATATAACAGAGAAATACTATTGACCTGCATATATAATAATGAAGTTAAGATAATTATTGATTTCTGAACATGATCCTCTAAAATACTACTATACTTCAGATGTTTTGTTAAAAAATAACACAAAACAAGCACAAACAGAAAAATCTTCAAGAAGAATTAAAGCATATAGTTTTTAGGAATAAATGCATAAATAGCATTCATCCTTGGAATCTTAATTTTCTCCTCCAAAGTTGCTAAATTGATCTATATTCACATTTTGTACAGTTGATTAATTGAAAATACTAGAATCAAAGGACTTTCTGGTACATTTAATAATATATTCAAAATAATCACTTTCAGAACATGTTTTATTTTTTTTAAAAACCTTCAATATGCTAAGATCTCAGACTTTAGCTTTCCCAACATCTTCAACCTTTGCCAATTGTCTTTTTAGATTTCTATGGGTTCTGTAAAGCCAAGAATTTCATAAGCATTGCAGAAGAAACTCAGTGTGTGGCTTTCCCTAAATCTAATGGCCTGAGTTCAATTCCCTAAACACAATAGGATGTGATGATTTGAGTAAGAAACGTCTGCCCTTGGCTCATATATCTGAACATTTGATCTCCTGATGGAGAGATGTTTGGCGATGATTCTAGCTTTGTTGAAGAGGTGGGTCACTAGGGGTGGACCTATAGTCCCATTGTAGACTTCCCTTGTGGAGCTGGGAGACAAATTGAGTGTCTCTTCATCTAAGATGTGTTGCTATGAGGATTCCATCAGAGAAACAGAAAGTACCTGAGTATGCTAATGGGGTATTTCTGTCAGGAAATTGACCATGCTAGTCTTTGGGTAAATGTGTAAGTCTTTGGTATTTTGAACTGAAAATTCACAGAGTCCTCTAGGCAGAGAGTAATAGGCTGTTCTAGTAGGAATCCGGGGCACTTAGAGAACTGAGCATAATCGGCATACAGAAGTCAAGCTCATGATGCTTCAGAGGGCAATAACATAAGCAACTGGGCTAGAAGTCATTCAAGAGGTGACCTGAGGGTAAGTACTTTTTTTTCTTCACAAAATGACTAATTTATTTGGTAAAGAAAATTTCAAAAGAGTGTAACATTGAATCGGGGACATGTTTATGGCTTATTACTTTTATAAAGTTCTTCAGTGAAGAAGAGAAAGTGGGGCGGAAAACAATATCAAATAAAAGGAGTGTGTATTTGGAAACTTCATTATTTTGGCCATGGTATATTAAAGGAGAATAATTTTCAAGAGATTAATACTTTTAAGGACAGATCTACGGTTCTTCACTGGGAGGGGGTGCACTCAGAATAAGACCATACCCAGAGAACATTCACTTCTTGAGTGAGTGTTTTGGTTTCCCCCTCTTAGGTAGCAGCTGCTTCAATATATAAAAGCTGCAGCTATTGTGTTGAGATTGGGAGAGAGTCCATTTAAAGCAGCTTGCCAGGCTTGGCAGTGCTTCCATGGTTTTTGAGGCAGAAGAGATACAAGCATAGATTTATGCTGCATGGATTCAGAAAGCTGCTGATGTCTGGCAACATATGGCCATGCTAAAGTCACTGTGAGACAGCCTTGAGAAGCCAAGAGATCTTAAAATTGCATTGCATATAGCTTTAAATGTTAAATTTGGGTAGTGGTGGAGACCTCAAACTATTGAGGTCACACCAATGAGACATCTGCCAAGGAGAGCTCCATATAGTAAGTAAAATTAGTCCAAGAGGAAAAATTCCTGTTCCAATCAACAAAGCCAAATATGCATTGTGACATTTCTTGTGAAGATCACATGTTTTCAATTTCCTTAACTTTTGTGTCTCCCAAGTCATTTGTCATCTGTATTTAGTGCAACCTAAATTTTTCATGTATGTGACACTAACTTAAGTATTATCTTAACATATTAACTTGAAAATTCTTGAAAAGAACTAGAATAATAACTACAAAACAATGCACCATTAACTAACTGGTTTTACAATAGTTATTTGGAACTATTTCTATGACTTTCTCTAATGCACATATAATTTGATACCCATAAATTTATTACTTTTAATTTTTTTTAATTCAAAACTAAATGTTTTCAGACACACCAGAAGAGGGCATCAGACGCTCATTACAGATGGTTGTGAACTACCATGTGATTGCTGGGAATTGAACTCAGGACCTGTGGAAGAACAATCAATGCTCTTAACCACTGAGCCATCTCTCCAGCCTTATCCAGAATTACCCAGAATATTTCTGGCATGCCCTTGGCTCTAGGGTAGAAAGAGTCAAAATTGCCATCGAGTCTTTATCCCAGCTTGACTTCTCCCTGGCCTAATTGTAGTTCCAGTTTCTTCCACTCTTCCATATCTGTTAGTCCTAAGAACCACCCCCCCACACACAAAACAAAGCAAAACAAAAACAAAAAACAAAAAACTCTAAATATTTAGTAAAATTTCTATTTGAGCAGGTATCCATGTTTATCCAGGCATGGGTTACTATTCAAATAAATATCTAAAATGCAAAATTCTACAGCTCATTATCACCAATAATATTTCCTATTGACACCCTTTACAGCTGTTTTACTTCCTTTACAAGACATTTTTTTTCTGTTTTGTAGGAGATATCTCATAATTGTGTTCCTTTTAAAAGTGTCCTGTATGTTTCATCTATTTTCTTGAACAAAATTGACAAAAATAGGCAATTCTAACTTTATTCTCTTAAAATCTAAAATTACAAACAAATTAATATGTAAATAAAACCTACTATTTATTGCATAATATGGAGACATCTCTCTAGTCAAATTTAGGAATTTATCAGTTGTGTGTGCCTTGTTTAATGTAAGGAAAAGTACATGCTATGTAGCTCTCTAAAGTGGGAATATTCCCATTGTCCTTTAGACTACATGATTAATTTTGATTTCAACTTTACCTTTTGCTATTGAGTGAAACAATCTGAAAATACATATTTACTCAGTGAAAATGTCTGACCTTACTGATTGCCTGGTTTTTTCTTTGTTTGTTTATTTGTTTGTTTTTTGAATGCATCATTCAAAACCTTTCTCTCGGCTTAAGAAAAGTGAAGCTCATTATTCAGCCTAAAAAACTTGAGTGAAGTGATTGTACTGGCTGGTTTTGTGTTAACTTGACACAAGCTAGAGTTATCACAGAGAAAGGAGTTTCAGTTGAGAAAATGCCTCCATGAGAGCTAACTGCAATTAGTTCTCAATTAGTGATCAAGGGAGGAGGGCCCTCTTGTGAGTGGTATGGTATGTGGGCTGGTAGACTTGGGCTCTATATGAAAGCCAACTGGGCAAGCTAGGAGAAGCAAGCCAATAAGTTACATCCTTCCATGGCCTCTGAATCAGCTCCTGCTTCCTGACCTGCTTGAATTCCAGTCCTGACTTCCTTTTGTGATAAACAGCAATGTGGAAGAGTAAGTTGAATAAACCCTTTCCTCCCCCAACTTGCTTCTTGGTCATGATGTTTGTACAGGAATAGAAACCTTGACCAAGACAGTGATTAATCGAATCCCTCAAATATGCCTAACAAAAGAGAAAACTCAGAGTTTAGCATCAAACAGTTAAAGTTGTAAGTGATTAAAAGACAATAACTGATAAGGAACATTCATTAATTTTTTTTTTTTTTAGATAAAGAAACTTACATAATAATTTGAGAAAAATCAGTCCATTCCCTACACTTGAATAGAGTACCAGGGATTTTAGCTCAAGATAATATTTGTTTTAAAAGTTCATATTCACAACCATTAAATTATTTAAATTCCACTATGGAATTATTAAAATAAAAAAGTTTAGAAAATAATGTTTATTATTTTATAATTTTCAGTGAATATATGTGAACAAAGAGACAAAAAGTATTTAAAAAATTCAAACTTAGATATTTTGACAGTATTTAGAAAAATATTTTATTCACTATTGAGATTAATCATTGAATTAATTTTACAATAAAATTATAATGTTATTATTCATAGAGATATGATTATGGTACCATAAAAATGCATAATAGAAATAAACTTAATATCTATTTTCATATGTACTTGGACTACCCTCATATGCAAAATTTAGATGTCATAGCATTTTTAAATTATCTGTCGTAACAATGACTCAGTAATACTGTAAGGAAAAGCAATATACTAAAACCTAGGAAATCATAAATTAGGAAGTTATTTTTGTTTCTATATCATTTTTATTGAATCCTACTTATAATTTGTTATACTAATATTTCAAAATTCTCTACAAGATAATAGCAAACAATCATAGTAGCATACTTATCTCAACTGGTAAACACACTAAATTCCAATTAATTTAAACTTTTATTACATAGTTTGTACTGCATTCTTAGATCTACGTCTTTGCATGGGTTTCATTGTTTTTGAAGCTCTTATAAACTAATTTTGGGGTTATATAATTGATAATTTTTCTTTTCTGTCTTTATCTATACTATACCAAATAAATTACATAACAAATGCTTCTAACCCTCAAGTGTTCTGGTTCAAATATATTGCAAGGAAGGGCCTTTTGCTTTTATTGACAAACTTTTCAGCCCACAATGATCCTTAAGTAAGTGACATCACACAAAAGTATTTCTAAATTTCATTGCTTATCCACATATCTACATACACTGATAGATTTTTTTAAATGTAAAATTTGATACATTTTACAAATACATCTTAAGTTATAATACACAGACTGTCCTACATAAAATGTAGGCATTTATTCATGCTAAACTTCTTATATTTGAGGACAGCCTACGATCGATCTTCCTATGTGAGTAAAGAGTATGTATTTATGTATGTATGTATGAGGTTTAAGGAAGGTCTCTCCAAATGCATGAGTGCTTACACACTTCCAAAACCCCAATATGACTCTATCAGTAGAAGTGACCTTACATATGAGGATGAATTATGAGGAAAGATTTCATAGTAAGAGTAGCCAAAGGCAAGTTTGGTTGGAAAACAACGTACCTGGCTTAACTAGAGCAGAAGAACTTAGACAGTGTAGGTATTCTTGTGCTTAGTCCAAATAACTAGTGAATCACATTTAAATTCAATTCTATGTGATCTTCCTTTATGCTTTATATTTTATAATTTGATAGGCTCAAGGTTTAGTGAGCTGATTGAATTCCTTTAAATAATTGAATCATAATCTGCAAAATTGACAAATATTTCAGAAATGAGATATATTTCCACTTGAAACAAAAATAACAGTTATATTTCTTATAGTTATAATTATAATAAAAAGAGTTATAACTAATATGGAGCTATCTTTGTTACAGTTATAATTAGCACAGTAATAACTTCTAGTATGAAATATGCCCGAGTCCAATTTTAAAGTTGTATTTGCTACCTAACTAAATGAATCATTTTATTTTTCCATATAACCTAAATACATGCAACCTATGTTTTATTTCTATAGTTTTAATATTCAAGTTAAAATAAGTTTCAAATGAGAAATATATATTAGAAAATATAAATTAATAACTTAATTAGATATGGCCCAATGATTCCAGAATTGAGAGTATATGTGTTCAGTGTTCAGTCTTGTGTGATAATGCAATATTGACCTTGATTTGAAGCAGGCATGTCCAAAGCTTAGGTGATGGTATGTCAGGAATGGGACAAAAATAGTAAGTCGGGCCCTTTCTGTCTGTCTTCCATCTGAATTCCTGCTGGGCTGGATATAAGAGCTTAAAAATGTAGGTGCATAATGGGACTTGAGAGTTCATACTTGCCTGATATTATAAGACAAATTTGTGTTCTGAGAATGCAGTTTTTAGAGCAGATGCTACTATTTCTGTACTCAGTTTCCACCTCTAGTCAGCATATTCATAGCTAGGCATACTTCAGTTTCTTTTAAATGTTTAGAATATCCAGTAGTTGATATGTGGGAGCTTCCATCTGTCACACACTGGAAGATATTAATCAGGTTTTTAGAACATTTGTGAACAGTTTGATGATCAATTTATAAAAGTTTTTAAAATATAATATTGATAAACATTAACAAATTAAGCATATCTCAAATTTACTGTTTCCTACTCACTTTAACATTTTTTTATTCTAATACACACTCATTAGGTAGTAAATGACTATTTCACCTGTATAATGGAACAGCTATTTAGGCTTCAGTTCATTCTGTATAAATCAATAGTCAATGATGTCAGTGAGAGCTTGACATCAAATATAATGGAGTATGTGCACAAATAAAATCAAGACATGCATTTTTATTTTCATGGTTTATTGCAACAAAGCTAGGACTATTATTAATATGGAATCAGCTAAATTGTGTAGGGTCCTTTGCCACTGTTAATGAATAGATAAGAAAATAAGTCCATATTTTTAAAATATCCAACAAGAATTACTGCATGCATCAATTGACCATTCATGTGAGAAATGTTAGTTCTAACATGCACTCTCTTAGTTCATTTTCATCTTACACAGTGAATGCAAATGGAAACAGAAAGCAAGTTTAATGGGTGAAATGCATTCATTCATTCACAACTGTGTTAGCAGCAAATGTTAAACAAATGAATGAAAGCACTTCATGAGAATTTCAGAACTATCCAGCATTTAAAATAAGCATTAGTACATATTTATACTTTTTAAATTTGATGCCATATACCATGTCAGTAAAGTTCATAGCAAATTTATGTGAATCTGTACAAGTTAATTTATTTATTTTTCGAGTGTTTGAGAAACAGTTTGTCTGTATAGACCTGGCTGCCCTGGAACAGCGACTGAGACCAGACTGACCTTGAATTCAGATATCTGCCTGCCTCTGCCTCCAGAATGCTGGGATTAAAAGTGTGTGCTATCAATGTCCAGGTAATCAAATAAAAATATTTTTTATCTTTCCTGAGATTGGCATTGAATGGGGGTTACTCTTAGGTGTTAATACTAGGAAACAGTTATTAATGAATTGGAAAAAATCATATCATCAGCCAATTAGCAATGGATTCACTGGAAACACAAAATACACAGTCTAAAAGTTCTTCTTAATAAATTTAAGCTTATTATGAAAACTCATATTGCACATATTTCAAGTAATTTATTCCAAACAGAAATGGATAGTAACATATTCTATATTGGCAGAATTATACCCCATTGCCAACAATTTTGTTAAAGTATTTTGTCATCACACTTTTTGACTTTAGGATCCAGTGTCGAGGCTAATGTAAAGGCAAACTGAAATATAGTTTTACTGAAAAGATGGGAAATGTGTGTGTGTGTATGTGTATAAATATGTAATACATAATAATACCATATTTATAAAACATTAAGTTATACACATGCATACAGAAGGTATAATCTGCTGTATATGCAATCTACAGTTGCTAAAATTTATTATACATTTAATATTTCCCATAGACCCTAACTACCGTACTTCCAATTAAGTGCATCACTACTACCAGGTATTCTAAAAAAAAATATTTATTTTAATATATAAATAGATACATTCATAAATAATACACATGTGTAAATATGTGTATATACCTAAGCATATAAAATATGCATGCTAAAATGTTTTAATATTTTAAGGCAAGACTACAAATATGAGACTTGTTTTGACTAAATTCCAAGACATATGAATAAAAATTAGAATTGAAATTTTAAAAAAATAAATTCTCAGAAGCAAACAATAGGAAAATCATTAAAATACAGTATTTCATCTCATCAAAGGACTCATTATAGGGAAGATATGTGGATTCACATACAAACATACAGATACGTGTTTTAATTGCTAAAATAATCCCTAGTTACATATCAGTGGCCAATACTTTTCCTTGCGCTATCTCTTACTGAAAAATATGTATATTTATTTCATTTTAATATGCTATCTGGTGGTGTCTAAATATACATTATACAAAATGTTATTTCATAATTTGTTTCAAAGTACTGTGTGTATGAACCACGCTTTTTATTTAAAGCCCTGTCTTAAAAGGGAGGAACAATTAGAGATTATTGCAATTCCTTTGTACCCAAACCCAGGCTCATGACTACAATTCTGATAGTAAAGCAGTTGGATTGCACATTTGGGTTGAAATGCCTTCTTAGGTTTTTTTAGCCTGTCTCCCTGAAAGCAAGAGAACCAATTTAATCACATAGTGCGAAGAGAGTGACAGATGAAAGCACATCAGTCCTGGGAGATCTGGCATGACTTGAAAGACAAAATCCATCACAATGAATTAAAAGCCCAATGTGAAACAGAAACAGACAGTGAGGCCTGATTTACATGTGTGTTTTACCAGAGCATAGATAGAGACTGCAGAAGCCACTGATGAGAAGCACAAGTTGGCTATGCAGAAAGACTGTCAGGTCTGCCCAGCCCCCAGAAACAAAGCAATAGACAATTAAGTCTGACATGTAGATATTACTTAAACATTTAGACTCTAGTACAAGTTGTAAAACATTTAAAATGAAGGAAAGCTTAGACTCAGCACTTTCAAGAGTTTAAACTTCTTAGGATTCTTTGACTCAGTTTTAGATGTCATTAAAACATTCTTGAGAAATAAGTCACAGCTAGGCACAAATACAGAAAGCACTTATTAAACATTTATATGTCCAAACATTTAAAATCATTTAAATGAGATTGGAATCACTATATTATCAAAGAACCATTCATCCCTGCTGACTTACCATATAGAAACTTATTTTCAGACAAGTCTAATACACTGGAGATTCTGGAATTGAATTTTTTTAACATGTCTGAAGAAGACTGTGCCATCTCCACTTGGTGATCTCCAGTTTCCTCCCTCCCACACTGCTTAGTCTCATTGTCTTCTTCCTGTTCTCCTTTATCTCCTGCTTCCTGGGTTGTCATTCTGAGTGACAGAACCTTAGAGTGACTCATTTCAGCGTGGTTCTTCACTGTCCTCTGCTGACGATAGAAATGAAAAAGGAGATTCCCAGTTGAGTCTCAAAGGTAAGTACCTGAAATGAATAACAAAAGAAAACACACACTCTTCTCTTGATAATGCAGGAGCGAATTAAATGGCTATTATGCTTTTCTAGACATAATAAGTCTGGTCATAATTTCTGTAGTGCGTTTCAGTTCTTAATTTAAATAGAGCAGAGGCTCTCACAAACAGGAGGCTATGAAGACAGTAAGAAGCATAGGCTAGAGAGTTCTATTCTACCAGAACTGGACTATGGCCAAAGCTCTCTAGATCTCGCTTGGCCCAGGTACAGAAAATAAGAGTACACAATGCTTCTTTCTAAATGGAAAATATATACTGCACTCCCCTGATATCTCTTTTGGGGATCATTGTGTGAGAGGGAGGGAAAGGAGTACAAGAACCAGAGGCAATGAATGGCTGCAAGGGGACTGTTTCTTTTGGACACAGTAGAGCGGCTCCTGATATGAACACAGAGCAGGAAATAAAAGCAGACAGAAGCCCATGCTAGCCCAAGCCAGAGCACCTTAATATAGAGAAGAAAGTTGGACACACACAGCCTTCCACTCTTAGATGTGGAGCTATTGGAAGTTGGTAAGTACTAAGAAGAGAGAGGGAGTTTCTTTTGAGTGTAGCCCCTGTTAAGTTAGTCACACTGCAGTAGGGTAATACATATCCAAGGACCTTCGGGCAGCACTAACTGGACATCAAGCATTAAGAATAAATGAAGAGAAGTAAGCTAATGCAAAGCTGGATACACGAGGAGGGAAGCAATGGATATGGAAAGAGTTGGAGGAAGCCACTGAACAGGATCCAAACACATTGTTTGAACCTTAAAATAACTAAATAAAAACATTAATTAAAATATAAGGAATATTAAATGGACAGAATGGGAATTAAAAATGTCATTTTTGCAATTTCATGGACCATGACCTAGATTTACTTCAATTTTGTTAGCTTTTATTGATGTTGAAAATATTTAACCAAAAGTGACGGCCATAACATTACATCCTCATTATGTTTAAAGGATCATTTCTTTATCTGTAAGATAGAAGTACCTGAAAATATAGCAACTGAAAATTATTTCTTTGCAGATGGTTAGAATTTTGCATCTGATTATTAGGAAAGTGTTAAATAAATACTATTTTTTAATACCTGTTTTTTCCAGGTACAGAAAAAGAAATGTCAGTCAAAAACATATTTTGCTTTTCTAAAATGTTAATTTAATGCTTGAAAACTTCAAATTTGTCATTGGTTTTATGGCCACAACAGAACCAAACCCGATACTCTTGCTGATGCAAAGAAGTGTTTGTAGACAGGATACTAGTATGGCTGTCCTCTGAGAGACTCTACTAGCACCTGACTAAGACAGATGCAGACACTCATAGTCCACCACAGGACTGATCTCGGGGTCCCCAAGGGAAGAGTTAGGTGGGAAGACTGAAGGAGATGAAGGGGTTTGCCTAGGAAGAACAACAATATCAACTAACTGGACCCCTCAGAGCTCCCAAGGACTAAACCACCAACCAAAGAATACACATGGAGGGACCCATGGCTCCAGCTGCATATGTAGCAGAGGATTGCCTTATCTGGCATCAATGCGATTGGAAGCATTTTGTCCTGTGGAGGCTTGTTGCCCCAGTAAAGGGAGATGCTAAGGGGGTGAGTAGGTGGGTGGGGAGTACACTCTTAGAGGCAAAGTGGAGGGGGATGGAATGGGGAGTTTGTGGAGGGAAGAGGGGAAGGGGGACAATATTCAACATGTAAATAAATAAAATAATCAATAAAAACAAAGATTTAACATAAAAAGTCAGAAATGGGAAAAATATTTTATTGTATAGAGAAAAGACATTTATTCTTTCGGCAGTAGGAGAGCTAGGAAACAGCCGGGGTGTAACAATGGATTGCAGAATAGCAAACACTTTTATTCAGTTTCTTTTAGTATACCAGTTTTGACCATATTATTTAAAACATGTCTCTTACAAGTACTATGTAACAATGATGTAAAAGATACCTAATATTAATCAAGTACATAACAGATGCTGAAAATGTTAGTTTAAAATTGATACAGTTCTATAACTTCCACTTTACAAATAAGGTAGCTGGATCCCTAAATGATGGTATCTAGGACCCACTCACCACCCTCTTACCTCCCCAAAATCCACACCGCCCCTACTAGGCCTTCCCACTCCTTGGGGACTCAAAGTTAAGCACATCATCTCTCATTGAGACCAGGCCAGGCAGTCCTCTGCTGTATATGTATCGGGGCCTCGAACCAGCTTGTTTATTCTGCCTGGTTGGTGGCTTGTTGTCTGAGAGATCCTCGGGGTCCAGATCAGTTGAAACTGCTGGTCTTCCTATGAGGTTACCCTCCTCCACAGCTTCTTCTAGTCTTTCTTTAATTCAACCACAGAGGTCCCCAACTTCAGTCTATTGTTTGAGTGCAAGTATTTGCATCTGTCTCAGTCAGCTGCTTGTTGGGCCTCTCTCAGAGGGCAGCCATGCTAGGCTCCTGTCTCTAAGCACACCATGACATGAGTAATAGTGTCAGGCCTTGGAGCTGCCCCTTGAACTGGATCCCAATTTGGGCAGGTCACTGGACTTCTTTCCTGAAATACTATTGGCTTCAGATTCAGGTAAATCAAAGTTCAGGAGTCTGAGATACATAAGGTATCTAAGATAATCATGAGGTTTATCATGGACTAGCTGATCATGGCTACATGTAACTAAAAATTGAGTTCATTATAGGCATTGGCATTTTTATTAATTATATCCATTCACATATATACATACATATATTGATATTCATAGGTAATTCATAGTGGATGATAGATGATAGATAGATAGATAGATAGATAGATGATAGACAGGTGATAGAAAAAATATAGATATATAGTAGATAATTTAACAGTTATAAGCTTGAGTTTTTGTACAATTTGGAAGAAAAGTATAATTTTAATGGACTTAACATGAGAAATACAGGATGTATTAATTTAACAAAACATACTCTGCTATTCTAGGCAAACCAGATTTTCTTTATGTATAATACTTGAGGGAAATCAGGGATGTCCTTGTATGTGTTTAGAAAAAAATGAGTGAATGCAATTTTAATCCTCTCTAAATTTGGAGTCTTCTAGACATGCACTAGCACAGTGGGATTCTGGCAAATGCCACAATTAAAATTCTCAAATGAAACAGGCTGATCAGCAAAAATGAGCATAGCTCATGGTATAAATCTAGACAACAAATTTTTAAAGCAGCACAGAGACTATAGATCTATATAAGAGACTTGCCAGCCATTTTAAGATCATCTCATTTTGTTATTTTTCACATGCATTTTTCCCCCATGGGCTGCAATTTTCCGTTATAATTAGCAATAAAACTCTTCAAAATAATTGCGGGAAGACTCCTGCCTCATTAGGAGGGTTATAGAGGTGTGTTTAAAGAGTTGTTCTCCAAAGATAATTTTGAGGTGAGAATATCTTAGCAAATATAAAAATGGAAAAACAAATATTAAAAGCTAGTATTTTAATAACAGTTTTGTGTTGTTCCTCTGTGACTTAGAACCAACAGTGGATCAAAATCCATAAAGGGAATGCACATGTACTTTCCACTATCTGGTTTCATGCCCATTTTTTTCTCAGTGTGATATTACTTTTATTCCTCTAATAGAAAATGATTAGGTATGAATTCCAAGCTGAGAGCTATGTACTTTGCTATCATAAAGGTCTCTATGTGGCAATAGAAAATATTTGCTTTGGCCTAAGGGTTTTCTAAGTGTTATGAAGGCTTAAGGAAATAAGTTTTTCTACATGGTTGAGGGTTTTTATTTCTTCCTCTTGCAGGAGAGAGAGAGAGAGAGAGAGAGAGAGAGAGAGAGAGAGAGAGCACTTATCAGTGTTCTTTTTGTTTTATATTCTAAATATGTTCATGCAGATTTCACTTAAAATAGATGGATTTGTTCTTATGCAATGAGATGCTGATGTATTTGATTTTTAGTGCTGCATATCATACTGAACTACCAGCAGATGACAGCTTAAAATAACACACATTTATTATTTTACACATTATAAGGGGTCAGATCTGGTACAATCTGATTCCCCTGCAGAAGTGTCTCAGAAGGCACCAATAAAGCTATTAGTAGGACGGCATTTCCATATTTAGCCAGAAAGGATTCTTCTTCAAGCTTGTTTAGGACTTTCATTGACTTTGTTACTATATCTATGTGTGTGAATAAGGACAAACTTTTCTGCTAGATGAGCAAGAGGCTCGTTGAAGTCCCAGATTATGTTTCCTGTCCCTGAAAGAGACTCCCAGAGGCTCAAGTAAGCTAAAAGGGTTTCACATACAACCCAAAAAGCATCATTTCTCTTTAAATCAACTCAAATACATGTCATCTTTAAATTAACTTAAAGGGGAGTTTCATTTGGCTGATCATTTGAGAGTTTTCTGTCTAGAGTTGTATCTTATTTGTTATGTTAGCTATATGAAGCAGAGAGTGCTCTGAAGTGTGGCTTGTATCAGCTCATGCTGTGCCATGTGGGAAGCTAACCAAAGGAATAGGGGAACTGTCTTCCAATAACACTGTCAATGTTATGACCCGAGTGACTTAAGGTACTTCAACTAGGATCCTCTTCCTAAAGGTTTTTCTGTCTCCAAAAGAACATCACATCTTAGTGACCAAATACTTAATTCAGAGACCTTTAGAGTATGTTGTAGATCATCTATCATTCAAGCCTACTGATTTCAGGTATTAATTTTATGAGAAACTCCTCACTTCTCTTCACTCTTCGTATTCTTGAGTACAGATAAATACACAACTTTTCCTTTTACCTTGTAGTTTGAACTAACTACCTATATTTAAACATTGTCTATATGTGCATATGTGTTTATGTTACATAGTAAAGATGATAATTTAGAGATAACTTAATTGGTTCTTGCATAACACTAGCATGGATCAAACTACTAACCACAAAATCCATATAAAGTAAACCTAAAGTTTAAAATATTAGATCTTTTGGGTAGTAAAGACCAAAGTTTCTAGATTAGGCTTTTTTGTTGTTATGGTAATCAGTACCATTTCTAAGACAGTACCTGACATGTGAATGAACTTTGAGAACATACAACACTCTCACTCTGGAAAGTTGTGAGTGTTAGACTCTTTGGTTAATAAAAAACCTTTTGTTCCCAAGGAATGCTGATAGTTTTGGCTCTAACAGGATCTCTGCAAATCCCTTTGCATGACATCATTCTAAGAGAAAGCTTCAAGTTGGTCAGTTGTTTGGGAATACTTAGTCAAAAAGAAGTAGGTCAGTTTATCAGTTCTTGGTATTCAAGAGACAGATATATTTCAATTAGATATATCAATTAGAAGCAGCTGTGATAGAATCTCTGTACCTATGGTAGACATGAAGATGCAAACACAGGACTCCAGAAAAGCAAAGGATAGATTAAAGAATTTATGAAGCCTTGGTAATTGCTGAAGAATTAATCCTTAGAGTAATAAGCCAAAGGAACCAAAATTCAAGAAATTCCCCTGACACTGGCTGCATTATAAGAACCCAAGAGAGAGGAAGCCTACTAGACACCAATTAGTGCTTCATTAAGTCTTTTATTAATGCAGTGTATGATGATGGAGAAAAGGGTACGGAATTATTTCCTGAAGCTGTGATGCCTTCAGAGATACATCTATTCATGAAACCCAGACTCTTTGAGACACATATGTTGCTATAAAACATTACTATAATCCCTTATTTTTAAAAACGTTCATTCTCCTGAGTCCTGTCTACTGTGTCTGATTTTGTTGCAATAATGATATAAATTATACATCCCATATTTATTCTCAAAGCAGATCAGGGACTGACTGTCCTGGAAATCAGACTGATTGTCATAGCAACAGAAAAGCATAATCAAGAAACCATGGTCTTTGTTAACTAAAAAATCTAACATTTTCAGCTTCAGGAAATTGATCCCAGCCAGATGCCTCATAACTCTCTGGAATGCTTTATGACTTACTCAGGCATACCTATATGTGTTGCCTCCAAAGGAAAGGCAATTCATGAACAAAGGAGTGTCTAGTTGTACAGTCAGGCAGGAGGGCCAACATGGGACTCCGTCTCACCTAACACATATTGTAAATGTAATATTAGTAATTAGAACAATGTTAGTTTGAAATAATTAATGAACATATGGAAGATATATTGTGCAAGTATCTAAAGTCAGGCCAGAATTAAAATACATGTGTAGGAGTTTCTGAGATACAATGAATCTCCCAGACAAATGTCCTAAGGCAAGGATATGTCTGCCATTTTTCAGAACGCATATAGCAGAGTAGAAGAGAAAAAAAATGACTAGAACACTAAAGAAAAGACAGTAAAAGAAAAGAGGTTGACCTTGCAGGATATTAGAAAAACTCCACTGATTACTCTGGTGATATGTAGGAGCTATAATGGTGTTTATAGCCAAGGAATTAAGTTGTCTGATTGCATAGTTCAAAAATTATTTCAAGTGCAAAGAGCTTGAGTATGATCCTTAATGAAGGAACATAATCACTTTCCTTAAAAGTAAAGGGAACACTTAATACACTGGTAGTTAGGAAGCATGTCATCCAGACATGGGGAGTTATTATGATTTTCTTAGCCATGATCATTAGCTAATTATAGCAGGATAGTTTCTTCTCTGTTAATGGATTTAGCAGCCTAAAAGATTGGAGTATTGAAATTATGGATCAGAACAACCTCCTTGCTATAAGGAATCACATCACACTGCCAAGATCGCAACAGTCATTTAAATCCTGTTTCTCTCTTTAATTATGCTTCTTTAAAGATGATATTATGTATCAACAGCCTATTCAGGACCTTGAATAAAGTTCCTCTTTTTGCAAGTTCTCACAGCTGCAGACAAACCTTGGCAAATCCTGGTTGCTGTTACTTGTTCTGCAGTAACTTCTGTAGTTAATATTTATTAATCTCAGAGCACATATGAAAAACATTTATTTATGCAATAAAATGGAAATAATGTGTTAGTTGGTCAGAGACTCCTGTTATTGTACATGTCACATATTTTTCCTGTACCACATAGAACTTATATCACATTTAATCATTTTTGTTCAAATAAACAATTTCCTTAACAACTGGTTCGATGTATTATTCAAATTTTACGGAACTCTCAAGGCTTCATGCATGGAACATCGTTTTCTGTTGTGCTCAATATGTTAAAAGTATGTAAGGGTTTGTTTAACAGCAGTAGAATGACGTATCTACTTGTTCTTCCCTGCATATTAATTCAATAGCCTATAACTCAGTGTCTCATGCATGCCTGGCCTGTGTCTTTCTCTGCTGATCTCCTTATCACCGTGCATTACTGAATTGAGAAGAAATTCTTACAAATGTCCATGTTGCTTCAATATTTGTTCTTTGTGTTCAAAGTGCTGTTTGATTTACCTAGGTCAAAAATCTTAACATCTTACTTGATTTTCTACTTCTGTCTGGGAATACTTAATACAATTTTCATAAGGTAGTTTATAAAATATAAAGTATACAAACATAATTATTCTTGATTTTACTATAAAAAGATATCTGATTATCATAAAGAGAAAACCAAGTAAAAACACTGATAAAAACAAGTACATTAAAACATGAATTTGACCACACCAAAAATGTTTGGTGATATATCAACTCTGACAGTATATATTTTGGAACCAATTACAATCTCAGCAGAAATCAAGGCTGAGGTAATTTGTATAGAAAATCATGATTATTCAAAACCTGTCAACTTTCATCAATATATTTTGATTAAATAAGAGGAAAGAGTGAATTAGGAAAATCACCTGGCAAATATAATTTCATTGACTATGCCTAAAAATGATATTCCTAAATATGCCAGACATGTAGATGTTATACTAATTTTGCACAGTGGTTATGGTCTGATTGGGAGAATCTCATGTTACCATAAGAATTGAGAAAAACAACTTCATCATATTATAAACAATGAATAATAATGTAGGTAAATATCAATTATCTTTGAACAAATACCTGCCATCTATTTCTGGAATAGCTGGCTTCTAGAGATGCTTGCTGTGTCTGCTATTAACATCCAGCAAGCACAATGTTTAAAGAGATGCGTTCTTTAAATCAGCAGAATTGCAGTGATTTCTTTTTTCATCTCCATTCTTCAATTCTTACTTTCATTTTTTCTTCTAGAAAGCAAAATTGTGTTTCTATTTTAAATAAAGAACAAACCCTGTACATACACAAAAATGAGCTCCATAAAAATGAAAATCAAGGAAAGTAGCAAGCCATGATGAGTATTTGAAAACATTGCTGTTTTCACCATGGTAACAAGATGAAGAGGTAGATTAGGGATATTAAGCTGGGTTTGCTCTGTCACAATCAAAACAGGAACATATTTTACTAAAATTCAAATGCTAAGCCACAATTTTATACAACTGTTTCATAAGCCTATTTATTTTATATTTTGATTAATGTTCATTTTTTTCATTTGGCATATTTTTCTTTGTTACTCCTTTTTTCTTCATTTTTATACTACACAGTATAAAACATGTATGTGTGTGTGTGTGTGTGTGTGTGTGTGTGTAAGTATACATAACCTTGCATGCATATATGGAGCTGGAGTGACTTTGTCTATAGATTCCCATCTTATGTTGTGAGCCAGTCTATCAGTTCACCATTTTATGTAGACTGGCTTACAAGCGAAGCCTAGAGACCCTTTTGTCTCAGCCACTCAAAACTATAGTTATAGGCATGAACCTCCTGGCTTTCATGATGCTGTTTGTTTTGAAGTACTTACATCAGTACTTTGCCATGACGCCATCACCCAGGTATGAAGTAGGAATTTTTGCTTTCATAAGGAACTCATGTGATATTGTTCTGGAAACTGTCTTATGAGAGGATGTTTTCTCAAGAAGACAGGTAGGAAGATGTTTTGTCTTTCCCAGTATTTCATAGAGCAATGGTCACACATGGTATTTTTCTGGCAACTGCCTGGTGAAAGAACATGTTATGTTTTGCTGGTGTGGGTGCTTAAGAGGAGTTGTAATGTTTGAAAAGAGTACAAGCATAACCCAACAGACAAGTGGATGAGGCTCTTGCATTGGTTTGACTTGCAAGTCTATGTTGGTCTTTTTTGGGCTTCACTGAGGCTGGTCTTTGCTGACAACACTCTTGCATTGGTTTGCCTTGCTTTCTTCACTGAACATCACTTATGAAACACACCAAAGGCCTTCAGGTGGTATTCCCGCAGCTTCTTGCTTCTTCCGCAGACTCCTGATGATCTGTGGAGACTGGCACTTTCTTCTGGATCAAACCAAAACTACTGATTTGTGTTTGGTGTTTGCCAGATGGACTGGACTACCAGTCCTGATGGTGTTTTACTAGTGGACTGGGCTGCTCACAATTTATATGGGAATCTCCCCAAAGAACTACGTTGAAACAGTTCTACAAACCTCATTCCCTATTAACCTTTATTTCTCCCTATCTTGGGTGGGTGGTGGGCTAGAGGGGATGTTGAAGCATTAAAGAACCATTAAAGTTCTTTATTAATAACATTTACAATTAAAGTAGGCTTTGAAAAACTAAGCCTACACAGGTATTAAATAATAAACTCTTTAAAGTATAAAGTAGAAGAATGCACAGCTGCTACAAAAGGCAAACCAACTTAAGAGCCAAACAAGGGTTAGAGCCCAAGAGAATCAAAATGACAGTATTTTAGAAGGCAATGATTCTCCTCCAAACTTACGAGTGAGAAGATATGTTAGCATTGTATTTATTTGTCATATAATTTTGATAAACACTGGAAATGAGTCTACTACACACTATCATATTGTGTATTATCAGATGTGTTCAATCTTATATTTTTCTCTCAATAAATAGACTAAAAAATCTTCCTTATGTGATCTAATTTACATGATAGCATAAACAAATACTAAATTGTTACTCTAGTTTGGCTTTTAAATTTTTCTTCCATGTTAAATAACTTTACTAGCAGAAATCAATAGATACCTTTTATCTAAGGAAATAAAATAAATAATTATGATTAAAAATTTAAAAAAATAAATATTTTTTGTATATAAGAAGTTTCATAAAATTAACCATTTTAATTTGTCTGATTCTATCAGCTCTCCATTTCTAGGACTGGTAAGTTCACACAATACCTTATTTAATGTTACAAACAATCTAAAATATGCAAAAGACATGAAGCATAAGAGATTGGCTCACAAATAAAGATACATTGGTCTCCATAGCAACTGTCTTCCTATAATGGCATTTACTACACCATTATTTTTCTGGTATATTCAGTCCATAGGAGCCTTCAGACTGAATTCTATTAAAGAGTTTCCAAAGCACTATTTTGTTTTTTGTATTTTTAAAGCATGAATTTCTCAATTCATCAAAGTATTTATCACAATTAGTGAAAGAACAATGCACAGTTTTTTCCTTTCACCAGATATAAGAGAATACATAGACATTAAAGCTGCTATACCCTCCACCATGCATGGTTTGTTCATGTAGATCCCCTAAAACTCGTACGCTGATTTGATGATTGCATTGTTTCACTGTGTTAGATCGAAACATTTGCTGGGGTGATTCTTTCACAAATCTCAGCTGTTTGCTTCATGATTTTACAAAATGAAAAGGACAGTTAAGTGAGTAGGAAAAGAAATAAAGCTGACTAAGCAATCTCTCCCTTTCATTAGTCCAATGCAGGCAAAAGAAAGACAAGCAAAAATTAAAGTATAGAAGTCAATGATGTACATTTGGCCACCTCCAGAATGCTCTGTGCTGAGAAATCAGAATATATTGGCAAACTACTCTATCTGTATAAATCAAGAAAAGACATTCATGGTATGTACTCACTGAGAAGTGGATATTAGCTGTAAAACAGAGGACACCCATGCTCTACTCCACAGACCTAAGGAAGTTAAACAAGAAGGAAGGCCTCAATAAGGATGTTTCAATGCCACTTAGAAAGGGGTAATAAAATAGTCATCATAGGACACAGATGGAAGGAGGAAACTGCATGGCAGAAGGAACGAGAAGGGGAATGGAGGGGTTCAGGATCAGGTGTGGGAAGAGGGGAGAAGGCCAGATTTTCATGAGAATGAATGGAAATCTGCAGGTGGCAGGGGTGAGGGGGGATCTCAAGTAAGACCCAGAAGCCTGAAATAGGGGAGGTTTCCATGAATCAATGGGGGTGACCTTAGCTAAGACTCATAACAGTGAGGATATATAACCTGAAGAGGCTACCTCCTATAGACAGGCAGAAACCCCAATGGAACAATAGGGACCCCAATCCACCTCCAAAACTTTTGGAGGTATCCTGGCTAAAAAAGAATGCAGAATCAGAGGATAGAGTAGAGACTGAGGGAATGACCAAGCAATAACCATCCCAAATTGAGACCCATCCCATGGGCATGCCAATCTATGACACTACTAATGATACCATGTTTTGCCTGCAGACAGAAACCCAACATGGCTGGCATCCAGCAGCTGACTCAGACAGTTGCAGAGACACACATCCAGACATTGGATGAAGCTTTGAGATTTTTATGGAAGAGTTAGGGAAAGATTGGGGGCCCTGAATGGGATAGGAACACCACAGGAAGACTAACAGTGTCAATTAACCTGGACTCTTGAGGGCTCTCATAGACTGAACCACCAACCAAACAGCATATATGGGCTGGACCTACCCCTCACCCTTGCCTTCTTGCACATATGTAGCAGATGTGCACCTTCATCTTGAAGTGGGTTCCAAACAACTGAAGAGGGGTGCTGTCCCTAAAGTTGTAGCTTGTCTGTGGAGTCCATTCCCCTAACTTGGCTGCCTTGACTTGCCTCAGTGGGAGAAGAAGCATCTAGTCCTGCAGAGACTTGATGTGCCAGGGTTGAGGTATGCCCAGGGGTCTTCCACTCTCTCAGAGAAGAAGGGGAGGCAGAATAGGGGGAGGGACTGTGTAGGGTACTGGAAGGGCATACAAAGATCAGGAGTTAAAGTGAATAAATAAATAAACAAGTAAATAGGTAGGTAGGTAGATAGATGGGTGGGTGGAGGATGGATGGATGGATGGATGGATGGAATGGGAGAGTTTGAAGGAAATTTTCAGAAATTTTAAATGTGAACAAGTATGGTGTGAGAAATCCCCAGTACAACTTACATTGTTTATTTTGCATAGCAGTTGAGAGAGCTCATGTGTAATAGCACTGGCAGAGAGCCATGGTTTTCTTCCCAGCACTCACATAGTAGCTCCAAACCTTCTGGAATTCCAGTTCCAAGGGATCTGGCATCCCTTGATCTCCTAAGGCACCTACACATTTAAATTTATATAAGCATATACACATAGATATATAAAATATAGCAAGGTTATTGATTTTTACATTAACTTTGTGGTCTGTTATTTTGATTAAAATGTTTGTCAGTTGTAGAGGTTTTCTGCCATCTTTGGTGTTTTTGAATAAACTCTCATCATTTTAAAATGATAATTTGATCTGTCCATTTCCTATTTCTCTCTCTTTGATCCATTCAGTTGCCTTATTGTTACAGATTAGACTTCACTTACTACACTGAATATGTACTGAAAGAGTAAACACATTCCTCTTAGAGGTGTGGTCTGTTTAAAAATCCTTGTCCAATTTCTGTTTCTGTAGATTAGTTTGAAGAAGACCATCTCACCTGACAAGTTAGATTTGTCCTCAGGGATTAATCACAGCCCAGGGTATAGCCTTGTAGTGTGTCCTCAGAGATGTGGATGATTGCCCCATTTAGTGATGATTTGTGTCTGTGGAGTTTGGTATTCTTAGTGGTTACAACAAGCCTCTGTGAAATCTGACTGTTGCTTATGCTACTCTGGTCTCCTTGCCTTTAATCTTGAAGAGGAATGAAATAGGATAGACAGCACAAATTTGAGGTACACTCTGTTAGAATAGCTAGGTATTAATATGTAAAGTTTAGCAGGTGACTCAAAGCAAAAGTTACAGATTAACAACAAAAGTAGAGTTTTTTATTTATTTTATTCTTTCTGTTGTCTTGTAGATAAAAGTGAAGACTCAGTGCTTTATAGTGGAATGCTTTCTAAATTCTCATTGTAGTTCTTTGGAGACTGCAGGCAGGATGTGAAAATGTATAAAATAGGAGTACACTGGAAAGACAAGTAAAGAATATAAAGTAAAAGAGTATTATGGGAAGGCAGAAAAAAGGAGGTCCATTTGAGAAGAAAATGAATTACCCCTGAGTACTATAGTGGTCATGCTTTTAGACGGATATGGTATAGGCTTGGTTTCTTCTTGCCAGAGCCTGCCTTAAAAGATGTTTCAAATTCATGCATTTCCACACCTTTAGTTGCAGAGAACTGTACTGTGTAGGTTCACTACAGCCATTGTGGTACACATTGATTTGTAGTTTTTATCCTTTGCATTCAAAGAAGGTTTTTATCTGTAACCCTTAGAACTGCAATAAAGATTGCTGGGTCAGAATGCTTCATCTTAATGAATAATGTATGGAGCACTAAGTCATGTGCAGAACTGTGGGAAGCACAGCTGTAGACGAACATTTGCAATACGAATCTGGCTTTAAATTTCTACTTACTTTAATTGAAGAAAAATTGTGTTTAGTTTCTCTTTGAACGAATCAGAAAGCTCTTGGACAAGATGAAAGGACTCTTATGACAAGTGCAGCAGAGTCCACTCCACAGTTTCACACCAAAAAGGAACAAAATTATAGTTGAAAAACAAAAATTAAAACAGCTACTAAATATAAGAATCACATGAAATTACCACAGAGAGTAGAATCTTATTTTAAATTCTGCCAGCCTGAAAAAAATAGAATGAATAAGATTTTCAAGATTCTAGCTTGGCCTCAAACCATGATATCACAATATAATGGAATAAAACTAAGGAACAGCTGAGTATTTTGCCAATACCAGAATTTTCTAAAGGAAAAGACCTGTCTCCATTTGTGGAGCGCCATTTACCCAGTACTTCATTCTGCTCCTGCTCAGACAGTTCAGTCACTTTCAGATTTTATAAAAATTAATTGCAACCACATCTGTCAGTCATATCAGGGATATTTGCTCTACATGGTTAACTTCCACTGCTGGCATAGCTTAGTACACAATAAATATTTACTCACACAAATTTACATGACTTGATACAAATATAATAGACAAAACATTCAGTCCAATGGTGAGGTGGTTAGGAAAATGTAGTTAAACTGGTGAGATTCTTCATAAGTAGTCTGCTGGGTTAAATGACTTTATTCCAATAATGGAAAGTATCCAGTACAATAGTGTAGTGACAAATGGTATATGACTTATGGAAGACTGCAGTACTGTACTTTAATAGCATTAACTGGCTGGCTCCCTGTCATGCTATTTGTAAATATTTAATCAGAAATTTTACCAATATAATGAACACAAGGCCATTTTCTTAACCACTACCCACTGTGTCTTTAATGCCTCATCTTAAAACAAGAAATGAGTGGGAGGAAGGAAGAAGGTAAACAACACCCAGATACCTTTTATTTCTTTTGGCAACTGAAAGGAAGAAGCCAGGACCTCTTACTAGATTCTCATTTGAGTTGCTCTTATTAGGATTTTGTATGTTTCTAGACTTAATGACACTTGCTTACAGTCTTACAATGCTAACTCTTTTTATACAGAAAATAATTAGAGATTTAAAGTAAATCAAATATATATGTTTCAAAAGTATTAAGTGACTTATAATGATAAAAGAAATATAATTCTGTATGACTCATTTCAAAGGAAATTTTGACTATGCTTCAGATTCTTTGTCTAATTTGTTCTATAATGTTCTGTATTTTAAGCATAAACAAGAATATGCAGTATTGGCATCAGTGTGACATAAATTTTGTAAATTTAAGGACTTTATCAACTCGTGTAAGTTATGTTTTATCATAGATAAGATGGCAGTATTTTTCCTTTGATGAACAAGTGTTTATTTCTAACTCAATGTGGTACAATGTATACAATATTGTGAGCATACACTATGCATGTAGATATATAATATTCACCTTTACATGCATACATAGAGACAAAAAACACTACCCATGTGTGTTAGCATCCACTGTTGTGACAAAACCCTTGATACAACTGAAATGAGTAAAGAGTTATTTTGGCTCATGGCTTTGGTCCATGGTTCTTTGGTCTTATCACTGCAGGCCTGAGGCAAAACTAAATATCATAGAAAGGAACAGTTGAGAAAGAAAAGTGCTTCCCTCATGATAGAAAGGAGACTGGGTTGAGGGCAAGATAGAGCTCTTCAGTGTCCCATTTCCTGCAAGTAGACCTGATGGTCTAGCTGTCCAAGTATGGAATCATCAACGGATTAAACCTCTGACATCATCACCCCTATGATCCAAACACTCTTCAACACTACCACATGCTGAGGAACCTACAACCTATCAGTGCTTTGGGCTAATATTTCAGACCCAAATGTGATAACCATAACAGTCTGCCATGAGTGACACACAGTTCCACTGATGACATTCATGTCCATGGGCTTCCCTGATCCAGAGGCTAACACTACCTATCTGGAGACCATGGCTACACTGGGGCTGGGACTGCTGTCTGGCCAGCCCTTTAGAAAGAAGTCATTTTCCTAGTGCCCTTCCTTTTAGCCAAATATACACTAGTTCTGAGTCAGGTGCCCTGGTTCTCATTAGACCAATTTTGGGGGCATTTTGAATTACCCTGAGGTGGTTGCTACAAGGTACTGGCTTTATTTATTCTTTCTCTTCTGCCCAGGGTCTAGTCCTACCTCAACCTTTTATGTATTCCTTCAGCTGTCTGGATCACAGAGTCTGTAGGCCTAGGGGCTTAGTTAAGAGTCTCAGATGAAGGTCTGGAATACTTTCACAAAAGATTAGATAAGAGTCTCTTTTTCGATTTATACATAATTTTAACTGGCAACTCAAATACCAATGTCCAGCCAACTGATCTTCTCTAATCTAATTCATACTTATGCATTACAGCAAGTCATTTTCTTGAACCTCTTGGATGTGAATGAACCTCACTTAACATTCAGATGCCCATGGGGTGATTCTCAGGCCTTCTCTTTAACTAGGAGCCTAAATAGGATGTAATTTGTTAACATGAGAGGTGATTGGAACCTCAAGGCTCTCAGAGCTGTTCTTTATGGCATTCCCGGAAGTGCTAATGGCATCAGGCATGGGTACCATCGGTGTGAGAAGGTAGTATTAAGTCTAAACAAAATATGTAGATTAATTTTGCTTACTCATGAATCTTAGGAACCTCTTAGAAGGCTCTGGTGATAAATCTGGGGTTGAAATCTCATTGACTGCTCTCTGTTTGCTTACGCTAAATAATCCTTCTAAGCCTAGATTTGCTAAACTGTAAGATGGTGAGTACGTGTTAACGTTTGTTGGTATTGGATTCAATAACGTGTTGCATAAAAAGTATCTGTATCATACCTAGCCAAAAATGATACTCTGAAATTGATAAATGTGATTTAAGGAATGCTGGGTGGTGGTGGTACAAGTCTCTAATCCAAGGACTCAGGAGGAAGAAGCAGGCAGACCTCTATAAATCTGAGGCCAGCTTAGTGTACAGAGAGAGTTCCAAGACAGACAGGGCTATACAGAGCTACATAGAGAAACACTATCTCAGAGCTACACAGAGAAACACTATCTAAAAAAAAAAGACAAGGACTATTTGATGTCTCATGAGACATCTCAATAATAACAAGAAAGGAGTGTCTATTGTTATTATTTTATATTATATCATGTATTGTTTCATTTGGCTGTTTTTGCTAATACTATACATTTGCATCCTTGGTTGGATGCAGCACAATTTTGTAAATTACTAAACAATGTTCCATATCAATCATTTTTTTTGTCAGGCTTTTATGCACATAAACTCTCTAATATTTAAAGTTCTTACATACAAGTGTTAAAAATATTTCAAAATGATAAATGAGAAAATACCCAATCCCTATCATCCCCATCCTGTAAAATCCTCAATAATATGAAAAACAGTAGTACGTAATGTTGTCTTTCCTTATTCATTGTGTGTGTGTGTAGATATGTACCATCAGCCTATGAAATAGTCCCATCCAGACCAAGGCATTTGTGATACCTAGACAGTTTTGCTACAGAATTCCACAGCACTAGATCATCAAATTCTTATGACTATCTTTGATTTTATGGGCTATATATTTTCCTTAATTGTTACAAAGAATTAGCAGAGGTGCTGTCTTACGATGCTCTGGCATTATGGGTAATTATCCAACCTTTTATGATTCCTAAGTGTGTATATAGTTAAAAAGACACAGGTTGATATTGTTAAAGTCAAAAAATCTTACAATACAATTTTAGGAAGCTCTTCTTCTCTGAGTTCAATTATAAATCTTCAATGTCCAATAAGTAGAATACTGGAGTAAAAAAAATCATACAGTGTCAAAGTGAGTAACATCTAAACAAATCAGCTAGAACTGTACAGCTAAGACCATGAAAATGTGTAAGTATCGGGAATAGCTACAGAGTTGTTTGGTTTTGCATTACTAGGTTCTGAAGAAAAAGCCTTATGTTGACCAGGCAAACATTCTACCAATGGGTGACCTCCTAAGCTGAGGGTTGCTTACTTTGTTTATATTGACAGCTTTACAGTGGTAAATGAAATGAACTGAAATGTGTCAGACTTGCTAACAAAAAAGAAATACTAGGAAAGACAACATCATACTGATAAGTCCTCATTAACGCTCAGACTCCATATCAGACTTCAAGCCTCTCTCTTTTCAAAAATACGTATGAAATTTAAATTGTATGATCACTCCTTCATTTGCATAAACTGTATAATTTATTGATGAATACAATTAATTCCTGTTTAGTTTTAGCCCTATAAATTAAACACAAAATGTATCCAAAGAAACTTGCAAGAGAAAACACAAATTTCTTACTTATGCAGCATAATAAGATATCACAGTATTATTTTGTGTCTTATTTTGACAATAAATTTGATTTTTAAATCAACCCAAAATACAGATAAAAGTAATAACCTGTAGGCTGGGGAGAAATTTCAGTGGTAAAAGAGCTTATATGTGAATCAGAGCTTACATCTCAAGAATTCACATAAATGCTGTATAGATGTGACAGTTTCACTGGAATTGTTATACTTAGAAGGGAAAAAAGAATCCCTGAAAATGCTTCCTAAACAATCTAAGCATGTTACAATCCATGATCAACTAAGAGTCTACACTTCAATGAATAAGGTGAAGATTAAACTAGAAAGATGCCCAAATCAATGGTGGGTCTTTTCAGGCACTCCACTCAAACCTGCATCTGCATATGTGTGAATGTGCTTATATACACCCATGCATGCTAGACACACATACACATTTACAACAGAAGAGTCATATACTAGTGTACACACACACACACACACACACACACAAACACACACACACACCTGAATAAACAGAGTTGAAGCAAGTAAAATGCTCCCATAAAATGGGAAATTTTATAGGCAGAAGGCTCTTCCACATATAAAATAGGGGCGTGAATATATTCTTTTACCATTACATGTGTGAAGGTTATGAGACAAGCATTTGCAAAGACTCTATTTTTTAAGTTAGTCTGTAGAATACTGTTTCTAATCTCTAGATCCCCATAAATTTGAGATGGTGCTAATTTGTACCAAAGCAAGAGAGAAATTACACAAGCAAATGCTTTGCTTTGTGGATAGAAAGTTTAAAATGTTGAAATTGGTAGGATGAATTGCACAAAATTGTGCATGGGGAATTATAGAATTATCTCTTTCACCTTGACTATGGTTTAAGCATCTAGTCTATGAAATATAAAAATTATACTGCTTTACATAGCCATCTATGAATATCCATCTATTGAAATCCAAGCCCTGTAAACATTCATAAATTTTTTGACAAGGGACAGTCATTAATATAGTTTTATGTTTGTCTCAGACTGTAAATAGTCCCCAAAGTACTGAATGGGAACCAGAATAAACACGGTAAATGGGCATCTACTCTGAGGTAGACACACCGAGTATTCCCATATAGAATCAAACGTCCTCTGTGTGGATGTTATAGCTGTATTGTGCAATAGAACTAATATTTCTAAATAAGCACAAACTGTATTTCTCATTTTATTAAGCTGCAGCATCTTCTAAAATTCATCATTCCCCCTTCCCTATTCAGATAAAAGTGCACAGATTATTCACACACACATACACACACACACACACACACATATGCACACACACTTGTCTTTGTGAAATAGCACCCATAATTATCTGAGCTAATAGAATAACATTGATATGGTGCTACTCATGACTTTAAGAAAGTATTAAACTCTGTTTTATTCAATATGTTTCATGTGTTTAAAATGTTTTGTTCTCTTTTCACCTGGTGGCAGGAGAGGGGGAGAAAGAGACTGAAGACTGTAAGCTCATTAATGTTAAGTTTAAGAATATCCTGCAAGGAAAATAAAGATCCTTAATAGCATCGAAACGCCCAGCATAGACACTCATTTAGAACAACTCAGTGGCTGGGGTTTTTAAATGATTGCTTAAAGAGGAAACAAAAAAAATATTTTTCTAAAAGCAGATAATTGCTTTTGAATCTAAGCTTACAGTGTGTCAAGAAAAAATTGTTTTGACTGAAATAACAACCTTTGCCTTTTATACTATGATTTTCTCATGAACTGCTCATTGGCTGACTGCTGATCATTTTATTATTATACATTCACCTTACTGTCATTTGTTGAAAAGTGTCTTGGTTTCTTTTCTATGGCTGTGATAAGACATGATAGCTAATGGAATTTACAAAGGAAGTGTTGAATTTGTGCTTATGGTTTAGAAGGTTAAAGTGCATGATGGCAAAGATTGGAATAGTAACAGGAACCTCTGGCTGCTCACAACTTCATTCAAAGTAGGAGCCAACAATGAACTGCACAGTGAGAATGGTTTGCGATTTTGAAACACGGACCAGATTACACAGAACCAAAGATCGCTTCATTGGTATGTATCTTCCCCTATGAGATTATAACTAAAGAAATAGTTCAGGTGTCTGAATATGTTTGTATTCTTAAGAGAGAAAGGTACCTGCTAGCCTTCAAAAAAACACATGGTCAATGTGTTTAAAGAAGAAAAACCAAGATGGTTTGGGTCATAGTAAGGAACTGAGAATGTCTAACTAAAATGTAACCATAAAGCTAATCAGAATTGAAATAAATAGCAAAACAACAAAAAGTAGGTAAACATTAAAGGGACCTGGATGTTCTCCAAAGGGATATAACACTTCATTCATAAAGTTCTACTTGGATTCCGGAAGACTCTGTGCTACTTTAGTCAGAAGGATGACTTTTATGACCCTTTATCCATCCTATATAAGAACATATGAATGCCACCAATGTCAGACCCTATAAGGCATGGAAGCCTAGTGGCCATGGAATGAAGTAGCTGGATGATTCACAAAGTCGAGAGTGTACAGCGTCCTCATAAGTAGACAGGAAAAACTGAGAGGTGTATATGCATGGAAGACAATGGTTTCAATAGTCCTTGTTATCTGCTTGCTTGTGTCTTACATGGGAAAGGAGAGAAAGAGCTAAAGCTAACATGACGCATAGAACATGACATGCTACAGAAGTGTGAGTGTGCGAGAGTGTACACTGATGAGAGAATATAATGAAAATAAAAGTCAGGATGCTCTCATACGCCCTGGATTCTCCTTCCTATGGATTGAGACCCACCATTGAATAATCATTTCTTGCTGAGGGCATTTATTTAGTGGATTTAATTAAATCTATTAGGTTACAGGAGATTCCACTAGGCTCTTCCCAGAGACTTAGCAACAACCTATGTCATCACCTGCCTCCATTGGCTGTCACCACCAGGTATGGGGAGGGATATAAAAGGACTGCTAGCCACCCCAGTTCTCCAGCTGTTACCAGGTATGCTCGCCTGTCTCTTTCCCCCTTTCTCTTCTCCTCTGTCCCAGCTACTCTGCCCTCAGGGCTCTGTTCCCACTTGCCGGGCTCTTTCCATTCTCCAGGTCCTCACTCTCTTCCCTTCTACCAAATAAACCCCCTTGATACCAGATCTGTTGTATGGCATGCTATTTTTAGGAGAACACTTTGTCATGGGCCTGCCAGTTACCCCCTCGCCGCATTATATTTCATAACTGCTTCTGTGATTCCAATAGGTTCCCCTCGTGCATGTGCTTCTTCTTGTGGGTCTAAGCCACACACTAGGCCTTTATATCCAACCCCTGCCATCTGCAGCAAATCTGCTCTCCAGCTTACCAATCGCTCATCAACCAATCCATCAGAGACAATTAAGTGAGCTTCACTATTGGTCTTTTTAACATCTTCCTGAGTTCAAGGAAACAACTTTAGTATGTTCAGCACTCTTCCAGAGCCTGACAAATATGGAGGCAGCTGCTTGCCGCCAACCATTGGACTTAGCACTGGGTTCCCAATGAAGGAGTTAGAGAAAGGACTGAAGGAGCTGAAGGGGTTTGCATCCCAAAAGAACAACAATATTGCAGTTTACATATGTGGTCTGTGCCACTCAGCTCCTTAACCAAATGGCACAGGGAGAAAGCTATCCTTCCAGGAGTGTGGACAAGCCTGTGATGGGGGTAAGGCCAGCACCTCTGCTCAGAGGGACCTGCCAGGAACCGCCAGGACACAGAGACCTAAGAGTGCTGGGAGAAAGCTAGCATCCCAGGAGTGTGGACAAGCCCATGAATGGAGGTAAGACAAGCACCACTGCTCAGCAGGACCCACCCAGGATCCTCAAGACATAGGGACTGAGTAGCAGCCTGGGAGAGGAGTCTTCCGGTTTACATCTGTGGTCAGTGCCACATGGTTCCATACCCAAATAGCACAGCGGAAGAGCTAGCCTCCCAAGAGTGTGGACAAGCTATGATCTGGGGAAAAGCCAGCACCTCTGCTCAGAGGGAAACGCCCAGAACCATCAGGACACAGAGACTGAGGAGTGGTCTTCCAGTTTCCTTCTGCAGCCAGGTAGCTGATCCTGTGACACAGGGCTCCATACTCAGTGCCAGGAGAGAGCTGGTCTCTGAGGAGTGCCTACACACCTTTGAGCACAGGAAGACCACTTCTGTTCAAATTCCTCAATCAAGAGGGACCCTCGCAGAGCCACCAGGACACAGGAACCAAGGAACCAAGCTGGGGATAGGATCCTTCTGTTTTCTGTCTGCACCCCAGAGCTGACACTGTACCACAGCTGTCCAAACCCAAATTCTTCTCAAAGAGAGCTGGACTCCAAGGAGTATTGATGAAAAGGCTTGCAGGAGGGACAAACCACAGTCAGAACAAGATCAGCTAACACCAGAGATAACCAGATGGCAAAAGACAAGGGCAAGAAGATAAGGAACAGAAACCAAAGAAATTTGGCATCATCAGAACCTGGTTCTCCCACCACAGAGAACCATGGATACCCCGTTACACCAGAAAAGTAAGTCTCAGATTTAAAATCACTCTTCATGATGATGCTATAAGACTTTATGAAGGAAATAAATAACTCCCTTAAAGAAATACAAGAGAACACAGGTAAAAAGCTAGAAGCCCTTAAAGATGAAATACAGAAAAACACAATCAAATAGGGGAAGGAAATGAAAAAAATCTTTGAAGATCTGAAATTGGAAATAGAAACAATAAAGAAATCACAAAGGGAGACAACTCTGGAGATAGAAACCCTAGTAATGAGATCAAGAGTCACTGATGCAAACATCACCAACAGAATACAAGAGACAGAAGGGAGAATCTCAGGTGTGGAAGATACCATAGAAAGCATTGACACAATAATCAAAGTAAATGCAAAATACAAAGAGCTCCTAACATGAAACATCCAGGAACTACAGGACACAATGAGAAGACCAAACCTAAAAATAACAGGTAGAGAAGAGAGTGAAGATTACCAACTTAAAGGGCCTGTAAATATCTTCAACAAAATTATAGAAGAAAACTTCCCTAACCTAAAGAAATTAATGAACATAAACATTCAAGAAGCCTACAGAACTCCAAATAGATTGGGCCTGAAAATAAATTCCTCCTGTAATATAATAGTTAAAATAGCAAATGCACAAAACAAGGAAAGATATTAAAAATAGTAAGGGGAAAAAGTCAAGTAGCATATAAAGGCAGACATATTAGAAATACGTCAGACTTCTCACCAGAGAATATGAAAGCTAGGAGATCCTGGGAAGATCTCATACAGACTCTAAGAGAACACAAATGCCAGCCCACGCTGCTATATCCAGCAAAACTCTCAATTACCATAGATGGTTAAACCAAGATATTCCATGACAAAACCAAATTTACACAATATCTTTCCGCAAAACCAGCCCTACCAAGGATAATAGATGGATAATGCCAACACAAGGAGGGAAACAACAACCAGAAAAACCAAGAAAGTAATCTTTCAACAAACCCAAAAAAGATAGCCACACAAACATATAAACAACATTGAAAATAACAGGAAGCAACAATCACTATTCTTTAATATCTCTTAACATCAATGGACTCAATTCTTCAATAAAAAGACATAGGCTAACAAACTGGATACATAAACAGGACCCAGCATTTTGCTGCATACAGGAAATGTACCTCAGTGTTAAAGACAAACAATACCTCAGAGTAAAGGGCTGGAAAACAATTTGTCAGGCAAATGGTCCAAGAAACAGGCAGGAGTAGCCATTCTAATATCAGATAAAATTGACTTTCAACCAAAAGTCATCAAAAAAGATAAGGAAGGACACTTCATCCTCATCAAAGGAAAAATCTACCAAGAACTCTCAATTCTGAACATCTATGCCCCAAATGCAAGGGTACCCACATTCCTAAAAGAAACTTTACTAAAGCTCAAAGCACACATTGCACCTCATACAATAGTAGTGGGAGACTTCAACACCCCACCCCTGTTGATGGACAGATCTTGGAAACACAAACTAAGCAGAGACACAGTAAAACTAACAGAAGTTATGGACCAAATGGATTTAACAGATATCTCTAGAATATTTCATCCTAAATCAAAAGAATATACCTTTTTCTCAGCACTTCATGGTACTTTCTCCAAAATTACCATGTAATTGGTCACAAAACAAATCTCAACAGATATAAGAAGATTGAAAAAATCCTATGCCTCCTATAAGATCACTAAGGATTAAGGCTAGCCTTCAATGGCAAATAAAACAACAGAAATCCCACATACACATGGAAGCTGAACAATGCTCTATGCAATGATAGCTTGGCTAAGAAAGAAATAAAGAACTAAATTAAAGACTTCCTAGAATTTAATGAAAATGAAAGTAAAACATATCTAAACCTATGGGACACAATGAAAGCAGTATTAAGAAGAAATCTCATAGTTCTTAGTGCCTCCAAAAAGAAACTGGAGAGAGCATACATTAGCAGTTTAACAGCACACCAGAAGGCTCTAGAACAAAAAAGAAACTAATACACCCAAGTGGAGTAGAAGGCAAAAAATAATCAAACTCTGGGATGAGATCAACGAAGTAGAAACAAAAAGAAGTATAAAAAGAATCAACAAAACCAGGAGCTGGTTCTTTGAGAAAATCAACAAGATAGACAAACCCTTAGCCAGAATAACCAGAGGGCACAGAGACAGTATCCAAATTAACAAATTCAGAAATGAAAAGGGAGATATAACTACAGAATCTGAGGAAATTTAAAAAATCATCAGTTCCTACTACAAAAACCTATACTCAACCAAATTGGAAAATTTGGATGGAATGGACAATTTTCTAGACAGATACCAAATACCAAAGTTAAGTCAGGGTCAAATAAACCCTCTAAACAGTCCTATAACCCCTAAAAAATAGAAGTCATTAAAGTCTCCCAACCAAAAAAAGCCAAGGACTAGATGGGTTTAGTGCAGAATTCTTTCGGACCCTCAAAGAAGACCTAATACCAATACTCCCCAAAATTGAAACAGAAGGAACACTACCAAATTAATTCTATGAGGCCACAGTTACACTGATACCAAAACCTTACAAAGACCCAACAAAGAAAGAAAGCTTCAGACCAATTTCCCTTATGAATATTGATGCAAAAATACTCAATAAAATCCTCGCAAACCGAATCCAAGAACACATCAAAATGATAATTCACCATGATCAAGTAGGCTTCATACCAGGAATGCAGGGGTGTTTCAATACTCAGAAATCCATCAATGTAATCCACTACATAAACAAACTGAAAAAAAAAATAACACGTGATCATTTCATTAGATGCTGAAAAAGCATTTGACAAAATTCAACATTCATGATAAAAGTCTTGGAAAGATCAGTAATTCAAGGCCCATACCTAAACATAGTGAAAGCAATATACAGCAAGTTAGTAGCCAACATAAAACTAAGTCGAGAGAAACTTGAAGCATTCCCAATAAAATCATGGACTAGACAATGCTGTCCATTCTCTCCCTATCTATTCAATATAGTACTTGAAGTTCTAGCTAGAGCAATTTGACAATTGGAGGTCAAAGGGATACAAATTGGAAATGAAGAACTCAAAATATCACTATTTGCAGATGATATGATAGTAAAGTGACCCAAAAAACTCCACCAGAGAACTGCTACAGCTGATAAACAACTTCAGAAAAGTGGCCAGATACAAAGTTAACTCAAACAAATCAGTAGCCTTCCTATACTGAAGAATAAACAGGCTGAGAAAGAAATTAGGGAAATGACACCTTTCCCAATTGTCACAAACAATATAAAGTATCTTTGTGTGACACTAACCAAACAAGTGAAACATCTCTATGACAAGAACTTCAAGTCTCTGAAGAAGGAAAGTGAAGAAGACCTCAGAAGATGTGAGATCTCATGCTCATGGATGGACAGGATTAATATAGTAAAAATGGCCATCTTGCTGAAAGCCACCTACAGATTCAATGCAATCCCCATCAAAATTCTAACTCAATTCTTCATGGACTTAGAAAGAGTAATTCTCAAATTCAATTGGAATAACAACAACAAAAAAACCCAGGATAGCAAAAACTATTCTCAACAATAAAAGGACTTCTGGGGGAATCAGCACCCCTGACCTCAAGCTGTACTGCAAAGCAGTAGTGATAAAAGCTGCATGGTATTGGTACTGTGACAGGTAGGTAGATCAGTGGAATAGAATTAAAGACCCAGAAATGAACTCACATACTCAAGGTCACTTGATCTTTGACAAAGGAGCTAAAACTATCCGGTGGAAAAAAGACAGCATCTTCAACAAATTGTGCTGGTTCAACTGGCAGTCAACATGTAGAAGAATGCACATTGATCCCCTCCCTGGTCAAAGCTCAAGTCCAAGTGCATCAAGGACCTCCACATAAAACGAGATTCACTGAATCTAATAGATGAGAAAGTTTCCAACACATGGGTACTGAGGAAAAGTTCTTGAACAGAGAACACCAATGCCTTATGCTCTAAGATCAAGAATCGACAAATGGGACCTCATGAAATTACAAAGCTTCTCTAAGGCAAAGGACACTGTAAATAGGACAAAACAGCAACCAATAGATTTGGAAAAGACTTTTACCAATCCTACATCTGATAGAGTGCTAATATCCAATATATACAAAGAACTCAAAGACTCCATAGATCCAAATAACCATATCGAAAATGGGGAACAGAGCTAAACAAAGAATTCTCAACTGAAGAAACTTGAATGGCCGAGAAGCACCTAAAGAAATGTTCAACATCTTTATTCATCAGGGAAATGCAAATCAAAACAACCTTGAGATTTCACCTCACACCAGTCAGAATGGCTAAGATCAAGAACTCAGGTGACAGCATATGTTGGCGAGGATGTGGAGAAAGAGGAACACTCTTCCATTGCTGCTGGGATTGGAAATTGATACAACATCTCTGGAAATCAGTTTGGCAGACCCTCAGAAAAATGAACATACTCCACTGTGTTCATAGCAGACATATTTATAATAACCAGAAGCTGGAAACAACCCAGATGTCCCTCATCAGAGAAATGGATACAGAAAATGTGGTACATTTACACAATGGAATATTACTTGGCTATTAAAAGCAATGACTTCATGAAATTCTTAGGCAAATGGATGGAACTTGAAAATATCCTGAGTGAGGTAATGCAGTCACAAAAGAATGAACATGGTATGTACTCACTGATAAGTGGTTATTAGCCCAAATGTTCGAAATACCCAAGTGTCACTTGATAGCAACCATAGGACTATGTGTGAAGTCCTAGATGGAGGACTTGGAGAAGGATTGAAGGAGCTGAGGGGGTTTGCAGCCCTAGGTAGGGAGCAACAGTGGCAACTGGCCTGACCCCTTGATACTCCCAGAGACTGGATCACCAACCAAAGAATACACATGGAGGGACCCATGGTGCTGCTCACATATGCAGCAGAGAAGGGTCTTATTAAGCAGAGGCCCTTGGGCCTGAGGGTGTTAGATGCCCCAGTATAGGGGAATGCCAAGGAGAGAAGACAGGAATGGGGGTGTGTGTGGGTGGTGTAATACCCTCGTAGAGGCAGGGTGAGGTGGGAAGGAATAGGGAGTTTCCAAAGGGGAGACCTGGTAAGGGGGAAACATTTGAAATGCAAATGAAGTATCAAAAATAAAAAAACAAAAACAATAAAAATAAAATAGAAAGGTTCCATGGCTTCAAAAGTCAAACATTAAAGTTAATAGTGCAGATTTATAATATCATTAGTCATAGGCTGAAATTTCAAGGAGCTTTGCTTCCTATATTTATATATAGCTCTGTGTAACATTTAATTCTGAGGGCAGTTTACGAGTTATCTCGTTTTACTTTTAAATATAGAAAAGTAGTCTCTGGAATTATGGAGTTGTGAATTGTACCTACTTGTTCCAGAATACTATCAATGCATCTTACATTCTCTTTAAGCAGGAAGGGAAATGGTAGAAAATAAGAAAGAAAGGGAATACATTCAGTTGTAGTATAAAGTGATATATGTATCTACCTACATATGCATACAGTGGAAATGGTACAGTAAAAAAAAAATAAATAAAAAAAAGTAAAAGAAACCACAGAGTTTGCAGGAAAACCAAGCAATGCTTTAAAATAAGGACCTAATAAAAATAATAAAGATTAGGCCATGTTAAAGGTTAAAATAAATACATATTTACACAGTTCACCTAGAAATAGTCTGGCAGCTGGCCTGTGGAAGAATCTGCTGTGACAACTATAGTTTGTAGGTCTCTGGAAAAATTATTAGAGAGAAGAGTATGAATGTGATACAAGCTGTGAGAGATGGACAGTGGATAGGAGGATTTTATGTATATAGTATTATTAAGACTACTGAATTATAACTTATGATTACCGAAACTACTATCAAGTATTTGTATTTTTGTGTCTGAGTAGTTCATTTTTAAGAAATGGTATAGGAAAGTGTTAGACAGGAAGGTGAAAAACAAAAACAAACAAACAAACAAAACTAAATATGATCTCTCAGCTAGAATCTAATTTGTTTTTCTCTAACATGGTTCAGTAAAGGTACATTTATTTTAGCACCACATGTATTAGAGAATGATAGACTAAAAATAAAACCTTTTGTTGAAAATATGCAAATAGTTATTAATATAAAAAATGACTACTACTCTAATCACTGTTTTGTAATTGTAGCAAAAACATTTATGTTATATGGCAATATGGCACCACCAGAGTCCAGCTGTTGACTACAGAAAGCCCTACATAATCTAACACAGCTGAAACACAAGGAGCTGACCTTAAATTCAATCTTATAATGATGGTAGAGGCTTTTAAATAGAAAATGAATAGATCTCTTAGAGACATAGAGGAAAATACACTAATAAATGTGAAGGAAATGAATGACTGTCCAAGAACTAAAAATGGAAATAGAAGCAATAAAGAAAACACAAACTGAGGCAATCCTGGAGATGAAAATCCTAGGAAAGAAAACAGAAAATACAGACACAAGCATTAAAACTGGAATAAAAAACTTAGAAGAAAGAATATCAGGCATAAAAGATACTGTAGAAGGAACTGATACATTTGTCATCAAAAATGATAAATTAAAAAGCCCATGACACAAAATATCCAGCAAATTTGGGACACTATCAAAAGAAAAAAACCTAAGAATGATAAGAATAGAAGAAGATTCCCAGCTAAAAGATACCAAAAATACCTTCATAGAAGAAAATTTCCTTAATATAAAGAAAGAGATGCTTATAAACTTATGGAACACCAAATATATTGAACCAAAACATAATAATCAAAGCAGTAAATGTACAGAAAAAAGAAAGAATATTAAAGCTGCAAGGGAAAAAGGTCAAGTAACACATAAAGACAGATCTATCAGAATTATACTTGATTTATCAACAGAGACTCTAAAATCCAGAAAGCCTGGGCAGATGTCTTGCAGACCCTAGAATACCACAGACGTCAATCCAGACTACTATACTCAATGAAACTCTCAATCAGCACAGGTGGTGAAAATAAAATATTCCATGACAAAACATATTTAAACAATATTTTTTCCACTAGTCTATCACTACAGATACTAGAAGGAAAACTGACCCAGTGAGACTAACTACACCAAAGAAAACATAAATAAGTAGTTTCATACCAGTAAAACCAAAAGTAGAGAAACACACACACACACACACACACACACACACACACACCACCATCACCACCAGCACCACCACCACCAGCACCACCAGCACCACCATCAGCAACAGTATTACACATTCATTCTGTTGGTATGTGTCTTTTATTTGGAGAATTGAGTCCATTGATGTTGAGAGATAGTAATAACCAATGATTGTTAATTCCTGTTATTTTGATAGTAAAGAAACACTCCTCAGCAACAAACATAAATGTTATCTCAGATTAAAAAAATGGGAAAAAGTTTTCCAAGCAAATGATTCCAAGAAACAAGCTGGAGTAGCCATTTTAATATTTAACATTCAACCAAAATAGTCAAAAGAGATGCAGAATAACACTTCAGATTCATTAAAGGAAAAAAATTCAACAAAATGATATCTGAATTCTAAATATCAATTCCCCCAAAAGCAAGGGCACCTACATTCATAAAAGAAAGTTTACTAAAGCTTAAATCACACACAAAACCCTACACATTAATAGTGGGAGGCTGAAAGACCCCATTCTCCAAAAGGACAGGTTATTGAGACAGAAAGTAAATAGAGAAACAATGAAACTAACAAAGGTTCTGAATCAAATGGACCTAACAGATATCTATAGAACATTTCACAGAAACAAAAGAATATACCCTTGTTCTCAGCACATCACAGAACCTTCTCCAAAATTGACAATATACTCAGTCACAATGCAAACCTCAACAAATATAAGAAGACTGAAATAACTCCTTGCACCTTACCAGATTGTGATGGATAAGAGCTGCATTAACAACAACAGAAACAACAAAAAGCCTACAAATTCATGGAAACTGAACAGCTCTCTACTCAATGGCCACTGGGTCAGGGAAGAAATAAGAAGGAAATGTAAGGCTTTCTAGAATTTAATGAAAATGAAGGCACACTATATCCAAACATAAGAGACACAATGAAAGTAATGCTAAGTAGAAAGTTCATAGCACAAAACCCTTCATTAAAAAAAAAAAAAAGAGAGAGATCTCATACTAGCAGTTTAACAGTATACCTGCAAGCTCTCCAATTAAAAGAAGCAAACACACCCAAGAGGAGTAGACATTAAGAAATAATCAAACCCAGGACTAAATAAATAAATTAGAAAAGAGGAGAACAATTTGAAGAATAAAGGAAACTAAGAGTTGGTTCACTGAGAAAATTAACAAGATAGACAAACTCTTAGCCAAACCAACTAAAAGCAGAGTTAAATCAAGATCAGGTAAGCAATCTACATATTCCTACAACCCTAAAGAATGAGAAACAGTCATACAAGTCTTTAAAAAAAAAAGAAAGAAAGAAAAGGAAGAAGAAAAGAAGGAAGAAAGGAAAGAAGAAAGAAAGAAAGCAAGTAAGCTCAGGGCTAGATGGTCTTACTGCAGAATTCTACCAAGCTTTCAAAAGAGACCTAATAGTAATACTCTTCAAACTATTCCACAAAATAGAAACAGACAGAACATTGTTAAACTCAATCTATGAGGCCAGTCACCCTGATTACTAAACCTCACAAAGATCCAGCAAAGAAAGAGTATTCCAGGCCACTTTCCCTTATGATCATTGATCAATAATACTCAATAAAATATAATCCTAATCAAAGAACACTTCAAAAACATCATCCATCATGATCACATAGGTTTCATCCAGGGATGCAAGAGTGGTTCGATACAGAAAAATCCATCAATATAATCCACCATACAAACAAACTGAAAGGAAAAAAAAAAACCACACATGGTCATCTCATTAGATGCTAGAAATGCTGTTTCAAAATTTGACATCCTGTTGTGTTAAAAGTCTTGGAGGGATCAGAGATGAAAGGCATATACCTAAACACACTGAAGGCAGTATACAGCAAGCTCAATAGCGAACATCAAATTAAATGCATAGAAACATAAAGCAATTCTACTACAATCAGGCACAAGACAAAGCTGTTCACTCCCTCCATATCTCTTCAGTATAGTACTTGAAGGTCTAGCTAGAGCAATAAGAAAACTAAGAGATCAAAGAAGACAAATTGGATAAGAAGTCAAAGTATCACTGTTTGCTGATGATATGATAGTATACATAAATGACCCAGAAAATTCTTGCAGAGATCTCCTACAGTTGATAAACAATTCCAGTTAAGTGTCTGGATACAAAATTAACTCAAACAAACAAACAAACAAACAAACAAACAAAAAACCCACAGCCCTCCTTTATACAAATGATAAAGTGGCTGAGCATAAAATCAAGGAAACACCTTTTACAATAACAACAAATAATATAAAATACCTTGGTGTAACTCTAACTAAGCAAGTGAAATAATTTATTACAAGAGCTTCATGTGTCTCTGAAGAAAGGAATTGAAGAGGATGAAAATATGTCACATACTTATGGTTTGGTAGGATTAACATAGTAAAAATGGCCATCCTGCCAAAGCAATCTACAGATTCAAAGCAATTCCCATCCATATTCCAATACAATTCTTTTCGGACCTTGAGAGAACAATTCTCAATTTTATATGGAAAACAAAAGCAAACAAACAAACAGACAAACACCCCTCAGCATAGCTAAAACAATCTTGTGCAATAAAAGAACTTCCAGAAGTATTAAGCTGTACTACACTCTGATCTCAAACTGGACTACAGAGAAATAGTAATAAAAACGGTACGTTGTCGATATAGAAACAGGAAGGCTGATCAATGGATTTGAATGGAAGACCCACAAAGATACTTGATTTTTGACACAGTCACCAAAAACAGAGAATGGAAAAAAAGGAAGCATCTTGTGCTTGTCTAACTGTATGTCTTCATGGAGAAAAATGAGAATATTTATCATCCTGTACAAAAGTCCTCACCAAAAAACATGACAGACTAAATCTAATACAAGTGAAAGTGGGGAATAGCCTTGAATACATTGGTAGAAGAGACAAAGTCCTTAACAGAACACCAGTCACCCAGGTTCTAAAATCAACAACTAATAAATGGTACCTCATGAAACAAAAAGGCTTCTGTAAGGCAAAAGGCACTGTTAATAGGACTCCCAAATTTATCCTTTGACTTTCAGACTTTCACAAGGCCTGTACATGCACACACACCATCATAGCCGCCACTGCCGCCACACTCATCACTACCACCTCCGCTGTCACTACCACCAACCACAACTAATACTGCTAAAGGCCAGCTTCTATACCCCAGGGTAAACTGAGTTAGGAAGTGAGGTGTGGTGCAGATAGCAGCTGACGGGTCAGCACTAGAAGGGCTAATAGTATCAGTGCTGTTAGAAGCCAATGGGGGCTGGCACTGACGGCATCGTAATTAGGGCAAGAAGGAATGTCAAACACACAGGCAGAAACACGGAGTAGATGAGGCAAAAGCAGGCTCCAGCATTTTATTTTTTTTCTCTTAACCTTTTTTACATCCCTTAACACAAAGTTTTACTAAGTAAGAAGAAAATTACTTCGTAGCCACTAGTTACTTTTCTTCTAAAAAGAATCACTACAAAAATATATTCTTCAAAAACAGATTAAAATCATTGCATAAGAGCAAATTAGAGCATGATTATTGATTCTGTATTCCTTTTTTGAAACTTCATACCTAACTAATCATTTCATCCATCTTCTTCTCCACAAGGTCATTCTAACCTCAAAGCAATAATTCTTTTGTCATAGATGGACAAAGTTTAACTTTGCCAAGTCTATAGTAGGAGGTTTGTCCATATGCTTTTCTGATGACAATATGTATTTACTAAGAAACACATCATCTGTCTTAAGTCTTATTTTGAAGTCTTGATTAACTAGACTGGTTAATATTCTCTTCTCTCTCCTTATACTCACAATAGACTTGTTTACTCTTTATTCATAACCTTTCTGTTTCATGGTAGGCACTGAAAACCTATTATCTCACCCCTAGACCAGAAGACTAAGGAACTCAGGTCCAAACTAGAGTGAATGCTTTCTTTGATGATTAATTGCTTCAAGCCTATTTTTCCTGCTGCTAAGTTAGGTGCTTGCAGTGCATGAACACTCACTGTGCTCCTTTCTCTAACTCACGCTGCTCTTGCCATTCTTTGAGCAAGAGGTACATTCTATTCTTGATTCTAATTTTAAACTTTCTATCCACTACCCTAACTTACCAAAATTATGGAAATCAAGCTAACTTCCTAAAACTACTTAAATCAAATCAGGAATTCCATAATATTATTAATTCATCTAAATGGCATTATCTCAAGAACTTCTATTTTCATGTTGATCTGCAAGAAACTTGCCCAATAATCACATCAGGGTATAGGCAGTGAGGGTCTCCTATTATAAATTCACACCAAGCTAAACAAGTGAGAAATATGGCAATGACAAACATGAAAGGGCACATGAATAATAAGAAGCAATCCTGGGGCAAAGTTTCCAGGGCCATGTCTTTACAGGGTACACCCATTTTAGCTGAGAAAGATCGTGGGCTGTCATCATGGAGCTCACTTGCCCACTGTAGCTCTTCCTGCATGGAGTCTGCCAATTACTACTGCTGCTGCTCCTACCACCAATAATAATAATTATGAATAAATTACACATTAATACTTAGTTCATATACTAAAATATACATATAAAGCTCTAGTTAGATTATAGAAATACAGGAATCACTACAAATTTCTCAACAATATATCATAAACAAGCCACAGTTACATCAAGTTAAATTTAAAAAACACATAAATAGAAAAGGTGAGATTTATAAAACTTTGCTTACAATTATTATGAGCTACCTAGTTTCCAAGTACAACATTTAATACAACTGTTAGATAAAATATTAATCAGCAATGAGGAAAATGATATAAGGAAATACAAGTGCTCCCTATTTCATTTGTGCTTTATATCTACTCTAAGGCTAGAAATATGGCAATTAAAAATGAAAAATAGAGTAGAGTGTGCTTACACTTTGGAACAGGGTACTTGATCTATGTTTTAGTAAAAACCAGTAAGGAAAATATTTTAGTTCATACATGCTTGTGAGGATAATCTCTATCCATCTACTAGGTTGAACTTAGATAAGTTTGATTGATCAAATTAATAGTGGCTGAGTCTCTAAGACCTGTCTGGAAAAAGCCTGAAATTGGAATTTGTGACACTATTAAACAATAGAACAAAGCACCTTGTACTTCCCTCTGAGAATAGGCATTTTGGAGTACTCTGAGTGCCAGACAGAGTGAAAACAAGATATGGTGAATCACTCTGGCTCTTTTTAGCTGATAAATCTACCTATGCTATGTAAACAATTTATTGTGAGTGTTTTATAACTTTAATAACTTTAAGAAGTATATAGCCTAGTATTTCATCCTAATAGCTAATCCTCTAGGGAGAACATCTAGAATAATATTTATTCTATACTTTTATTAGTTAATACCTAATTATGAGATGAAATAGATATTGATATATTTTTATTGGGGAATTTAACATATTTTATGATTCAGGAATTCCTACTATATATTTTGATAAGTTCTGAAAATTGTTTTTGAGGATTTATATAATGTTACAATGAAATTCATCTATTATTTTGAGGTAATCCATTAAATATTTTCCCACACATTGGCATAAATAAGTTTCGAGTCTAGAAAGCACCACATATTTTGTGTGTGGTTGGTGAGAGAAATATGTACTATGGTGCCTATATCCAAGTATAATGTTGTCAAGTTTGTGTTCTTTTCCCACTTTTATATGGTTTATGATTCACAAACAGTGGCCAGCTTTGCCTTCGTGTGCCTTTAGCAGCCCAAGGAATTTGTTTATTTGTTTGTTATTTTGAGGTGCTGGGAAATAAAACCTAGGGATATGCAAGAAATGTTCCCTATTACTCAGTTAACCTCTTAGATCCTGTATTTTCAAATGCTGGTTGTGGTAGTGGACTTTATACATTCAAATAATGACATGTATAATTTACTGAATGCTTCGCTGCATCATGACAATATTGTAGATGCTGTAAAAATATTTTAAATAATTCTGAGACTAAACTTCTGTGCTATGACCTAGGGTAATTGCAATTTTATAATGAAAAGATTGCTAACTCTACATGTATCAGATAGCAGTAAGGTAAGAGAGCTGAAATGTTTATTTAATGCTTCAGTTTATACTATTTGCTTATCTTTCTTCTATCTGGTGATATTCATTGTTTAATCTCTGAAAAATTAATCCAACTCCTATTCTTATGGTTGACAATAGATTACCTTTATTAAGGAGAGTTACACTGGAGTTCTGGATTGGAACCTTTGGAGCAGAAGTCCTGTACATGAGTGTATGTTTGTTTGCTCTGCTGTTATCTTCTTGTGATACAATTTTAACAGTCTATTACTTTGTCATCTGGTAGAGTCATCCAAAATTTCAAAAGCATGCACTGCTAAAGCTAGCACTTGGCACAATATTCAGGTGTCCTTCACAATTGTTGGGCATACACAAATGATATGTAAAAACAGAAAGGCAATGCATTAACTTATAATAAGTAACATATGGTTTCTTGAGGAGAAATACTTCTTATCATAATTAACCAAGGGTTGACATAATCAACACATAATTTCTCTATAAAGTAACTCTCAATATAAAATCAAATCATCAACTTATTCATTCCCAGTGAAAGGTATTTTAATAAGAAATGGCATAACTGAATATTCATGGTTAGCCCATAGCATTCTGACAAATGAAACTTAATCATAAAATAAGTGACAATATGAAGTTTGCTTACTTGTGTGGTTTGAAGCAAGAAGATCAGATAGTTTTACTGGGTACAGATATATGCTAGGGAAGCCTTACTAATTTGATCCATAATGAGGATAATTCTAAAAATGTGGTTAGAATACAGCAAGTTGATTAGCTACAAATTCATTATCATCATTCCAATGTCATTCTAAACATTTTATATCTACTGTGTTAACCATTTACAAACAGCAAGAGTGTGGGTGGTGACAGCAATGTTCACTATGCTACTTATACTTTAACAACTAAGCACTTCTAGCTGTTGGGCACTCAAACTGTGGGCATTATAGCTAATTGGATTTTAACTTAATTTGAATTAATTTAAAATTAAAGTGTGATTACCACATGTGGGAGGTTGCTAGATTTTTGAACAAGATTCCAAGATATTTTGAACAGTATTGACACACAAAATGAAACTTGGACAGATTTTAATCAATAGCAGCAGTGTCGTTCTTTAATAAAAAATCATATAAAAATTACAGATTCATTCAGTAAAAATAGAAAAAAAATGTTACGATCTTAAATGTCCCTCTAGGATCCTATTTGCTTGCCTTTCTTGCATTCAATGAGATGTATTTATAGCTGCAATTTCAAAGGCAACCTTTTTCTTTGATACTTACATCCTTGTGAGCAGAGTAGCACTGAATTCTCAGCTATGGACATCTATCACTGTTTTTCATGATATTGTTGCTCCCAGGTGTTTCCTTCTCTGTTTTGCTTTCATGCATACGTTTTAATTTTTCTTTTGTAAAATAATGAGAAGGCCATTAAGATCTATGCATCAAAAGAAAATGAATGTTCAAGTAAGATATTTTATTTTAATTAGGCACTCTTAAATAGTATTACTGAGCTTCAATCTGACTATCTCAGATGTATGGAGTAGCCATAGTGACTCTGGCCTTACAATATTCAACAATGAACAACAAATATGTGGAGGATGTAAATTGATAGTCTGAACTCACACTTGATCTCATTGTACATAATAAAAAATGAAATATTGAATTAGTCCTCACAAAGCATGATAGATAACATATATAGATATCATACATTTGTGTGCATAAGATATTTGAAGAACTCTGAATGTAATATACTTACAGTACACAAACAGAATTTATTAGCAATCCCTTTGTATTTTATTACCTGAAATTTTAGATTATAATTTATTGAAGGCAGACTTCAAAGAGTTAATACCATTAATTTTATATTCCTACCACAAGAACATGTGCAGCTCAAGAAAACACTGGCACATGTAAAGTAAAACTATCTTACAGACATACACTTAAACATCAAAAATGAGAGAAATACAGAAATTAGAGAGAGAATATTGAAGAGAAAATCTACATAAAGTATCACAAGTATCCACCTGAAAATATAACCAAAATTATGTGAAATAAATTTCTGAAAATAATTTGCTTATTTTATTTTTGGATTAATAATATAAATGATAGCAATAATAATGATAATAATAATAATAATCCATAACAACTAAATCCCAGGACAAATATTTAGTTTAAACTGTGATGGGATTATTTTTATAACTAACTGTTGATCACCTGCAAAGTTAAATATAACAAATTCTACTTAAAAATGATTACTAAAGTTCTCACGAACTAAATTGAACTAAATATAAGGGATAATGAACAAAAACCACTACTGAACGTAAATGAAAACAATGAATGAACACCAGAATTTAAAGATAATTGAAATCACCACAAAAAATATCATTGACTTATCTTGGAAATTAACAAGTGAATTACATAAAATAATATTGAGCAAATTCATAATTTACACAACACAGCTGGACTTTACTTTTTTGTACCATTTGTTATTACTCTCTTGTGGATACACTGTTTGTGTGACTGTGTAAGTGTGTGTGTGTGTGTGTGTGTGTGTGTGTGTGTGTATAGGCATATACTTGCTAGGACACAGTTGTGAAGAACTGTGAATTAAACTCAGGTGATCAAACCTGAAGAGCAAATTTGTTTACCTGTAGAGTCATATTGTAAAGTCAACAAACCTAGACTTCTAGACATCTATATCTAGGGCTAATATAGACAGTAAAGCAGGGAAAATAGAAAAACAAAAGATTTACTTGCTTATAAACTTGTCTATTTGACAGAAAAGAAAGCACTCACAATCAAATTATTTCTTCATAAATTAAAGTGTTATAAGCAAAAAATGCACATGAATGAGAGAAAAAGACTGATATGTAGAGTGCCAGAGAAGGGATAGCTGTTTCCTCTCTCAGAGGAATAGAGGAATGTTTCAAAGAAACAATGTCGATGGAGACAGATCTGCCAGGTATCCACAAAGAGAAAGTTATTGCTTTCTTTGATAAACAACGTAGAAGCTCATTCCCAGGTCCTCCCTCAAATCACTAGGGGTTTACCTTTGAAGTTCAATACAGAAGTAAGGACAACTGCTACATGTTCAAACTATAAAAGGGCATATTTATTAGTAGAATACTAAAACATATAGAGAAAAGAGAGAGTTTAGCCAAACTTTTGTAGTCACTGTTAAAAGTATATATGTAAAGAAAAGAATTTCAGAATTATTACAGTTATAACTGATTTAATGGACACAAATACCATCATTAGACATTTATTGTAGTCTCCTTCACAAAAAATCTCAACAACCTCAACATTAAGTCCTTGTTCCTCAGAAAATTGGACATAGTACTACCTGAGGACCAAACTATACCACTCTTGGCTCCGATTATTAGGGGTACTAGTCAGTTTCCAAAACCTCCAATTATTATGGGTATTACTATAAAAAAGATTATAACAAATGCATGGGCGGTAACAATTACGTTGTAAATTTGGTCATCACCTAGGAGGGCGCCTGGTTGTCCTAATTCAGTTCGAATTAGGATACTGAGTGCTGTTCCGACTATTCCTGCTCAAGCTCCAAATAGTAGGTACAGGGTTCCGATATCTTTATGGTTAGTTGAAAATAGTCAACGGTTTATGAACATAGGTAAAATGGCTGAGCAAGCATTAGACTGTAAATCTAAATACAGAGGTTTTAGCCCTCTTTTTACCAAGCCTTAAGGTGTTGGCATGTCGAATTGCAAATTCGAAGGTGTAGAGAATTACTCTACTAAGGCTTCTCCCGCCTCGTTTCTGATAGGCGGGAGAAGTAGATTGAAGCCAGAGATAGGGTATTTAGCTGTTAACTAAAATTTCGTAGGTTTGATTCCTACCAATCTAGGTATAAGGTCTTAGCTTAAGTTAAAGCGATTGATTTGCTTTCAGTAGATGTAAGATAGAAGCTTGCAGTCCTTATCAGAAGTTAAACTTAGTGTTTTCTTAGGGCTTTGAAGGCTCTTGGACTGACATATCCTAAACTCCTATATTATTAGTTGTGGTGAGAGTGGTAATATGAGGGTGCTTATGGTTGTGAGTAGGGAGAATGAAATATTGTATTTTGGGTTTATGGTGTGTGATAATATTTTTAAGTTGTTGTTGGTTGGAAATATTGTTATTGAAGTTGAGTAAATGAGGCGGGTGTAGAAGAATAGGTTTAGTAGTGCTATTATAGCTATTAGTGTTGTTAGGATTGTGCAGTTGTTTTTTAGGAGTTCTGTAATGATGGCTCATTTTGGGATGAATCCTGTTAGTGGTGGTAGGCCTCCTAAGGATAGTAGGATTAGGGAGGTAGTTATTATGATTATTGGTGTTTTGTTTCATAGGAGTGATATGGAGTTTATGGTTGTGGAGGTGTTGGTTATTAATGCGATGAATATTGGGATAGTGAGAATAATATAGATGATTAGATTGAGTAGGGTGATTGTTGGGTTGTATGGTAGGATGGCGATTATTCATCCTATGTGGGAGATTGATGAGAATGCTATGATTTTTCGTGTTTGTGTTTGGTTTAGCCCTCCTCATGCTCCGATGAAGATTGATGTGATTGCTAGGGTGAGTATTATGGGTTTATTTAGTAGTTGGTAGGTTTGTATAAGGATAGATATTGGGGCGATTTTTTGTCATGTAAGCAGGATTAATCCTGTGTGAAGTGGAATGCCTTGTGTTACTTCTGGCAGTCAGTAGTGGAATGGGGCTAAGCCTAGTTTTATGGATAATGCGATCAATATTATGTTAGGTAAGATGTTGTTTGTTTGTTGTTGAAATATTCATGAGCCTGTTTGTTTGTAATTTATTACGGAGGCTAGTAATAGGATTATTGAAGCTGTTGCCTGTGTAATGAAGTATTTTGTTGCTGCTTCAGTTGAGCGTGGGTTTTTTTTGTTGATCAGTAGCGGGGTAATTGCTAGAAGGCTTATTTCAAGTCCTACTCATATGAGTAGGAGATTGGTGCTTAGTATAGTAATTATTGGACCTGTGAAGATAGTGAAGTAAATAATAACGAGTGTGATTGGGTTTATTAGTACGGGAAGGGTTTAAACCAACGTTTTCGGGGTATGGGCCCGATAGCTTAATTAGCTGACCTTACTGTGTAGGATGAAGTGTTATGGTGGCACAAAGAATTTTGAATTCTTAAGAGTAGGTTCGACTCCTATTGTCCTAGAAATAAGAGGGTTTAAACCTCTATAATTTACTCTATCAAAGTAATTCTTTTGTCAGACATATTTCTATAGTAGTGGTGGGATGCTTGCTAAGAAGATTGGAAAAGAGATGTGTCATATGCATAAGGCTAGTGTTAGTGGTAGAAAGTTTTTTCATAGAAGGTGTATTAATTGATCGTATCGAAATCGTGGATAGGATGCTCGAATTCATAAAAAGATTATTGATAGTAGTAGGGTTTTTACTATGAAGTTGGTTGAGTAGAGTTCTGGGGTATTAATATTGTGGAGTGGTCCTAGGAATACAATAGTTGTTAGGGCGTTTATTAGGATGATGTTAGTGTATTCGGCTATGAAGAATAATGCGAATGGGCCTGCTGCGTACTCTACGTTAAAGCCAGAAACTAGTTCTGATTCTCCTTCAGTTAGATCGAAGGGGGACCGGTTAGTTTCTGCTAGGGTTGAAATAAATCATATTATGGCTATAGGTCAAGCTGGGATGATTAGTCAAATTTGTTCTTGGGTGCAGATGAGTATTTGTAAGGAGAATGAGCCGCTTATTAGTAATACTGATAGTAGAATAATAGCTATGGTTACTTCGTATGAGATTGTTTGGGCTACTGCTCGTAGGGCTCCGAATAGGGAGTATTTTGAGTTGGATGCTCAACCTGACCATAGAATTGAGTATACTGATAGGCTTGATGTGGCTAGAATAAATAGAACAGCTAGGTTTAGGTTGATAAGGGGGTGTGGCATTGGTAGTGGGATTCATAGACTCAAGGCTAATGTCAGTGATAGTGTGGGTGCGATAATAAACAGGGATATTGAGGTTGTTAGTGGTCGTATTGGTTCTTTTATAAATAGTTTCATAGTGTCTGCAAATGGTTGTAGAATTCCATAGGGACCTACAATGTTTGGTCCTTTTCGTAGTTGTATATACCCTAGGATTTTTCGTTCTACTAGGGTTAGGAAGGCTATGGCGATCAGGATGGGGATTAGGAGGGTAAGAATGTTGATAATATACACTATTAGGAAGAGGATTTGAACCTCTGATTACAAGGTTTTAAGTCTTATGCAATTTCCTGGCTCTGCCATCCTAATAACCTTATCTAGGTGAAGAGTTTGTACATATGTATCTTATTTAGATTGAACTCATAAGTTATTTTGAGAGCGCTTTTGGGAAGTTGGCTCTATTTCTCTTGTCCTTTCGTACTGGGAGAAATTGTGGATAGATAGAAACCGACCTGGATTGCTCCGGTCTGAACTCAGATCACGTAGGACTTTAATCGTTGAACAAATGAACCATTAATAGCTTCTGCGCCATTGGGATGTCCTGATCCAACATCGAGGTCGTAAACCCTAATTGTCGATATGGACTCTGAAATAGGATTGCGCTGTTATCCCTAGGGTAACTTGGTCCGTTGATCAAATTATTATTTGGGTCAATGAGATATAGACGTCACTTTGACTTGTAGGTCTAGGTAATAATCATTCGGAGGATATTTTGTTCTCCGAGGTCACCCCAACCAAAATTTTAAGCTTAAAATTTAAGCACCCAAAAGATGCTACAACATATAATAAGAACACATGATCTACTATGTTCATATAACAGCCATATTTATAATAGCCATAAGCTGGAAACAACCCAGATGTTCCTCAAAGGAGGAATGAATACAGAAAATGTGGTACATTTACATAATGGAATACTACTTAGCTATTAAAAACAATGACTTCATGAAATTCTTAGGTAAATGGATAGAACTAGAAAATATCATCCTGAGTGAGGTAACCCAGTCTCAAGGGAACACACATAGTATGCACCCAATGATAAGTAGATATTAGCTTAAAATCTCTGAATACCCAAGATATAATAATGCACAGACCACATGAAGCTTAAGAAGAAGGAAGATCAAACCTTAGATGCTTCAGGCCTTCTTAGGGGAAAATAAAATACTCACAGGAGCTAGAGGGTGGGAGGGACTTAGGCAGAAGAGAGGAAGGGGAGAGAGAAAAGGGGGGCAGAATCGAGTATGAGAGGAGACAAGGATGATACACAAAGGGTCAGGAAATTGAACAGAGGTGTGCAGCAATGGAGTATGGGGAACTGGTGGTAGTTACCAGCAAGACCCAGATGCCAGGAATGCAAGAGGCTCCCAGGAACCAACAGGGATGAGATTAGCTGAAATGCCCAACAAAGGTGAGGGAGAACATGTAGGGTGCCATATCCAGAGGTTAGGCAAGGCCCCGGGTTGGGGGATGGGACCACCCACTCATCTCCAAAATCTTAACCCAGAAGGGCTTCTGTCTAAAGGAAATACAGGGACAAAGTATGGAGCAAGAGACTGAAGTAAAGGCCATCCAGAGACTGCTCCACACGGTGATCCATCTCATATACAGACACTAAACCCAGACACTATTGCAGATGCCAAGAAGTGCTTGCTGACAGGACCCTGATATAGGTGTCTCCTGAGAGGCTTTGACAGAGCCTGACAAATACAGAGGCAGATGCTCACAGCCAACCATTGGACTGAGCATGGGGTCCCCATTGGAGGAGTTAGAGAAAGGACTGAAGGAGCTGAAGGGGTTTGCAATCCCATAGGAAGAACAACAATATCAACCAACCAGACACCCCAGATCTCCCAGGGATTAAACCCCCAACCAAAGATTACATATCGAGGGACCCATGGCCCCAACTGCATATGAAGCAGAGGATGACATTGTCTGGTATCAATAGGAGAAGCTGTGGGCCTTGTGAAGGCTCGGTGCCTCAGTGTAGACAAATGCCAGGGCAATGAGGTGGGAGTGGATGGGTAGGAGGGAGAGCATCCTCACATAAGCTGGGAACTGGGATGGGAGCGGTGACTTCTGGAGGGGAAACTGAGAAAGGGGGATAACTTTGAAATGTTAATACATAAAATATCCAATTAAAAAAAAAAAAGAGAGAGAGAGACCCAGATACTCCTAGAACAAACAGTAGGGGGTACACTGTTAATTATACACAAAGAAGAAAACTTTCTAAATAGAGTCCGTTAGTGTAGGGAATAAGGTGAACAGTTGGCTACGGAGATCTGTTGAATCTAAACAGCTTCCAGAGAAAGTGAAAATAAAAATAAAGTGTCAACTGAGGAACAAGGCAGGTGACAGAATGGGAGTCAGTCTTTCCTAGCCACATATCTGCCAGAGGAATAGAGGCTTGATGTTATGAAGAACTTAAAAATGAATACAGGGAAAGAAAGAGAAAAGAAATTAGTAAAGAAAAACAGAAGGAAAGAAAGAGAGAGGGAGAGAGAAAAAGGAAAGGATGGAGAAGAAAGGAGGGAGGAGGGAGAAGAAACGAAGAAAGCAAGGAAGGAAGACAGACTTTCACTCTCATGTTTCCTTCAGTATAGTTGACATGCAGATATAAAATGTTCATTATTCTCTCCTGTTTCCCATGTTGAATCAGATTGGCTTTATGGATGAGTGTGTTTTGGATGTTTCTCATTATCGACCTGCCCTGATCAAACCCTAAAACTGAAATTCTGCATACCTCCCTAGAAAAGTCCATTCCCTCCCTCACCTTTGCCATACAGCCTGCTTTCTACCATGACGTCTATTTCCACAATCACATGTTCTGGGATTTCTGGCACTGACCCGATTTTTATCCACTCCCAATCAAATTTATGTTGTCTCCTCCTGAGTACCACAGGCTATTGTTGCCATCACTGACAGCTCTGTGATGGGAAGACCCAGCTCTGCACTCAGGCATGTGATAATTTTATTTATACTGAAGCTTTGGTACTTCTAATTATTCCCTTATATTCTGTCTTTCATACCTTATTCTATGATCCCCAGAGATTATTTGTCATGTAGTTTAAATTTGTCTGTTTTCCAGTGTGCACCGACCTGCCTCCATGAATGTAGACCAGGGTGGAAATAATATCATATCATTTTTCTAGTTTATTATCATGCTTCATTAAGTCTACAAGTGTACAAAATACAAACACATATGTCTTATCTTAACCTACTAAGTGTTTAGGTATTCTCAGTTTATATGTAAAGCTTCCATTAATTTTCTAATGCAACTGACTCCTTTGCATATGTATTTTGAACAAAATTTATTGAAAATAATCACAGTGATCATGTTCACCTTATGTAATTTTAATATGCAATCATTTTTAGAGCAAGGTTTGTGATTCTTATCAACGTGCTTCCAGTTCGGTAAGCCTGGCTTATCAAGAAATTTTGTTTTAACTGTAAAAGTAGATTAATATATTTTAATATTATATATGTGTGTTTCTGATAGCATGTTATATTTTATATGTCCACTACACTGAGAGAAAAGTAAAAGTAAAATTTTGCATTATTTTTATACATTAGGCCCTTTGTATCATCATGGATACAAATGCCAAACTGTTTACTTTCTTCCTAGGGATTCAACATTGGCATTGCCAAACAATTGCTGTGAGTTGGAAAAACATTCTGAGTATTGATATTCAGTATTTTCAACCTTTTGTCAGTAGGTGATGAATTAACTCAGCTCCAAGGCTGTTCCAGTTGACAGTGAGAGCTTATTTAACTCATTTCTCACTGCAGGGAGAAGAATCAGATCCAGGGAGAACAGCCAATAGAAGAAAAAAAAAATGAATTAAAAGTGAAATTAGTGTGCTTATAGTTCAGCACTGCTAGGCATCCTAGAAACTCAGGAAATTAACATTCTTAATATAAAATATTGATGTTATGCAGTATTAATATGGCATCACACAAAGAATTGACAGTGTTTAATGTTTCATTGCAGTCTCCTTGCTGGGCAGAGGCTCCAGTTTACAGTCAAAAAGCAATTAATTTCAGATTCAAAAAAAATTAAAGCCCATAGAAGGAATACAGTTAGGGGTTTCCTTTGCGTTTATACTATTTTACCTTATTCTTATATAATGTGAGATCTGTCCTATGAATTCATTGTGATTACCACATGCTATTGGTTGGCAAACATCAATAAGATGAGATTGTGCATTCATATCCAGAGGTATAAGTATTATAAATCACAGCACTGTCAAAATCACTTATCTCATTTAGAATTCCATTTTGAAAAACTCTGACATACCTTTGCCATATCAAAATGAAATTATTTTGCTTTTAACTCACCTTCCATGTAACACAACTTGATAATCTTGAAATATATTCACATGATAAATATATAATAATTTATCATTTTTCTTCATTAAAATACTAGTTTTATTAAAATGAATTATCCTGAGAACTCTAGTATCTTTTATGAAAGTTTTATTTCTCTTTGATTCACTTTATGTGTGTACATAAGCAAACACTGGTATATACTCACACACATACACACACACACACACTCACACACACAAACAGATATACACTCAGACACACACAACCCCATAAGTATACAACAGACAGACATGACATACACACATGTGTACTGCATACAGGCAGATATTCCCTGAGAATATGTACACAGTCACATACACAGACCATGTTTCCCCTGAGGAACAGTGTTATTATGCATTGTGTAAAGTTTACCCTTGAATTATTCACAGGCTGATTTCTCTATTCCACTATCTGGTTTCAGTCCAGACATGACTTTGTAATACTTATGTCAAGAATTTCCTGTGTCATTTGTGTAAGCAGTGTTCATTATTTATTTTCTGCCTGATCAATAAAAGCTGAAAAAGAAAATAGCTAGGCAATAGAGATAATAGGGTGGGGTCTCTGCTAGCCAGGGAGGGAGAGGGAGAAAGAGAGAAAGAGAGAAAGAGAGAAAGAAAGAAAGAAAGAAAGGAAAATAGAGAAAGAGGAAAACAGAGTGGCCGCAAGGAATGTTCTGAGAGACATCAAGGCAGAACACACTTGCAGCCCAGAAAACCAGACCAATATAAAACTGAAAGTTATCTTGGGGATTTTGGCTGGCAGGTAGCCAGATTAGACTAGAGATTAGAAAAGAATTATAACGGTTAGTTATTATACTTTACATTGAAAATAAATCTTGGTTTCTCTGTGCTGTTAGTGGGAACTAAGTTGGGTAAAGAAAAACAGCCACGGTATTAATTCTTTGCATACATTTCTAATAATATTAATTGTACACCCACCAACCCCCTCTTTTTTGGTAATCATTGTTGATATATATATATATATGCAACATATATATGTAACATATATATGCAACATATATCCTGCTGGAATTGTTCAGTGTTGGTTGCACATAAATTGTTTTAAGCCTGACCACGTGGCATTTCATAACCAATTAGGGACTTACTCTTGGGGAAGGGATTTCATCTCTTTCATCAGTTGTTAAGTTATTGTTTAGCACATTAGATTCCCCCTTCCTATAATTCCATGTTTAGGTCTTGTTTAGGTAGCTGTATTTTTGCTGTATCTTGAGTGTAGCTTCCCTGTCATTTCTAGGAGATACAAATTTATGGCAAACTTCACAATCATTTAGAATTTGTAGTCTTTCCGCCCCTTCTGTGAGATATTCCTGACCTTAGGTACAGGAGTTGCATTGTAGATGTATCTAGGGCTGGACTAACCAAGACTGGTTCTCTGTATTTTGACCAGCTGTGGTCTTCCTGTTTTCTCTCTCCTGTTAAGAGAAGCATCTTTGATAACTTATTAGAAGTATACTAATCTGTCGGTATAGGGATAAATTTTAGATAAAGTTAGAAATTATCCTGGTCTAACAAAGCTGCAGTAGAAAGATCTGTTCTAAGACCCATGACCAATATCCCAGAGTATTTGACTATGTTACCAGAGGCATGCATGACTCCATCTGTTGATTGGGCCTTAAAACCAATAGGTTAGCTATTGGTTACCACCAAGATTTGAATACCACCATTACACCCTCACAACTCTCTTGCAGATTTTGTCACTATTGTGGTATCACAGCTTGTTAGAACCATTCATTGCTTTGGCAGCATCCTTGGTACTAGGAAAGTTAGTCCTCATAGATAAAGCTTTCAGGTCAGATGCAGCACAAATATTTTGAGTGCCCACTGTCTTTAGCAATAGAAACTTATCTTAACCACTGGAAGGCAGCCAATAGAACAGCTTTTTTTGTTCTTCAGTTCTGATTGTTATAACAAGTTACTGTTACTGTTACTGTTACTATAGTTGAGACAACTACAAAATCCATCATTCATTTGAGAAACTTTTAGAGTACAGTCTAAAATAAAAGTGCTAGAGACTAGAGAGCCAGACTCCTTGCCTGTAGAGCATGGGCTGAAAAAACCTTCCCTTGTTTTCTTTTTAAAGAGTTCTAACAGATTCATGAGGACACCGCTTTCAACTTCTCATCACGTCTCAGTGATTACATTGTTAAATATGACATGTAAGATTATCACATGAATATGTGAATTTGGCAATGAAGTTTCTGCCCATAAAACTTCTCCCCTTTGGATAAAACAGTTTGTCACAAATACATGAATTTTCTGCCTCATACAAAAAGTATCTATTGCTTGAGGAATGAAACATTTGTATTTTAGAAAGATATTGAGTGAAGAAGAAATGACAGATAGATTGCCATTGGTTTGCAAGTACACCTAATTCTTCCACTGTACAATATTCAAACATACATGGATTTATTTAAGTAAAAACTAAAAGAGTTTAAGTTTTTATGTAAAACCTATCATTATACTATATGGAGAAAATGATAAATGACACAAATCAAAGTCTTAAGCACAACTGTATATTTTAAGACTTATTTGATTTATTTATCATTACTTAATAGCTTTCCAAATACATAAAATTAATCATTGTTTATTATATAAAACATCATCAAAAATATATGAAATCAACTATATACTTTTTAATTGCCTTACATTTTTCTTTTTGTGTTTTGCATATATAAAACTTTAATACTTGATTCTAACTCAAAATATAGATGTTTTAATAAAATTTCACTTCATTCATGCCTCATGGTTTTCGACTTTCTTCATACACTACAGACATTTCTTAAAAGATTTTTATAGGCATTCACTAGTATTATTTAATGCAACTACTGTATCTATGTACTTTTGAAAGTGTTTAATATTTCTTTTTCTAGTCAAACTTAGAGGCTTCTTGTTTTGCTTTGGGCATAAATTTATGTCATTGTTTAGAGTACCTTGCTCATATATCTTAATGTAGTCTAGTATTCTGGTTTATGTGTTTAAAGTGTTGAATTTCATTTTTCTTTTTGTAAACTGTTTTTTTTTTATTGATGGGCATTTAATGGTTTCTAACATTTCTATTACTTACAATGTCAGATTGTTTAAAAGCTGCATAGTAAGGGCTTTGCTACCACATACTCTCTAGGAGGAAACATTTTCCAAGGAATAAATATATATGTAATTTGTCTAGGTCTCACCAGGCACACCTCTATAGAAAGCTGTAGTATTAGCATTTTCATGAATGACACATGAAGCATTGTCAAAAAAATGTTGGTACTGATAGATGAGGAAGAGAAACCATATTTCTACTTTAACTTTTATATGTAAAGATAAGTGTCATTTTTGAAAATAACAATTTGTATGTATTTTCCACTACCTATTCTGTGTTTCTTGTACTTAATTTGGCCTTTAGCTTCCTTTGTCTTTGGATAAGAACATATTTTAAATGTAAGTTGTATTTTGACTTTATTTACTTACATATTTTGCATGTTTAAAATTTCAATCCACCTTTTTTATTGTTTAAAATCACTTTAAGACAAAAGCTACATGAAATTTTAGGATGCAGTTAACTACCTTTAATATGATTTTTTTACTGAGTCATTAATACGTATCAAGTATCAATTTAGACAAAACTGGAAAAACAAACCACACTATTTTTCCTCTATTTTTCTTTTATTAAAAATAGATATTTTAATATGATACAGATATGCTATTCATTATAGAATCATATCTCTGGGCTAGCAAGTTCCATCAGCTGGTCAAAAGCACATGCTGCCAAGTCTAAAGGCCTAGGTTAAATTCTCATGACCTACACATTGGAAGGGAAAAACTAAATCTCTCAAGTTGTCCTATGACTTCCATACATGTCATGCTGTATTTAAGTATTCATGAAAAAATATATTCAATAAATAAAAGACTTTAAATAAAACAATATAATAATATCTTTTTGACATGCTACATAAAATATTGTGTTGTGTGCCCAATAGAACTGGAAATAAAATCACAAACACAATGAGTGTTGAGATGGAACAAGTTCCCACAACACTCATGTCAAAATGCTAACTCATGGAATGATTGTACTAAGAGATCACACTATAGAGGAGTCAATTAGGTAATGATAGCCAAACTCTCAAAAACGATGTTAATTCACAAGAACATTCAGTATTGTGCTGACATATTTAGAAGGTTTTTACCTGTGACTGAGAAATAAACAATAACAGATAACAAATGTAGCCGGGTAGTGGTGGTGCATGCCTTTAATCCCAGCACTTCTAAGGCAGAGGCAGGTGGATTTCTGAGTTCAAGGCCAGCCTGGTCTACAGAGAGAGTTCCAGGACAGCCAGGGGCTACACAGGGAAACCCTGTCTCAAAAAAACCAAAAAAAAAAAAAAAAAAAAAAAAAAAAA